>MEJB01000044.1:1302800-1338480 GCA_001752375.1 Rhazya stricta
CTAATTCCATTCCTCAAAACTTACAATAGAAAAACATCTTAATCTCTCAAGTACAAAAAAGAAAAAAAAAAAATCAGATTAACTTCTTGAAGAATAGTCAATAACCTCCAAACGAATAAAAATCCAACTTAAGGATCATGTCATCATAATCAAAATCGAAGCCTTATAGTCCAAAAATCTAGTCGGAATTTGTTCTTAATTCCTTTCAGCATCTGGAATTGAAAGACTACACACCATTTACCTCTCCTTATGAAAATACTTTGTTTAAAGAACTATCCTAACCAAATTTTAACCTATTCAAATCGACCAAAAACTCCTTGAGCATTGTCAGAAGGAATTCAATATCTCACTTATCAAAGATTATCCATCCAACTTAACTAATCACCTTATAATTGCATAATATTTACTTTAACAAGACTTCTGAATCAAGTGAGAGGAGTCTCACATCTTAAACATTTAAACAATACTTTAATATAGAGTAAGTATCACATTCCTAGCAAAAAGATTTCCTTTAGAGACTTTATTCTACAAACACTTTTTCCTACATTTGACATCAGATTTGGATTCTTGACAATTTTAATTTCATCTCGTGGATAGATAAGAAATGACATTTACGATTTCATTTAGGTATTACAAATGGAACATAATGCCTCTTGGTAAAAAATGAACCTTCAAAATTCCAAACATAAACAAGCTGGTCCATATAACAAATAAACAATAAATATCAGTTAATAACTCAAACTATAACATAAACCTTACTAGATGGTCCTGGGAGAAATGCCTGTGGCATGTTGATACCTATATACTTTTCAAGATTTCATAAATCATTTTCTTATGAAGTCTATAGAATCGTTTTTAAAACTCTAAGCTCTGATACCAAAACTGTAACACCCCCACATTAAGAACTATCCGAAGCCGAGAATGTTACCGACTTAATTCTCATATATTTAAAATTTTAGCAGAAGCTTTTGACAATAAAGGAATAAATTTTAAAATTTCAACAAATTCATAAATAAATAAAAAATTTAATTAACAGAATGACTCTTGGATATCAAAGCCTGCTCCTAAACGATCTCCACACACCATCTGGTTAATCATCACCTAMAACGTAAAATAAGAAAATATGGGGTGAGCTACTAAGCTCAGTAAGCAAATCCCATACATGAATGCATGAATAATTCCCTATATGTCATAAGTTATAAAATTTCACTTTCTCAATAAAAGCCTTCTAAACATATCCATTGCATCAACTTTCTCATAAAAACTTTCCTTTMAAAATGTAAGAACTTTTCAAACATTTTCATTCCTTTAARGTCGTAAGCTCACTTGGTGTAATGCTTAACCATTAAGCTTGCAGTGGGACATTATTCTTTGGAACCCGATCACATTTTCTACCGGTAAAACTGCAAAGCGGTTAACATTACTTAATCTTTTCCCAAACATCACCTCATACAAGGTGAATAAGACATGAATTTCCCACCCTACAAGAGGGTTAGGTCAGGTGTGCCGGTCCCCCACGTCCCATTTCCCATTCACATCTTTCATGGCTTTGGCTTATACCCCCCCCCCCCTATTCCAAAATCCTTAACGTTTGGAAATTATTCATCATAAAAATAACATCTTTAAAAATTTAATTCCTCAAAACATTTACTTTTCCAAATTTCATTCCTTAAAAACATTTCCTTTCTTGAATGTATGATTATGTACTATGCAACTACTGTAATCTACATGCTCATGGACCACATGAACCCTTAACTTAAAATTTCTAACATGTCCATGAGTAATAAAATTCACATACTAAAAATAATATCACATTATAACACATAAGAGCAATTATCAATTCACATTCCATTCACATAAGATGATTCAATCATAATAACAACACATTTACATCATAACTAAATGAAAATGTTAGAATTTACTTACATAGAGCTCAAATTCAATACACATTCAATTCATCTAAGAGCAATTTAATTATAACAACAACACATATACGTTAATGAGAATGTGAGAATTTACTTACTTATAGTCCTTAGTGAATTTGTTTACTTTCGTTAGGGGTTGCCTTGGTTGCTCACAATGTTAATGTGCCACAGTGTCGTAATATTAATTATTATACAAAGAATATTCATATGAAAATTATTTAACCAAACATATTCATTTAATATAGGTGTTTACCATTAGTACCTTCATCGTTTTTCCTATGGTGACTTTAACCACTAATGTCCGAGTTTGATTTCCATGTCACTACAAATCCTACTACTAATAGTACAATTTAATTTCATGACTACTAATCATTCTTAAAATAATAATAATCTTAATCACAATATACATTATTTTATCATACAAATCCTAGATCTCATATTAAATTGTATTTCKATATATTTTTGTAATTATATTCTCCTTTACTTATTCGTACTAACTTAAGTGTCACATTAAACATATTTCATATTTTTCCTTAATTATTATTACATAATACAAAACCTATCATTCGGTTAATTTAAATAAAAAAACTAAGGATTCACCTTGAATCCCGAACCTTAGGTGTGATATCAAGTCTAAGATGTAATGGCATTAATCATGCTCAGGAAAGAAATCCGCTCCGGGCATGYGAACAGCGATTCTGGTCGTGCAYGTGCTGCACGCACGCAACTGGCTCGAGCGGACAGCCTACGGTGCTTGGTTTCCTGGGGGCTTGGTCATCAGGTGGCTTGGGTGTCTGGGCGCCTGGTCGCTGGGCGTACAACACCTGGTCGCTTGGGCGTCTAAGCGCCTGATCGCCTGGTCACTTTACGAGAACGGAGGAGATGGAGTGGCAGCCAGCATCGGTAGAGAAGAGGGGAGAGAGAGAGAGTGGGAAGGCCGGCATCGGTGAGGGCAGAGGGAGGAGGCGGCGGTGGTGAGGGGTTGGGTTTTATGTTTAAGGAAGAAGAAGAATAGTCATTCGTGTATATATATATATATTTTTTTCAAAATCTAAGTTAATCCTAACTAAAATTTTGTTCATGGACCATTTTTATTGCTTAACCAACTAAGCCYAACTAAATTAAAATCTATTAGTTTTCTTTTGGCCCAAAATCAAACTCCAAATCCAGTTTTAGATTTGAATAAGAAAATAACGGCCTTAAACGGGTCAAGTCTAAATTAATTAACTAAGACTTCTAATTAAAATAAAGTGATAAAATTTCACCTTTAGATAAACATACTCACACATTAGSGCATAACAAATAATAAATCAATGAAATAATTATTTATTTCTGATTGGCACATCGAACGTTACGGCTTTCAAGTCTTTTCACCGTAAATTAATCAATTTACTAACAATCATGAATATAATTTAATTAGTGTATTATAACATGAATTATATATATATAAAATGTTCGAAAAGAAAAACAGAATCTAAATCTCAGGTATTACAAATATGGTTATTTTATTGAAAACAACAGTATGATCTAACTTAATAAAGTTAGGGTTTATGATGAACTAATGTATTTAATGTGATAGTAAATGCTTTGAGCAAGGTATGCTCTTTTTAAATGATCTACTCAAGTGTATTTATTGTTATACAATCATTGTTTCTTGGCCATTAATGATGTTGTGTTAGCTACTTAAATGCCGAAAGGAAATATATAATGGAAACCTTGTGTAGATATGAGTTTTGGGGTTATTGAACATGCCATTAATGAACTTTTAGAGAATTCTAGGTTAACTCATAACATCATTAGAGACTTCGATATTTGTTTGGGTTCCTAAACTAAGTAACTCCAACAGGGTCAAGTCATTACATGTCTCAATTTATGTTTAGAATGTTCTAGAACCTCAGTTAGGGGCGATGCTGCAGCATTATGGTGCAGCCTTGCTGCGAGTATTTTTTGGACTTAATACATTAAGGATTCTTAGCCCTAACTCACTTTTAGAACTCTTAACCATCTTGTGTRTGATTGGCCTTGATTTAGTATTGAATCATAGTGATTAGATAAATTAGGTTACTTTATCTTTTTTCCAGTTAAAAAAAATTGAAAATTAATATTTGACTCTATTAGGAATTTATAGCATTGCTTTTGAACCATCAATTCTTGTGGAACAATACTCTTAATCTCTCTATATTACTTGTGGAGACCATGTATACTTGCATGAGAAAATCTTAATTGTGTATGCATTTTTATCTATCATGTTCTGGCGCTATTACCGAGGATTGTTTACGTGTTTGAGTAGTGTTTAAATTTCTATTACTTTTGATATTCTTATTCTATTCCACTTTCTTATTCTTTGTTTGTGTTCTTGACAGTGATTTTCTCTCATGAATATCCGAAAGGGACAACACATTTCCCTTTGATTCTGAGCTAGAAAGGGCTTTTCGCTCTAGGAGAAGAAGACGATATGCTAGTGCTAGTAAAAGAAAAGAAATGATTGGACAGTTAAATGCAGTAAGAAATGCTACGGTAATGGCAAATGATAAAAATAGAGCCATCAGGGATTATACAGTACAAATGTTAGATGATTTGTAGCCAGGGATTGTAAGGCCTGTAATTAAAGCTTAGCATTTTGAGTTGAAGTAGTAATATTCCAAATGCTTCTAACAAGTTTAGTGCTATGGCTATATGTGATCCTCATCAACACCTTCGATTACTTTTGGATACGAGTGATTCATTTGTGTTGCAGGGGGTCAAGAATAAAGCACCAAGGATTAAGCTCTTTCCTTATTTTTTGAGGGACCGAGCTAGGGATTGGTTGAACATATTATCAACCTACTCGGTCACTTCTTGGAATGACTTGGAGGGAAAGTTCTTATTCAAATACTTTCCCCTAACCAAAAATGCCAAGTTAAGGAAYGACATCCCAACCTCTCAACAATATGGAAATGAGAACTTCTATGAAGCATTGGAGTGGTTTAAGGAACTTTTGAGAAAGTGTCCTTATCACGTGATTCCACATTGGATACAAATGGAAACATTTTACAAAGAATTGAGCCCTCAATACAGTAATATGGTTGATGCTTGAGCTAATGAAGCTTTGTTGGACAAATCTTGCAATGATGCTTTTGAGATTCTATAGAGGATAACCAGCAATAGCTTTCAATAGTATGCTGCCAGAAATGCTTTAGCATCACAATCACATATGAGGAAAATGCCTAGAGTTCATGAAGTCGATTCATCATCATCTCTCTACACTAAGGTTGCATCCATTCATAGTACTTAAATCCATGCAGTTATCAAGGTGGGCTTTTTATGGGRCAGCAAACCCCTATATCACAATCTTCAGGTATCTCTTATGTTTATTGTGGAGAAAGGCATTGATTTGAAGCTTCCCTTCCAACACTAAATCTGCGTGCTCCATTGGAGGAAATTGCAGCAAGAATAATAATTCTTACTCCAACACCTATAACTCAGGATAGAGAAACCATCCCAACTTTTCATGGGGCGGCCAAGGAGGAAACTAAGGACAAGGGCTTCTCGGCCACTCGGATTTCAGCAACAAAATCAGCCACAAAAAGGACAACTTATGGTTCAAATTAGTTCTCTTGAGAAACTTCTTAAGGATTTCATTGCCAAGAATGAGACGGATACTCAAAAACAAAATGCGGTTAATCAAAGTTATGAGGCAATGTTTCAGAGTCACACTATTTCACTTAGGAATTTAGAGAATTAGATAGGACAGCTTGCCAATGCCTTAAACAGTAGACCTCAAGGTTCCCTTTCTAGTGATACAGAAATTCCAAGAAAAAAAAGGAAAAGAACATTGCAAGGATATCACACTGAAGAATGGAAARGAGTTGGCAAGCCCAAAAGATGAAAACGAAAACTAAAAAGGAAGTGATGGAAAGAGAATAAGAGGCTAAATTTTTGATAGATATCAGTCCAGTGCAGACTGGGGTGGAATGCTACAATAATGCCGCAGCATCAGCAAAACCAGCATAAAAATTAGAAGTTCAACCAATCCACCAAAAGCTACAATTTCCCCAATGATTTTAGAACATGAAGATAAAATAGTTTAACAAGTTCCTTGATGTCTTGAAACAACTCCATATTAATATTCCATTTGTGGAGGCATTTGAGTGAATGCCTAATTATGTGAAGTTCATGAAAGACATCTTGACCAAGAAAAAGAGGTTGGAAGAGTACGAGGTCGTGGCTTTGCCTAAGGAGTGTAGTCCTATATTGCAAAATAAATTACCTCGGAAGTTAAAGGATCCCTGCAGCTTTACCATCCCGTGTACTATTAGGAACACTTACAATGGGAGCGTTATGCGACCTTAGTGCTAGCATCAATCTAATGCCCATGTCACTGTTCAGAGAGCTTGGAGTGGAAGAAGCAAGATTGACCACAGTCACTCTTCAGCTAGTTGAGAGATCATTTTCCTATCCTGAGGGAAAGATTGAGAATATTTTGGTGAAGGTGGATAAGTTTATTTTCCCAGTTGACTTCATTTTACTCGAATTTGAGGAAGATAAGGAAGTTCCCAATATTCTTCAGAGACCATTTTTAACAACCAAGAGAGCCTTGATCAATATACAAAAAGGAGAGTTGACCATGAAAATACATGATCAAGATGTGATATTTAACATCCTCAATGCAATGAAGTTCCCTAATAARGTTGAAGAGTGYTTATCTATTGATGTAATTGATTTTTTAGTGGCTGCAAATCTCCAACAATGTTGCAGCATTGATGCTACATCAATGAGCAAAGTTGTAAATCTGGAATTGAATGATTTTCTAGAGCATGATGAGAAAGATGAATATCTAGTAGGATTAGTGACTACCAAGAGGCCCTATTTCACACTAGGGAAGCAATTTGAGCCCTTAAGTCTATCTTTAAGAAGTTCAAATCAATTTATGTCTTCTATTGAACGGCCCCCTTCACTTGATTTAAGGCCCTTCCCATCACACTTGAAATATGTGTATCTAGGAAACGGCAAAACTTTACTTGTCATTATTTTTGTAAATTTGGGGAATATGAATGAGGAATTATATTAAGCATATTGAAAAAGCATAAGAGAGATATGGGGTGGACAATGGCTGACATAAAAGGGATTAACCCCTTCATTTGTATACACAAAATTTTGTTGTAGGAGCGCTACAACAGTTTAGTGGAGCATCAAATGAGACTAAAGCCCAATATGAAAGAAGTTGTGAAGAAGGAGATTTTAAATGGCTCAATRTAGGCATTATTTATCCCATATCTAACAGCTCTTGGGTAAGCTAGATTCAGTGTATGCCAAAAAATCAAGGATGACTATGGTTACAAATGAAAAGGAGGAGTTGATACCCACTAGAGTCATAATAGGTTGGCAAGTTTGCATGGACTATCTCATGTTGAACGTGCCACAAGAAAGAATCATTTCCCCTATCATTCACTAATCAGATTCTAGATAAACTAGTGGGGAAGAAGTTCTATTGCTTCTTGGAGGCTATTTAGGGTATAATTAAATAGCCATATCACTTCTGACCAAGAGAAAACGATATTCACTTGCCTGTACTAAACTTCTGCATTTAGGAGGATGCCATTTTGTTTATGTATCGCTCTTAAAAAATTCTAACAATGTATGATGGCGATCTTTTCTGGTAGTAGAGAAGACTCTTGAGATCTTCATGGACGATTTTTTCGTGTTTGGAAAGTCCTTTTGATTATTGTTTATTGAACTTGGAAGAAGTTCTAATTCGTTGTGAGGAGACAAATTTAGTTCTCAATTGGGAGAAATGCCATTTTATAGTAGATGAGGGAATAGTCTTAGGCCATAAAGTCTCGGCTAAGGGGCTTGAAGTAGACAATGCAAACATCGAAATGATTGAGAAGTTGTCACCTCCATCAAATATCAAGGGAATTTGTAGCTATTCAGGGCATGCAGGCTTCTACAGGCGATTTATCGGAGATTGCTCAAAGATCTGCAAACCATTTTGTGAGTTATTGCATCTAAGAAAGAAGTTTGAGTCTGATAGAAGTTGTATTGAAGCATTTGAGGTTTTGAAAGAGGCCTTCCTCACTGTACCTGTCATCACTGCACTTGTCAACACTGCACCTATAGCTAAGGGGCTTGAAGTAGACAAGGCAAACATCGAAGTGATTGAGAAGTTGTCACCTCCATTGAATATCTAAGGGAATTCGTAGCTATTTAGGGCATGCAAGCTTTTATAGGCAGTTTATCAGAGATTGCTCAAAGATCTCCAAACCATTTTGTGAGTTATTGTAGCTAAGAAAGAATTTTGGGTCTGATAGAAGTTGTGTTGAAACATTTGAGGCTTTGAAAGATGCCTTCCTCACTGCACCTGTCATCACTGTACTTGTCAACACTGCACCTATGGTTTTTGAGTTTATGTGTGATGCCAGCAATTATACTATTGGCGCTATTTTGGAACAGAGAAAAGACAAGGTTTTCCACTCCATTTACTATGCTACTAAGAAATTAAATGAAGCGCAGATGAACTATACTACCACTGAAAAAGAATTGCTTGCTGTGATTTTTGCATTCGATAAGTTCGTAGTGTATTTGGTGGGAGTGAATGTTGTTGCCTTCACTGATCATTCTGCTATTCGATATCTGATTTCTAAGAAGAAGGCCTTGCCTAGGTTAATTAGATGCATCTTGTTGCTGCAAGAATTTGACTTAGAGATTATAGACAAGAAGGGTGTAGAAAATCTGGTCATGGATCACCTTTCTACATTGGACCTAGAAATAAAGAATGATGATCAAGTCCATGTTTGGGAACCTTTCCAGATGAGCAGTTGTTAGCACTCAAACAAGTTCCTTATTATGCGGACTTTGCAAATTACTTGGCAAGTGGAGTAACACCGCCTCATTTGAGCAAGCAGCAGTTGTGTAGACTTCCATGATATTAAATTTTATTTTTGAGATGAGTCCTACCTATATAAATGGTTGTAGTTTATTAGATATTGAGAAAATGCATAGCAGAGGATGAAGTTCCTTCAATGCTGAATCATTGCCATGCAACATCGTATGGCGGCCATTTTGGTGGCTCATAGACAGCTGCTAAGGTGCTTTTGTCAGGTTACTTCTGGCCTACTCTTTTTAAAGATGTCTTTGAACTTGTAAAATATTGTGATAATTGCCAAAGAGTATCAAATATATCTCAACGCCATGAAATGCCATTAAATAACAATATAAGAATGAATTATTTTATTTATGGGGCATTGATTTCATGGGATCTTTCATTCCTTCTTTTGGTAGTAGTTATATCTTGGTTGTTGTAGACTATATGGCCAAATGGGTTGAAGCATCTGCTTTTCCTAGAAAGAACCCTAAAGTTCTCACAAAGTTTTTGCAAAAGAACATTTTTACTAGGTTTGGCACTCCTCGAGCTATCATTAGTGGTGGGAGGAGCCATTTCTGCAATGCATCATTTGAAAATCTGTCGTCTAAGTAAAGTGTTAAGCACCAGATTACTACTGCTTATCATCCCAGTCTAGTGGCCAAGTAGAAATCTCTAACAAGAGATCAAGAGAATATTGGAGAAGGTAGTAAACCCCAATAGGAAAGACTGATCCACTAAATTGGACGATGCCTTGTGGGCCTRTGGGACTGCTTATAAAATGCCTTTAGGAATGTCTCCTTATAGGCTTATCTTTGTAAAGGCATGTCATCTTCCTTCAGAGTTGGAGAACAAAGCATTTTGGGCAACGAGTAAGTTAACTATTGACATTGATGAAGCCACCAAGAAGTGAATGCTTTAACTACATGAATTGGAAGAGTTGAGATTGAGTTCCTATGACCAAAACGTATAAGGAAAGAACAAAAAAAAATGGCATGATCAAAGAATCCAACCTACGGAATTTAAAGAAGGGTAGCTTGTGCTCGTATTYAGTTCTAGATTAAGGCTTTKTCCTAGTAAATTAAAATCCAAATGGTCAGGGCCTTCCAAAATCATTAAAGTCTACCCTTATGGTGTTGTGGATATTTTTGATGATAAATCAAACAGTGAATTTAAGGTGAATGCGCAGCGTTTGAAGCAGTACTAGAGTAGTCCATTTTCTGAGAAAAGAACCTCAATACCTTTAAATCCAGATTAATTGCTTTCTTTAGAATTTAGTCTTGTAGAATTTATTTAGAATTTTGTTTTTATTGTTAGTCTTGTAAGTTAGGTTTAAATTGTGTATTGCATCTTTTCCATTTGTTATCTTTTGATCTTTAGTTAASTGTTTTTATTATAATTAGGAGTTACTGCTTTTTAGAGTTTTTCCTACTATTCCTTGTTGCAAGTGTATTACTGGCAGGTACTTGAAATTAGAATCAACTGGGAGGAGTCTATAGGTGGAAGGAGGACAATGTTGTAAGATTTGATGTCACATCACTACAACATTACTAGCTTTTGGAGTTTGTGATCGGATAGAAGTGTAGGACAGACAGTCAGGGAGTTTGAACAATGCCACAGCAAAGAAATTGTAATATTAATTTCTGACATAAAGTGAATCTGCATTTTCAACTCTCCATGAATTGAAAACTATCTTAATTTATTCATTCTTATCCTCATTCGTCACGTGTCACTTTCCCATTCAACCATCTACCCCACTCTCTCTCTCTCTCTCCACTCCCACAACCGTCACTTCTCCTTCTGCATCACTCCTCTACTAGTTACCATTACCCAAGCTCTTAAACCACCACAGTTATAGCATTAAGCAACTCTGAACTGCTGCAAATTTCAAACTTCGCTTTTACTTCACTCACATTCATATCTGACCAGACTCCGAACCCATCTCATAGTTGATCATGGTTTGTACAAAACACATTGCCGTCCAAAAAACTCCTAAGCTAGCCAAGCGATTTGTCACACATGAAGTTAAGGAAAGGTTTGACAGCATTTTCATCCACAGAGAACTAATGTTGGAGAAGGGTTTAATTACAGAGGACAGTGCAACTATGGTTTAACCTGTTTATGTCCATGACCAAATGAGGTAGGAAGTGGGACAATTTTTGTGCTCACCCTAAGGAGACTATGCCAGTTGTTGTAAAGGAGTTTTACTAAAATTTTGTTGGTCCGGAAGAAGCATTTGTTGTTGCATGTGGAATCGATCTGCTACTAAACAGCGAATCAATTAATGCCATCTATGGCTTACCAAATGTGGAATGTGAAGACTCAATTTTTAAAAGCATTATCATAGCTGATGACTAGGAGTGAGTGTTGCGTGTTCTCCCAACTCTGGGCTCTCAATGGACATTTTCTAAGGAAGGAGCTTGAACAGTGCCTCGATCCAGTTTAATTGAACCTGCTTATGTTTGGCATCATTTTGTGAAAACCCAGTTGATGCCCACAAGCCATGATATGATATTTACACAAGATCGTATAGTGCTCCTTTATTGGTTGCTTTCAAGCTTACAAATTAATGTGGAGTAGATTATTTATGAGAAAAATCAAGGGGTCTAGGAATCAGTGCAAGGGAAACTGTTTTTCCCTTGCTTGATCACTACTCTATATCCAGAGGAGATGTGCCTTACCCAACAAATAAAGGAAGGACTTATAATGTTGGCATGATTTCTTGGGTCACAATCAACCACTTATCCCACTAGTTACTTGGTGCTTCTGGAGCCAAGAGTGATACTGCAACACAAGACTCTATTGATGCTACAGCAACAAAGTCAACACCTACCATTATTCCTGCTTTCCCCAATGTTAAGTTACAAAATTTTATGGAAGAGACGYGTACCTTCCAGAAAGATATACTGGAGCAACAGTAAACCTACTGGCAATATTGCACGGAGTTCGATGTTGCTATTAAAGATTCCTTGCACAAAATTACAAGAAAGCAACTTCTGGACTTTCCAGAATTTCCAACTTTGCTACTTAGAAAGGGAAAACAACATGTTGTTTATTCCAGCTTTAAGGACGAAATCAAGCAGGATTCGATGGAAGCTGATGATGATTGAGGGGAGTCTGCCTTCAATTTTTTTTTTGTGGTTTACTCCTTTTGGAAGATTTTATCATTGTTTTGGCAAAATTGGGGTGCATGATTTTAGTTGATCTTTTCGGAATTGAAGTTTGAATTTCTAGTTACAACAGTCTTTTGAATCTTATAGTTATTATCCATCTCATGTTTTCGGTTCAGGAGCTGTATCATCCATTTAGGCATATGTTTTGTGTTGGATGGGTACGATATGTATTGTGGCTAGTGAATTCTTATTCCATATTTTATCAGCTTTTATTTTATGTATGCTTTGTTCAATTTGTTTATTTTCTTTTATGTATTGCACCATCCATAGTTCCATGTTGTAGCATTTCCAGATTTTCATATTTACTACCTAGTGCTTAAGTTGTTTCTGATGCTGTGGCATTGAAGGATTCCTATCTTTTATTTCACAACTGGTTAAGTGCTAGTATTCCCTTGGAATTTCAAGTGCCATGTATGGTCATGACTTACTTATTGATTGAACAATACCTGCTTCTCTACTATTTTAAAGACGTGAAAGTGATTTCAATTTAATATGCAAATGCTTTTGAAGCTAAATGAAGAAAACTCTTTTTCTAGTCTTGAAAATGGAGTGAAACTTTTTGGAAATAAAATTTCGAATGGGTTTGGGGGTGTCTTTTGGTTTAYTTTACTTGATTGTGCAATAATAATAATTACTCTTATGCCTTGAATTGCCTAGTAACCAAAGTTATGCATGTTAATCATGTGTAATTTTGCGTCAAAAAGTGATGTTAGGTAAGTGTATGCATAACAATTCTCATTTTTGTGACTTGGACCTAGTAATTGGGAACTTCATCACAAAATGAAAAGCATAAAGTGGCCCCATGTGACAGAGAATATCCTCGAAGCTACACTGAAAGCATAAAGTTGTTGTTGCAAGTGAAATTCATGACCACTAAGTGCATGACATGTGGATTACCTGTTTGGCAACTATTGCACAAGCTTCCATGAGAAGCTTTCTACACAAAAAGGCATCAACAAGGAATTAGAGGGACAATTCAAATAGTAGCAGAAGACATACTAAGACCATACGTAAAGGAGAAAAAGGAGAAAATCGAGCAAAAAAAAAAAAAAAAAAAGGAAGCTGGTAGGATTGAAGGAAGAAAAAGGAAGATCCTAAGGATCTTCAACATAGAGCTTCACATGATCTTTATTTAGGCTTTGTTTTCTTCAGTTATATTTTCGTTTATGATGAGAAGTATGGTATATTTTACTATAAACAAGAGTATGACTAACTTATCAAAGTTAGGATTTTACAATGAACTAATATATTTAATGTGCTAGTAAATGCTTTGAGCAAGGTTTGCTCTTCTTAAATGCTTAACATAAGTGTATTTATTGTTATATAGTCATTGTTCTTGGCCATTAATGATGTTGTGTTAGCTACTTGAAAACTGAAAGGAAATATGGTTGTGGAACCCTTGAGTAGATGTGAGTTTGGGTGTTATTGAACATGCCATTAATGAACTTTTAGAAAATTCTAGGTTAACTCATAAAATCATTAGAGACTTGGACATTTGCTTGGCTAAACTAAGTAACTCCGACAAGTGGAACAATTTAGTAAAATGAGCAAAGACTAATAACCCGAAATGGTGAGTTCATTACATATCTCGATTTATGTTTAGGATGTTGTAGAACCTTAGCTACGAGCGATGCTGCAGCCTTATAATGTAGCATTATTTTGAATATTTCTTGGACTTAACACATTAGGGATTTTTTACCCTAACTCAATTTTAGAACTCTTAACCATCTTGTGTGTGATTTGCTTTGATTTATTGCTGAATCATAGTGATTAGATAAATTAGATTAATTTTATCTTATTTTCAGTAATAATCTCAAACCCAATATTTGACTTTACTATAAATTTATAGCATTGTTTTTGAATCATCAATCATTATGGAACTATACTCTCATTCACTTTATATTACTTGTTGTGTAGACCATATATATTTGTATAAGTAAAACTTAATTGCATGTGCAATTTTATCTATCACTCGGCCCCTTCCTCTGAACATGTGACGACTTTTTCCTCTTCCACCCGTTCTTTCATCATACTTGACTTTCAACGGCTGCTTCTCAGTGGAACTAGATTTGAAGATGCTTTCAGTGGAATCTGATTGCCAAATTGCAATCCTTAAGGTGGCCAAGGGGAAGATGACTTATCAAGAGAATGGAATTGTGGCTGGACAGGACACAACAGTCAAGGCTTTTGCATATTAGCCAAGCGCAACGGCTGACGACTGCAAAGCAGTGGCTTGAGTTACCGCATCCAATTCGCTATGTGACTCGTAACCTGCCCAATGGATAACAGAAGAAATTTGCTGACATGGAATTACTGTTTTATTATCTATTTATACATAGAATTTTCTATATGTTTCTGGGTGTGTATTTTATACTTATAACTTTAATCASATCGTAAATAAAATTTCTTTTAAAWTTTTAGATAATCCTGGTTGAATTTCCATCTTTGCTTTCTTCCCCAGTTTTAATATCATTGGTGGGGGGGTTCTAAGCCATTAAAACAAAGGAGACCAAGAAGACTTGCCTCTAAATTATATTTTACTAAAATGCGTTAGTACACATGTATTACCATTCTTTTCTAAAGAACACCGGCTGAGGTGAAGCATATCACTTTTTGTTACAAGTAGAATCTGATGCAAACAGCTGACTTAGAAACACTTTTAGTTGTTCCATTTGGAGAAGCATCCATGCTCCATTTGTTAAGAAAAAAATCTTATAAGAATGGTCGATATGGCAGTCATGTATCTATATTATAACTACATAATTATGTTATTATGTATATTCATAAATTTCGAATGTATAAATTATTCGTGATTTAAATCAATGTATAAATAAGATCGAGAATAAAAAGATAGTATTCAATTAAATTTTTCTAATAGTAAGGTTTGAAGAGCTGTTCGAGAATGTCTTATCTTCTGTAGCAGAAACAGCACTTAGATATGCATATACTTGCTGAGCGACTCATTCAAAATCAAAGTACATATAAGATGAAATATCAACCAAATTCATTTGAAAATGAATGATAAATGCTGAGTCTGGGGTGTGGGTGAAGTCAGGAGAGAACTTTTAGCAGGAAATTTCCTCTAAAAACCCTAGATAGTGGACTTTATCTGCTTACTTTTACCAAAGCTATATATAAAGATCTTCAGGTCTCTATGTTTGTGGGGAAATTATCTTTTCCTGCTCTTTTGTGAACTGATAACAAGGTTTTGTAATTCATCATTTGCATTTATTCCAGGTTTATATCTGTATAATAAACATGAATGTTATAGAAATTGAATATTTTGACTTAAATGGTGATTCTCTAAAAGCCGAAGACAAGAATCTAGCAGAAAATTTCATCAGTTAAAAGAAAAGAATATAAAGAGTATAGGCAAAGCATGCTCAAGTCTTTCCTTCTATTTAAATATTGCTCAAAATCAAGAATCTGTTGTTTCTTCTTTATCCCTTGCAATAGTTGTCGCCATTATCAACTTGTGCCTCTCTTTCAAACTAGGAACCCTGGTGCAGGATCAGTTCTGATGCTGAGAAATCGAATCTGATGCAAAAGTTAGCTATGTAATTTTTTTTCTTTCGATGTGCATAAGAGCAGCTGGCCAGTACATAGAGAACTTCCACATCAATTCACTTTATGTTTCTTTACAACTATCTGGTGCAAATTAACCATCAAAATCAGGACCCATGATGTGTGATTAGGGTAAAARGACAACTTTTTCTTCAAGGACTGCAGAGGCATGAACTTTATCCACTCTCTCAACCAAACATTGAAAGCTACACAACCTTCTTATCTTCTTATATGAAGCTACTCTTGATTGCCTTTTCTAGCATTTCTGAAGTAGCATAATTGACCACTTTCTTTACATGTGCTTAGTAGTGCCTTGACTATGCAAATACACATCTTGAGTGACTAGCTTCCACTGTACCTTTATTCCAACATGAACTAATGATCTTTCTAGCTCTAGAATAGCACAACAATTGCTATGTCTTTGGAAATTATTAGGCCAAATTGGATCAGAAAATAACATCAAAAGAGTAGTTTTCAGGAGAAATTCCTGCTCCCAATCTCCAACTTTGCTCATAGTTTTATGTCTTTGGGAGCAAATAAAAGTTCTAACAAAACGAAGACATTTTGCTGATCACTCATAGCAAATATCCAAGTATCAATTAATTATCATGACATGATCAATTAATTTTAGTGAAACACTGAKTTACTGATCACTTCTAGCAGATGATCAATGAGAATTTTGAAGTTTCAATCTAGCTTTTGCTCCGGAAGCATATGTATTATTGTTATCTAAACATCAAAGTTTGGTTAATGCAAAAGAAATATGTATGTAACATAGGAATATATTCAAATAGAGGAAGAGATTAAAACGAAAACATTTTCCATTATGATTGCTTCAGATCTACATTGAGGAACAGAAACTGGCGCTCTTTGATCATTCTGATATCGAATCATCAAGGACTTGATTAGTTGATGATGCGCTATTTACAAAATTGGGATTAAACTGAAACGAAAAGGTGGGAAAATAAAAGGACTAATGCTATATTAGGGAGCAAGGTGAGAGATCTTGTTCCTCTTCTAGCTCTCCAGATACAAGCCTGGTAACTAATCTGTCTAATGCTTCCTTCATCCACCAATGCTTGCAAACCTCTCTAGCTTCAGCTACACTCATCTGAAGAGATCAGCGAAAACTTCTTTAAATAAATGTATTTGCTCAATTAAGTTTACAAGGAAATTTGACAGAAACGAAGTACTTTTCATGATTTTTTTCTTACAAGTACATTGTTACTACATGTGAGAACTCGAGACTTTGGAGTGCGCTTTTAGCTTTTAACTGTTAGTACTGTTCTTGAATTATCCTGTCATTGAACTTTTCAGCTTCTTACACGTTTCTATCATATGCAATATGCATCATTGAATTTAGGCAACTTTCTGGACAAAATGACTAAGTTTTAATAAGAGAATTCAACGAGTTAATCAAAGCTGCACAACATACCCATGTTCTTTTCCTGAGATTTTGTTCAGGCCACAGATCAAGCTGTTCAGTAACAAGCAAAGGAAACATGTAACCTTCATGATAGATTCCGTGACTTTTGCTCTTGAACCTCCATTGGCCTAAACCATTCTGGAAAGAATTAACGGGGGCCTTTATCAGATCAAATCATAGTCAAGAAATGTATTTCAAGTTCCAYGATAAAATCACAGTGGAAATGTCGAACGAAATGCTCATCAAGAAACTGTATATACTGACCTCAATATTACCAAGAACTCCAGCTTCTTCGAGTGATTCKCGACGGGCTGCCTCTTTAAGAGATTCATCAAGTTCCCAACCTCCCTGGATTTTTTGACATTATCGAAATACATTAGCTTATTTGATTATATTAAAAAATAAGGAATCTGCGACATTTCATGACGTTGGAAATGTCCTCATGAATAGAAAATTAAGCAGAAAACGCGATATTATTTACCTTGGGGAACATCATATCTTCACCTTTTTGTGAACTGATAACAAGAACTTCTAATTCTTCATTTGTCTTTCCATCCATTCCAGCTTTATACCGATACGGAATACATCTGAAAAATAAAGGTAAACATTAATTAAAAGCATTTCGACAGAAGATCTTRCATGTTCATCATGGTAAAACAACACTAATCAAGATCGGTTTCTCGTTTCCTTTCTCCCCCTAAACTAATCTTTTCAAAACAGAATTCAWATCGTTCCCATATTGATTGCCATACATAGAACAAAGAGAAGAGAATATACCCTACAACGAGGCGGCTACCCTTGTTATACCTCTGCATATGCCTACCCGTTCGAGAAACCAAAGAAACCATCTTGCTCTGAGCAACAAACAACGCAAACAAGAGCCGCAAAACTCGAAATGTCCAATAAATCTTGAAGAGATATTGACGAATGTTTCTTCTGATAACCAAGAATAGGAAAATACAAGTATCAGAGAACCACGAGAAGCCAGAAGCCGAAGTTTTATGCATATATAGAATAAAAAAACTCTAGATGGATAAGAAAGAAGACCTAATTGGTTCTAAATGTCTTCAACACATAGAGAAGATGGAAGAAGAGAGAAGAAGAAGAAGAAGAATGGCTCAAAATGGTGGGCGTTTATTGTATGGCATATGCGTAGAGACAGAAAAGGAAGCAACCAATCAATAGTCTAGTATGTATATATATATACATATATGAACACAGACCGCGTCAAGACTCACGTCTCCATCCAAACATGATCCAACTATTACTGTTGGATGTTTCTATGTCGTTTCCGGGACAAACTCATCTTTGTGTTCTCTCTATAATTTATTAGGAGAATTCTTAACTAATTCAGATCAACAGGATTAATTAGGTATATGGGAAATTAGTTTGTTATTCACCTCAAGTACTTATTATTTTATATATTTATATCTGATTTTATTCTTATTTATTTGTATCCATTGTTTATGAGTCTATTATCTTATATCTTAACTTTATTCTTATTATTTATATTTTTCATCTAATTATGAATCTCTGAAAATTATTCTGGATTTTTTTTACTTATTTATATATCTCATCTAATTACAAATCTTTATTATCGCGTTGTCACCACTCTTCACAGTGGAATTTGTAGGATCCGCTAGCTTCAATTATACTTAAAAGGGGCAAACATTTATTAAGGTCAATTTTGTCATTCCAAAGTCATTTTCACCATCTCAATTTTGTCCAATTTTATCAATTTTAACAAAAACGTCTTTTAAATAGCTTTTAAAAGATAAAATTGACCTTAAAAGAAATTTGTACTCTTTAAACAAAAGTCACGCGTAACGCAATTGAGTTGTGAAAAGAAATTAAGAGGACTATATTCTTCATTTTATCCGGCAACAACTCTCGGCGACGATCTGGGTGGATCCATTGAGGTGCATAAAATGTTTAGAGATATTAAAAATAAGTAAAACGACTGTTTAGATATAATTATAAAGACTTGTAATTAGATTATAAGTTAAAAAAAAGTTCATATATATTTACATATAATCAGAAATAGTTAATATGTATAAAAAGTTAATTTTGCTTATATATATTTATATTAAATTTGAATTTTTTTTAATGGATGATTTAATAATTTGTTTTCTTAAGGCTGAAATATTTATTAACCATGGCCTTTTTGGGATCTTTTCCAATTCCGCGAAGCCCGTGAATGATGTTATGTTATCTAGCCAATTTACTCTTTGTATACTTGGTGATCTTTCTACCTCACAAGGCTCGTGAATCATTTTGATAGAGTGGAAAATGGTACGCGCTATAAATGAGACGGTTAAATCTGGGTATAAATACAATATTAAGGTTATAATAATCTTAGATCTTGTTTGATTATAAAAACTTTTGCACTTAAACAAGTAATTTAATTCTTGTTTTTMTTTTTCATGTAAAATTATTACATTTCAACACTTGGAAAATATAGTATTTGGGAAGGGGATCAATCACTCAAACCAAGGAAAGTCGTTGCAAAATATTAGAACCTCCATAGAGTTGGTAAATTTACATTGAGGATTTAGTTTTTCTCCTCCTCTTCCTTTCATTATTTTCTTCATGACTAAATTCTACTTCATAACCCTCTACTCTCGTCCATTCCTAAGCCCCGCAATCAAAACTAAATCCTCTTACAAGCTGTTTAAATTTATTCTTAAATTGAACATGCTAGATAAATTAACTTATTATGATAAAATATTTTTCTTTAGATATACCGTTAACATCCTTCTAATCATATTGTAATAATTAATGAAAAAAGAGAAACATAAAGAAATCAACCTTCCAAGAAGTATCCATCTTTCTTTCTTTTTTTTTTTAATATTCTAAAAACCAAAGAAAAGTACCTTGACTAATAAGATTCCATTTTGTATAATATTTAATAAATTTTAACAAGAACAAAAAGAAGGGATGACGTTAATGCAATTTCTGCAAATTCAAAAAACTAGAGCTACACCTCAAAATTAAACATAAAATACATCAAAAATAAATCGATGATTTAGATTCGTTTATTTTTTAAATTAAATACTAATCATATTTGGTACTTTTATATTCATAGGAATTTATTGTGAAATAAATAATATTTTAAACTAAAAAATTTATATTTTTTTTCCTTCCAAAGTTCATCTTTTTAATTGTTTTATTTTTATCATGCAAAATTATAATATTTGATTTAGTAATGTTTACAAATTTACACATATGGATGGTATCAAGAAGACCTCCGCTAAACTCGCGAGTGATTTAAAATAGAACGACTGATTGAGATCCGTTTAATTTTTCCTAGTTTGGTACCGTTGATGGTAATGTAGGTAAATTCAGTTAGATCTTTTAATTATATTCTTGTTTATTATGTTAATTATTGATCTTTATATATTATTGACGCCTAAAATAGGCGATGTCAATCGTGGAGGTAAGAGCAACGACTAGCTGAATAAGACCAAATTAGATAGAAGCCCAAAGAAAAAGSAGTTGAAACAATTGAGGAATCCAACGGCTAATGAAAATCAGGGAATGAGCGGATTATAGGATAGCTGATGGGCAAGCAAAAGTCAGCCAATTCGACAAAAAGAATGGAAAATCAAAAGATCGACTCTACAACTAGAAAAGATCTTAATCACCTAATCGAATATCAAGATGATGATCAACTGAATGGCCGACTATGCGAGCGTGAGACAAAGAAATAGCAAACAAGAAGGAAAGATGGTGTAATAGCAGCCGCAGCCACCAGCTGACAAAGAACGTTGCAYAGTGGATTATAAATAAAAAGAGAGAAAACAAAGGAAAATCTCAATCACCTTAACAATCAAGTAAATTTTCTTGATTTTTACTAGTTWTATACTTTCATTACTTAGCTAACTTTATAATCAACTTCCTACTGATATATGTTTTTCTTTACTTTGTTAAGTAAGTTTTATACATATTTCAGCTTTAGTAGTTTTATACTTTCATTACTAACTTTCTTATGCATTAGTCAATTATAGCTTTATAGCAATAACTTAAAGCTTTTGGTAGTAATTTACTTAGTTTTGTCTCTTTAGTATAAATTTCAGCTTATTTACTCTAGGATAATCACAATCTATGCTACATCGGCTATTTCATCTTCACTCAACATAATCACTCAACTAGTTACCTATATTAGTTGCATTTTTCTGTTGTTCAYTCAATATAATCACTTGGCTAGCTTTAACTATAGTAGTTACATCTTTCTACTGTTTAGTGTGTGTGTAAATATATATATTGTGTGTATTTGTTCGGCTTATTTATTCTTTGACTAATTCGAGAAGCTCGTTTGGCTAAATGTGGTAGCTAACTTTAAAAGCTCATTTGACTAAATATAGCAGCAAGTGATCATTTTTCCTGATAATCTTAGTTGATTTGCATACTTTTTTTTATGGCTTATTTAAGCTAATTCAAGAATCTTACATACAAAAAAGAGATAGCTACAGATTTGGTGAGCTGATCAAATGACTAGTTAATTGGAATACAYGTTTYGTTGTATTGAAAAGTTTAATACGTCACGACTAAGATAGCTGGATCGGCTAAACAATTTTTTCACAACAATAATTTATCAAGCAATTTTGTTAAGATATTCATTTTAATGATTTCGGATGTAACACAAAAGTCTATTAAAACATTTTTGACATATTCATGAACATAATAAATTTATAAACAACAAGGGCATGCATTAGTCTTGTCACCATAGCCCCAAAGTCAAGTGTAGTTCAATATGGAATTGTCGTGTTCCACAAATATAAAGACCTGCTAAATAATTTTTAAAAATAATAATAATAGAAAAAAGTTAAAATAATTTACTTTTTGACGCAAGGCGGAAAAATTGTTGGGAGGAAAATAAAATCCAAATAGTACACATTTGCCAAATGGCTAAAAGGAATTCCAATGTGTGACCTGAGGATTTACCAAACCCCTTGAGGGTAAAATTGGATCCRCATCGACCATCACTCTTGCAGCACCACCAGATCTTTTAATGACATTGTTTATTATTATTTTTATTATTTTAATAATACAATATGTGCATATTTATTTTAAATCATTCAAAATCTCTCTTCTTATAACTCTATTAACTCATTCAGTAATATATAAATTTCTAACAATCTATTAAGCATAAAGCTCGTACCTTATATTATTTTATCTAATTATCAAATGTTTAGTCTTTTTATTTTTCTCACATACAACAAAAAAGGACAAAAGATTATTTCTCAYAAATTAATTATTAAATAAAAACATATTTGTATCATGCACATCGAGTAAAGCTAGTAAGCCAGCTGAAAAGACGAGTACTAAGAAATATTAGGTTATTTGTAACTACTTTTCGCCTGAMAAACACGTGATAATTATCATAGGATAAATAAACCACGTGCCTGGAAAAGTTCATTCTTTTAGACTTCTTTTTTATTTTTCTCGTTAAGTTTCAAGATGCTTTTGTTTCACTGTAGTATTTTCTCGGTGTTTTCCTATTCCTTTTACTAGCGATACATTAAAAGAAAAATAATAATATAAATGGAGCAGCGCCATCTCATTTTGTCGGTCAAGAATGCTCGACTTTTGCAATAATTTCGCAAGTTGATTTCAYAAATTAAATAGGAATYTAATTATTTTATACTAATCAGATGTCAGACAATTTTGAGGAGAAATTATTGGATAATATATGGTATTGTGAGACATTAATACACTTTATTTGATTTTTTTTGCAATAAACTTCCTCTAATTTAGCTTAWTTATCAAATAGATATTTRCAATTTCAATTTAACTATTTTATAACCTACTTRATACGCTCCGTTCAACATGTGGTGAAAAAGTTTTGTAAATCCCTTTGCGTCAGTTATAAAATCTCATTATTACCCATATTTTTTGAACCATTGAGTTGAAATGACAAATATATTTATAAATCTCACCTTCATTTCTCTCAAACTCTAACATCAGTTCCATCATTTTCCTAGATCGAACCCTCGTCATTGCCCCGTCCTTTTTCAACTTCAAGAAGGAGATGCCAACAATCCTTGCCGTGCTAGATCCAGTCCACGCCCACCTCATCCCTAACCCTCAATTCTCTCCCTCAAAGGTTTTCAAAAAAGTAAATAATTAAAGAAAGAAAAGATGAAGTTGAAGTTGCAGAGCACGCCTTTTACAAGTTGAAGTCGCCCTTACATATAGAAAAGGGACGATCAAAGAGCTTTAGGTTAACTACTCAAGAGACTTGAGAAAAAGTTTGACCTAGAGATCACCWAACTACAAAAAGACTATTAGTGGTACTATTATCTTTCCACTCATATTGGAATCTTASATTGAAACTTATATTAATTAATGGATCGTATAATTTTACGAATRCATAATTCAAAGTTAAGGATATAATATAAATAAGTAACTTATAATTGAATGTATGTTACAATTAATATAAAAGAATTTAAAATCGGAGAAAGAGACATGTTTGATGAGTAATTAATATTGATGCGTGAACATCAAAAACAGTTCTAAGTACGCTATGTTTTAAATGAGATAATATATTCTATGGTTGTTAAATGACCATAAGACAGTAAACAAACAAATGCTAATTATTAAACTATTTGTGGCACTATCTTTCCACCCTTGTTGAATTAGTCCTTTTGGGCTTCTTTCAATTATTGCAACTGGTTAAGACTTGTAATAGTATATCAATATATATATATATATGAGGGCCACGGAACCCTTCTTTTCTACGACTCACTCTAACAAAAATGAAAAGTTATATATATTATATATATAATATATATATATATATATGCTCAGAAAATATAAAAATAAATAGCACGTGAAAAAAATCGATTAATCTTCTCAAATGTTGAATATAGTAAAACATCGATAAATAAAAATTAGTATAAAATGTTTTTTTATTTATAAAAGTAGAATCACGTAAACGATTTTAAAATTAATAGTGTTAGGATTTGAGAAAGTAGTTAAACTCACGTGTGGTGGAAAACTTGTAAAGCTCCGCCCTCAACCTGAGAATTTAGAGTCGTTTGTCTTTATATGAATAGTCTTGCAGTATATGCAATAATGGAAGACATGGAAGAAGAAGCACGAATTTTCCATGTAAATAATCATGTAATCGAAGATTAGAAAATTGTGTGGTTTTGTTGTTGTTTGAGTGCCACATTCATTGGATACCGCTGCTATAGAACTTGCGGGAAGCCCTTCATGACTATTCATGAGTTACCGTCCATCAATGCAGATATGGAAGATTCTTCCGAAGACTAAATTCTTAAAAAAAAAAAAAAAAAAAAGAAGGGCTTCAAGAGCATCTCAAATTTGAATGGATTTCTGCAGTTTGATGAAGATTCAAATAAATAAATACTTCGGTTTGTTGTGTTTTTGTTTTGAATTTTTTTTAGTGTCTATTTTAAGATCATTAAAAATGCATTATATTTCTCATTTTGATAAACTGTTTTTTAAAGTAGAAATTTTAAAACTCTTCTACTTGAVACGTATTTCTCGTACTGATTCTTTCACTTGTTTTTTTTTTGAAAATACAGAAAATGACTTTTTCTTATTTTCTAAGTTAAGTTGTAAATGTTGTGAATTGTTCAATTAATATAATAAGATGTGACTTTGATGCATGAATAAAGTTTATGAAACAATTCATAATTGAATGTTGGGATCGTGACTTTTTAGTACTGAAAGATGGGGAATTCATTTGACTGAAAGATTCTTCCAAAGAGCAAGAAGATCACCACAACCATACATAGAATGTTGTAACTATACATAAAAAAGTTATGAATGTAAATTGTTCAACGTAGATTATGAGATACCTTCTTTTGAAGGGATTTATGCACCTTCATCCAATTTTTATATCCTTTAGGGATCAAAACTTGATGTTCTATAAATAGTGGATGTTTTTCGTGTTAGAAGACAACCAATTTTTATGATATATAAAGTTCATCTCTTTGCATTAAACTATCAAAGTTCAAATCAGATTTTATAAATGTTCTTAGTTTCATTCAAGTTCAAGTTGCTTGGTTTGGACTTGAATTCTTAGGTTTTGATAACTCCCACAAACTATTTGCTAGTGTTGCCTTCAAGTACTTATCCCGGTGGCGGCAAATATCATTTAAGGACAGTGGTACAAATATCGTGTTCAAGCCTCAAAGTATTCTTAAGACTTTCTACAAGGTTGTTGGTTAGTATTTCTATCTCCTCCATCAATTTTCAACAATCTCAAACGGTAAATTGAGATGGAAATCGAGACGACCATGGCTGCTATTAAGATCACAAAACAAGATCTCGTGAAGCTCGATTGTTTTGATTGTACCAACTTCACAAGATGGAAGGATAAGTGGAAGTTTCTTCTAATAACTTCAAAGATATTCTACATCTTGGATAAGGGATTGGCCCCTTTATCATAACCAACCCCAATGACATTGCTGAGATTAAGGCTCAAAGAAAGAAGAGAGAGGAGGACAACTTTATATGTAGAGAACACATTTTGAATGCACTCTCCGTTTATCTATATGGTTTCTACAACAACAACACTTCGGCAAGMGAGATATGGGAATCCTTGGAGAATAAATACAAGGCTGAGGAGGAAGGTACCAAAAGGTTTTTCATATCTAAATAATTTGATTTTAAACTCCTAGATAATGTCATTGTTAGGACAAATTCATGAATTGCAAGTCATTGTCAATAAAATCAAAACCATGAAGATTGAACTTCCTGATACATTCCAAGTTGGTGCAATAATTGTAAAATTACCATCTTCTTGGAGAGGATTTAKGAAGAAATTACTTCACAGTTCCAAAGACTACGATTTGGAAAGGATTCAAAAACATCTTTGAATTGAAGAAGAATCACAGGAACGAGATGGGACGGAGCATTCTCATGAGGGAACTTCTGAAGTTCATTTCGTGGACTATACCAACAAATCAAACTAGGATCTCAAGAAAAGGAAATTCCAAGTTTCCAACAAAGATAAAAGAACAGGAAGAAATCCAAATCTTCTTGTTATGTGTGTGTTAAACTGATATGGGTGAAAAATCATTGATTTTACTAGTGGTTATGTGGCATATTGTCACCCTTTTAATATGATGAAGTAACTACTTTATACTATTTTTTCCTTGAACATTGGCTTAAATTCAATCAGAATGACTTTGTTTATGGCAATATTATGAAATTATAGAATCATGTGGCTATTTACTAAGGTAAATGCCTTATTTTATAGGAATAAAGGATTCTATAAATAAAATAAAAGGTTACTTGATAAAAAAAGTGAAGACTTGTTAAATGCTGGCAACAATGGAGTTCAATGGTTTAAAAAATGTGATGCTGTTAGCTAACAGTCTAAAGAAGCAAAGGAAAATATCATCTGAAGAAAGAAAGTCAAGAAACAAAAGGAAATCATCATTGAAAGAGAAAAAATCAAATCTAAGGAAAAAAGTTAAAAGAGCAAAAAGGAACAAGTGTGTCTATGACACCTTTTTGCCAATCTTCAAAGGGTAGCTTTAGGGAGACAGAAGGAGGAGAAAAGAGAGAGCAGCAAGCCATTTGGGACTTCACAAAAAAAACAAGAGAGAAAAAGAAAGAAAAGAGAGGAGAAGTTTGGAAGAAAGAAGTACTTTCAAGGAGGCTTCACCATTTTGGACTTCCTCCACCTCTTTGATCTCTGTGTTTCTCCTTTTGTAGTGGTTAATTTTGAGATATACACTTTAAGATGTTAATTCTTTTCACGATTTTGCATTCATTTCATCTAAGAGCATGAAACTAACTTCTTAGAAGTTAGAGTAGTTTGTGATGAACTTACATATTTAACTGTCTATTGATTATGAGTTTTGTAGCAAGTGTTTATCACTTTATATACTGCTTTACTCAAAATATCTATTGTTTACAATCATTATCTTATTGGCCATGAATAGTATTTGTGTGAGCTTCTTGAACTCCAAAAGGTAGTGAAAGAGGTGAAAATTTTGAGAAGATGTAGGTTTGATTATCTTGAGATAAGGTTTAATATCTTAGGGATACCATTGAATATTGGAGACATTCATATTCCACCCATAAAATCGTATGAGACTTGAACTTTATTTGTGTTTCTTAAGATAAATAACCCGACARGTAGAACAACTTAGTGAAATAGGAGCAAGGACCAACAAACTGAAAGGATGAGGTCGTTTTTATCTCGATTTATGTTTCTAMTATAGCTAAACCTTTGCTATTTTGCTCAAAAGTCATTGCTGCAGCCCATCTGCAGCATTGATATTTTGACTTCTTAGACATTAGTGCATAAGGGATTCTTAACTCTTACTTACTTTTGAGCTTTTACCTATCTCGAGTGTGCAATTACTGTGTTTGTTTTCGAATATTTGTGATTAGATAATCTTAAATTAATTTACTTTATTTTTGTAACAACCATCTAAAACTATTGATTATATTAGGAGTTTAAATTATCATTTTGAACCAACAATTCTTGTAGGACGATACTCTTATTCACTCTATATTACTTGTAGATCGTGCATATTTATTTTTTTGAGCTGAAGCCAGTTATATTTCAAATGTTTCAGGTAGTGAGGCAGTTTAGTGGTATGGCTACAAAGGATCCTCATCAGCATAGCCATTTATTCTTCAAAGTGAGTGATGCCTTCCAGTTGCATGGGGTCAGTAAGGAAGCTCTGAAAATCAAACTTGTTCCATATTCATTAAGAAATAGAGCTAGAGATTGGCTAACACTTTATCTCCTCATTCTGTTACTTCATGGAATGAGTTGGTCGGAAAGTTCTTGTTTAAATATTTCCCTCCAATCAAGAATGCCAAGTTATGGAATGACATTACAACCTTTCAACAACTTGGTGATGAGAATTTTTATGAGGCATTGGAAAGGTTCAAGGAGCTTTTGAGAAAATGTCCACATCATGAGATCCCTCATTGGATCCAAATGGAGACTTTCTATAATAGATTAAGCCCTCAATACAATAATATACTAGACGCCTCAACTAATAGAGCATTGTTTGACAAGTCGTATAATGAAACTTTTGAGATATTGGAGAAGATAGCCAGTAATAGTTTTCTATCGCCTGCAACCAGAAATACTACTACAGTGCCTACAGAAGCAAGGAGAGTGGTAGGGATTCACAAGCTTGATGCAATTCTTCATCTTCTCTTGCAGCTAAAGTAAACATCATCTCCTAATATGTTGTGAGGTCTATGCACGTGCATCGGTCCCTATCTATAGGACAACCAACCTTCTTTTGGGGGGCACGCACACTCTATTGCGTATCACCTTTATTGCCCTCTTGTGTATATTGTGTAGAGGGGCATCTTTTGAGAGTGTCCTCTAATCCAAATTGTGTATGATTGTAGGAAAAGGTTTTTACAAACACAATTATCCTTATTCCAAACACCTTTTAATCCGAGATGCGAAAATACTCAACTTTTTCATGGGGTGGCCGAAGCAAGCCAGCACATGGGTAGGCATTTTTGACTTCTGGGATCGCTTGGGACTTCAGGCAACAGAACTAGCCAATAGGCAGCCTAGTGATCAAAGTAGTCTTCTTGGAAGAGAGGATGACTTCTCAAGATTTCATGGCCAAGAATGAAATAGTATAATTCAGACAAGATTTCATCATTCAAAGTCACACTATTTCACTTAGAAATCTAGAGAACAAATGGGGCAGCTTGCAAATGCTTTGAAATAGTAAGACCTCATGGTTCCCTTCTGAGTGATACCGAAATCCAAAAAGAGACAGCAAGTAAACATTGCAAGGCTATTTACTTTAAAGAGTGGTAAGGAGTTGGGTGATCCCTATCATAAGAAGAAAGTTCCAACTGAAGGAGAAGTGTCAGAAAATGAAAAGGAGGTTGAAATTGTGATTGATATTGGTCCAAGACAAACTGGGTTTTAATGTTCCAGCATCACCAATTAATTGCCTGTAAATTCTATGATGCTGCCAGCTTTACCACTAGAAAGAGCAGATTTGCAACCAGTCCACCAAATGTTGCCATTTCCCAACGATTTTAGAAAAAGCAAGAAGATAAGTAGTGTCAAACAATTTTCTAGATGTCTTGCCATTCCACTTAAAGAGGCATTTGAGAAAATGCCTAATTATGTGAAGTTCCATGAAGGACATAGTTGACCAAGAAAAGGAGATTGGCCTTTTAACTAAGGAGTGTAATTTCTATATTGCCAGAACAAATTACCTCGAGAGTTAAAAGATATGGGTCACTTCCACCATCCTGTGTATGATTGGAAGGACTTACAGTGGGAGAGATTTATGTGACCTTGGTGCTAGCATCAAGTTGATGCCCATGTCAAAGTTCAGGAAGCTTGGAGCGGGAGAAGCCAGACTGGCCACAGTCAATCTTCAGGTGGCTGACRGATCTTTTTTCAGCATCTTTTCAGTTAACTTCATTGTACTTGACTATCAGGAGGACGAGGAAGTTTCCATTATTCTTGTTAGACCATTTTTAGCAACCGAGAGAGCCTTGATCGATGTAGAAAAAGGAGAGACGAGAGCACATGAAGAAGAGGTGACATTTACCGTGCTCAATGCTATAAAGTTCCCCAATAAGGTTGAAGAGTGCTCGTCCATTTATGTGGTTGATTCTTTAGTGGCTGAAAATTTCCTGCAATTTTGCAGCATTGATTCTGTAGTAATGAGCAAAATTGCAGATTTGAAGTTGCATGTTTTTCTTGAGCTTAATAATAAAGATGCACAATTAGTCGGAATGATGAAAGTCAAGAGATCTCATTCAAACAAAGGAAACAATTTGAATTACTTGGGTTATTAGAGAGAGTTTATAAACCCCCTTTGCCTTCCATTGAAGAAGAAGAGAGGGAGGAAAAGGAACAAACTCAAACAGAAGACCCCATGGAGAGGATGGCAGCAAAGACATTCATTCGGGAAGTATAGTTCAATTTTTAATTCTTATTGCTTTTGGGAACATTTAATTTCAATTTTTTTGGTTTAATACTTTACTTTAGGAGGCATGGCTTTAGTTTGGATCGGTTGAACGATTTCTATATTTAATACTTTTGGTTAGTGAGTTGTTTAATCTAACTTTTGGGGATTATTTGACTTAAATTATTTTGGACAACAATTATTAAATTGAATTATATTTTTCTTACAGAATTAGCTTATCTATTTTGGGGTCATTTGGCTTGTGGTTTAATAACTTGCTAATTTTGTATTTGGAAACTTTTATGGTTAAATAGCTATGGGAATTGACCTCATCAATAGACTTTATTAGTTTGTTTTAATTCTAGTTTTTGATGTTTTAGTCTTGTTGTTAGTTATCCTATGTGGCTTTGTTTCTTGTTTCACAAACCTTTTGTTAAATGCTACGGCAGGCTGATGCATAGCCACGCTACAACATTGACTTATTTTTTATATTTTCCTACCTCCTAAGGATATAAYTTCTATTAGTTGAAGGATTCCTCTCCTTAGTCCAAACGTTTTTGAGTATGAATAATCCCTTAAGATTTCAGGTGCTATGTATGGTCATCACTTAATTATTGTTGATCAATACTTGTATATCCCACTCTTTTAAGGACATAAATGCTACTTCAATTGCCTTGACAAAGAGGAGAAGATTGGAAGAAGAATAAGGAGAAGAGGAAGCCTTCAAGGAAGCCTTCACCATTGCACTTCATCATCCTTTATAGAATTTGTTTCTCATTCTCTTCGTTGTTATTTTAGATGCACTTTAAGATGTTAATCTTTCACATTTTGTACTCTATCTCACCTAAGAGCATGAACTAACTTCTTAGAAGTTAGAGTTTTGATGAACCTATGTATTAATGTCTATTTGAATGATTTGAGCAAGGTTAGCTCTTTATAAATGTTTTACTCAAGAATATCTATTGTTTACATTCATTATTTTATTAGCCATGAATAGTATTTRTCTGAGCTTCTTGGACTCCGAAAGTTAGTGAAAGAGGTGAAAATTTTGAGTATCGTGAGATAAGATTTAATATTGTAGGGATACCATTAAATATTGGATACATTTGTATTCCACCCATAAAATCATATGAGACTTGAACTTTATTCGTGTTCCTTAAGATAAGTAACCTTAACAGGTAGAACAACTTAGTGAAATAGGAGCAAGGACCAACAAACTGAAAGGGTGAGGTCATTTTTTATCTCGATTTGCGTTTCTACTGTAGCTAAACCTTTGCTTTAACATTTTGCTCAAAAGTCATTGCTATAGTCCATCTGCAACATTGATGTTTTAACTTCTTGGACATTAGTGCATAGGGGATTCGTAACTCTAACTCACTTTTAAGCTCTTACCTATCTCGAGTGTGCAATTGCTGTGTCTGTTTATGAATCTTTGTGATTGGATAATTTTAGATTATTTTATTTTATTTTCATAACAACTATCCAAAACTATTAGTTTTATTAGGAGTTTCAATCATTACTTTTGAACCAACAACTCTTGTGGGACGATTYTCTTATCCACCGTATATTACTTGTAGACTGTGTATACTTGCATGAGTGAAGCTTTATTGCGTATGTGATTCTGTCTATCATAAAATTTGGCCATTATGTTCGAGATTGCAGATATCACAAACAACCTAAATCTGAAGGCAAAGTGAATACCACTGACTCTGAAAATATTGTTGCTATAGTGGACATCATTAATACAGTYAAGGGAAAATTTCATGGATGATGTTATGACACTTGTGGCACCATACATGTTTRCTATTATAGGTCATTTCTCAATACGTATCAAGAGATGGACAATGAACTCATTCAAATGGGAAATAATGCTCAATCAAAGGTTGTTGGTAAAGGTAGCATCGATTTACAGTTCACATCATGCAAGAATATTACTTTAATAAAAGTTTTCCATGTAGTGGATATGAATAGGAATCTTGTAAGTGGGGATTTGTGGGAAAATCGAGAATAAAGTCTATATATGAATGAGGCACCTATAATTTCCCCGAATGGCGTGTTTTTTGGCAAAGGCTATTCTACTAATGGAATGGTCAAACTTTYTACTATTGACAATGATAGTAATAAAATTAGCAATTTGAATTATTCTATTGATTCCATTTTATTATGGCATGATAGACTATAACACATTAGTTATACTACTTTTAAAAGAATGATCAAATTGGAAAGATATCATGTGAAAACATACATCATTGTAAATTAATATGAATTATGTGTCAAGTCTAAAATGAGTACGAAACCTTTTTATAGTGTTTAAAGGGTTACAAACTCATTAGACTTGGTACGTTCTAATATATGTGAATTAAATGGAATGTTAACTAGAGGAGATAAMAAATATTTCATAACATTTATAGATGATCATTCTAGCTTTTGTTATGTCTACTTGTTAAAATATAAGGATGAGGTCTTTAATGCTTTTAAGACATACAAAATTGAAGTAGAAAACCAATTGAATAGAAAGATTAAAATTCTTAGAAGTGAGAGAGGAGGAGAATACCTCTCTACTAMGTTTTGATCTTTATTGTGAACAACATGAAATAATCCATCAATGTAGTACACCTAGGACACCTCAACAAAATGGTTTGGTTGAAGAAAAAGTAGGACACTAGTTGAAATGATAAATACTATGTTATTAAGTACTAAGTTACCTTTTAATTTATGGGGTGAAGATTTTTGTAGTGCATGTCATATAACTACTAGAATTCCTGCAAAAAGACTCTACATATGATTTATGGAAAAAGAGAAAATCGAACATCGATTATTTTGGAGTTGGGGTTGTCTTGCTTATTGCAAGAACACTGAGCCAAAATGTAATACCCRAGATTTGATTTGTCGTTTCTACGAACTTTATATAATTATATAATTTATGTTTTAATCCACTGATTAGATTATATTTATGATTGTTAGTGAATTGATTAATTTACAGGGGAATGACTTGGAGACTATAACGTTCGATGTGTCAATTAGAAATAAATAATTATTTCTTTGATTTATTATTTATTATGYATTAAGGTGTGAGTATATTTATTTAATGGTGATATTTTATTAGTTTAATTTAATTATTAATTTTTAGTTAATTAATTTAGGCTTGATCTGTTAGAATCCGTTCTCTTCTTATTCAAACCTAACATCAAAATTATGGTTCGRTTTTGGGCTAGAAGAAAACTAATAAATTTTAATTTAATTGGACTTGGTTGGTTAAGGAATAAAAATGGCCCATGGAAGAACTTTTGTTAAGGCTAAGTTAGTTTTGAAAAAAAAAAAAAAAAAAGAACTATTCAAAATATGAAGATTAATGTTCATTTTCTTCCCAAAAGAGAAACCCTAAACCTAAACCTCCTAACCCTAACCGCCAACAACCGCCGCCTCCTCCCCTTTCCTCCGCTCACCGTCACCGCCTCCTTCCCTCCTTCCTCTCCCTTTCTTCCCCTCTATCGTTTCTTTTCTCTCCCACTCTTTCTCCTCGCTCGCTCATCCTTCCATTGTCGCATCACTCTAACCGCGGAGGCTGCCATAGCCCACACCAAGCCAGATCTGTGACTGCTCGAAGAGGTGAGGAGTCCGCAATGACGGCTGCTCGCTACCTTGAAACTCCTCTCTTGCAGGCCGGCTGCATTATCACCAGGATGAAGATGTGTTGAAAACCAACAATAGCTCGAAGACTGGTTCTCCAGCTCATGCAGAGTCACTGGCCATCAATAGTAGTCCTCGCCTATGATTACTGTTCATCTGCTGCAGCAAGAAGAAGACGCTTCTTGTACGCCCCAGCTACCAGCGACCGGTGAGCCGTGCGCCATCTTTGAACCCAGTTACGCTATCGCGCCACATGTGCATGACTAGGAATTCCGCTTGTTTTCACATACCATAAGCGTATTTCTTTCCGCGGAGCATGATTCGACGCCCATTCTATCTGTAGATTCGTATGATCATCCTGATCGGATTGTATGGGTCATACGATGGCATGAAATCCTTATATATTTTTCTTACTGAGTAAATTCACCAAATGGCCTAGTTATTATATATAGGTAATGATATTCTACTTAGAGATAAGCAATGTATCCTGAATTATTTGTTTGAAATGCAAATTAAGTTAATAATGATACGAGAATAAGGAGAATATAATTCTAGGAATTATTGATGTATGGAATATAATTTAACATGAAATTTAGGATTTCTTATGATAATGTAATGGACATTGTAATTGAGATTATTATTGTTTTTAGAACGATTAGGAGTCATGAAATTAAATTGTACTATTAATAATTCAATTTTTATTGATATAGAAATTAATCTTGAGAAATTATTAATTAAAGACACTATGGGAAAAATGATGAAGGTATTAACGGTAAACACCTATTTAAATGAATATGTTTGGTTAAACAAGTCTCAGATGAATATTCTTTGTATAATATTATTAGGATACTGTGGCACATTTACGTTGTGGGCAACCAAGGCATCCCGCTAGCAACTTAAAATAAAACTTTACTAAGGACTACAAGTCTCACATTCTCATTAATTGTGATGCGTACGTGTTTTTTTATAGTTAGATTTCTCTTATGTGAACTGAATGTGAATTGGATTTGAATTCATAATGGATATTGAAATATGTAAGTAAATCACCATATTCTCATTAATTATGATACGTATGAATTGTTATTTTGACTAAAAATCTCTATGTGAATTGAATTCATGGTCATAATTAGATTGCTTTTATGTGATATGATTTATGGTTTTACTTCAATAATGTAAATTTTTCTACTTGACGACATGTTGGGAAATTTAAGTTAAGAGTTCACGTGGTCCATGAGCATGTATATTGTAGTAGTTACACATTCTCTGGTATGGACATCATACATTCAAGAAAGGAAATATTTTAAAGAATGAAATTGGAAAAGTAAATGTTTTGAGGAATGAAGTTTGGAAATATGTTATTTTTGTGATTTCCAAACATTAAGAATTTTGAAAAAGGGGTGTAAAGCCTAAGTCATGAAAGATGTGAGTAGGAAATGGGGTCTGGGGGACCAATGAACCCGACCTAACCCTCTTGTAGGGTAGGAAAGTAAGTAGTCTTCACCTCTTRCGATGTGGAAAGGTGAAAGGAAAAGTTAAAGTAATGTTMATCGCTTTGCAATTCTATCGGTAGAAAATGTGATCGGATTTCAAAGAATAATGGCCCACTAAAAGCTTAATGGCTAGGCGTTACACCAAATGAGCTCACGATTTTATGAAATGGAAATATTTGGAAAGTTTTGATGAAAAGGAAATATTTGTAAAGTTCTCACGATTTAAAAAGAAAGTTTTTTGAAAGTTTTGACAAAGTGAATTTTTGAACATCATGACATATAGTACATGATACACGCATTCATGYATRGGATTTACTTACTGAGCTTAGTAGCTCATTCGATTTTTCTCTTATTTGATGTTTCAGGTGATGATTAACCAGATGGTGTGTGRAGATCATTAYGGAGCARATTTTGATACCCAAGAGTCGTTGTGTTAATTAAATTTTCTATTTATTTATGAACTTATTGAACGTTTAAATTTTGTTCGTTTATTTTCAAAACCTTCCATTGGAATTTAAATTTATGAGTATTAAGTTGATGACATTTTYGGATTAGGGTAGTTTCTGATCCGGGAGTGTTACCTGAAAYGAACTAAATTAGGTCCTAAAGGAAYCAAAYATGCTTTTGTAGGATATGCTTAAAATAGTAAAGCATATCGATTATTAAGCTTGGAAACTAATGTTATTATTGAATCACGTATGTAGAACTTTTCAGAATTTATTAGCCTCA
>MEJB01000044.1:1348052-1358997 GCA_001752375.1 Rhazya stricta
CATAATTCTTTGAAATTCAAAAGGGGCATTTTTAAGACCAAAAGGCATTACATTTCATTCATACTGGCCAAATGGCACTGTAAAAGTGGTTTTATAACAATCTTTTTCAGAAATTTGTATTTGTCAAAAACCAGATTTCATGTCAAATTTAGAGAATATATAAGCAGAATTTAAACGAGATAGAAGATCTTTCTGATTTGGAATGGGATACCGAATCCATTTCAAAGCAGAATTAAGGGGTTTATAATTGATAACTAGTCGAGGAGTGCCTCTTTCTATCTCTGCATTTTTATTGACATAGAATGCAGTACAACTCCAAGGAGATCGAAATTTTCTAATGAGATTTTTGGATTCAAGATCCAAAATTTCTTTTCTACAATGCTATTCCAATTCAGCATTTATCTGAACCGGTTGAGCTTTGGTAGGAATCATATTTTCATTAAAATCTAGGGAATAAGAAAGATCAACTATATGTTGTTTTCTATCTCATAAAGCATTTGGAAGATCAGAATAAAGTTCTGTTTCAAAAGAAGACTGGAGTTTTGAGATCTTCGATTGTATCCTAGGGGATTTAAGTGTTTCATCGATCCTCAAATGAAACAAAGTGTTTTTTAATTCTTTTAATAGAAAAGATTTACTAWGTGATAAAGYATTAATCTGATCTTTTTGAACAGAATATGCTTTGATGAGATTTAAATTCTTAGTTTGTGGTTTTTCTAAAAAAGGAAAAACTATTCTGGTATTTTTAGCCTTAAATGAAATTGACTAGGAATTTACCTTATGAGGTGTGATCAAAGTTAGGAAGGTAGTTCCTAAGATCACTGGATGACAAATATCATTAACTACCACATATGGAGTTTTTATAGAGATATTTGAATGAACTATAGAGGCTTCAGTCCTATACTTGACCTAGAGCTTGGAATTGTTAGCAGYTGATAATCAACTATTTGTAGATTCTCRRAATTTGCTAGGTATTAAACCATCTTTGATGCAGTTCAAATCTGCACCAGTATCAAATAATGCTATAGTRTCTATAACATAATCAGGAGAGAATTTCAGAGTAATTCTAATAAGGTGTTTTTGGGATGTAATTTCTCTAAGAACCAATTAGAAATCAGGAGGAATTTGATTTATATTTTTTCGTGGGAGAGAAAAAACTGTTTAAGCAAGTTAGGAGTCAATGCCAAAAAAAAGATAATAAACCATCGATAATTCCAGCTGGCCACTCACAGAAGGATTTAGGATAAGTTGGTACAGGGTGGAAGACCAGAGTAAGCGCATTCGGAAGAGTATCATAGACTACAAGTAACCGAAACCTGCGCTGCAGAGGCTTTGGCGGGGAAATCTATTAAGTCAAGCAGGAAAGGCCAAGGTCCTACTAGTGAATTCAAATAACGGGGACGAATGGTAATATCATAGTTAAGAGTGACTCGGGCTGTACACGAGAAAGGTGCTTTAAACATTTTCCACGGGAGCCAATTGGCTAGAGAGCTCTAATGGTTCATCTTTCTCAGAATCAGAAGAGGAATTTTCATTATGTTTTRAGARAAGAATCTGAATAACTGCAGAATCTTGTTTTTGTTTTTCTTTTAAATCTTTTATTTCTTGCTTAATAATTTAATTTCCTGTTGGAGACTGGAAATTGGGACAGAAGATTCTTTTGTAGATTTTTWAAGAATATTTGTTAAATCATAGGTATTTGTAGATGTAGATGGTAAAATAGAAGGTTTTTGAAAAGGTTTTTCATCCGAAATGGAGCTTAGAATTTTTTCCAAATATTGTTTTTGTTAAACAAGATCAGAAATATATTTAACATTTTCTAAAAGAGTTTGTTGTTCTTTGGCAAGAATATTTAAAGAATATTTAGAAGAATCAGAAGCTTTAGAAGATGATAAAGTGTGAATTTCATCAACCTGGAGAGCTTTTTCAGAATATGAAGACTTAGAAGAGGAATCAGAATCGGAATCAACAAGAATATTTGCAATTTTTTCATAAATTTTGGGATCTAAATGAAGTTCATTTAATTTTTTAGAAAATTTACAATATTTTTGATAGTGTCCTTTTCGGTGGCATTTATAACATGTTACATCTTTTAAATCAAGTGTTTTACTCTTTTTAGGATGCTTATTATAAGAAGATTTTTTAGAATATTTCTTAGAAGGTTTTTTATAAAATTCATCTAATGGTTTTGAATTTTTTTATATTTTTTATGATAGTGTTTCTTATGGGTTCTAGAGGAAGATGTTTTACTGCAACTGTCATTGCAGTGGAAGGATTTTTTAGGGAGACTTTCAAATTGTCTACAGAAGTCTCCTAACTCTTTTTTAGACTGTTTGAGTTCTCGTTTAAGGTTTTGCTGAAGCCTAATATCTTGACATAATTTTAGACCTTCTTTATTAATTTGACTAATCAGTTCGCCGAAGGTGAAGTGGTGATATGGAATGATTTTACTATTGGTTTCTTCACGAAGTTTGCTTCTAACTCTTTCTCCTAAGAGATGAGGTAGACCTGTAAGGAATTTTTCTTTCCAAAATGGTTGAATACTATCTTCCCTAAGCATAAGCCTAGTTAAGAAAGTATTTTTATAGTACTCGAATTCACTAAGTTTTCTACACCTAAGATTTGATAATGATTTGGCATTTTTATCTTTTAAATGTGATGGATCTCCAATGAAATGGAGGAAATAGAAAGAATCAGTGTGGATATGGCCATTTGAAATAGGGTTGGCCATTAGCTTCCACGATGAAGTACCAGCTTCATCGGTCTAATTAGCATTAAGGATATTTGCTGTTGTTTGGAGGAGTGAGATAATAACCCCACCAACCTTTTAAACTGCCAAAGAAACTACGATAAGAAGCTCTCTGCTGTGCTCTATCCTCAGTTCCTATTTAGGTTTTATAAGCATCTGCTACCATGGTCATCTTGCTGTAAAAAGCTGATGATTTGATAATCTGATAAAATATGTCTATGTATGTATATATATATATGTAAAGTTTGAAAGAGAAATAAAAACTAAATTCTCGGGTAATACAGTTAAACTCATTGTTAAAATTGAAACAAGTGGGGGATGTTGTGAATTCTTCAATTAATATTATAAGGAGTGTTTTGATGCATGAATAAAGTTTTATGAAACCAATTCATTAATTGAATGTTGGATTGGTGTTTTGAGTACTGAAAGATGATGATTCATTGGACTGAAGGTGGCTAAATTCATTGAACTGAAAGGATTCTTCCAAGGAGCCAGAGATCACAAGAAATCATATTATAGAATGTTGTAAATATACATGTAAAAGCTATTAATGTAAATTGTTTCAATATTACATTTATGAGATACCTTATTTTGAAGGGATTTATGCACGTAAAAGTTATGAATATAAATTGTTCAATATACATTATGAGATACCTTATTTTGAAGGGATTTATGCACCTTCATCCAATTTTTGTAGCCTTTAGTGATCAAAACTTGATGTTCTATAAATAATGGATGCTTTCATGTTGTGAGACAACTGATTYTTATGATATATAATGTTCATCTCTTTGCATGAAACTCTCAAATCAGATTTTATAAGTATTCTTAGTTTCATTCAAGTTCAAGTTGCTTGGTTTGGACTTGAGTTCATAGGTTTGATAACTCCTACAAACGATTTGCTAGTGTTGCCTTAGAGTATTTACCCAGTGGTGGAAAATATTGTTTGAGGATAACAATACAATTATCATGTTCAAGCCTCAAAGTATTTTGAAGACTTTCTACAAGGTTGTTGATTAGTATTTCCATCACCTACATCAATTTTCAACAGTAAATCGATAAATAARCACATTTTCAAAATTTTTTAAAACTAAAAATTAAATATGATCCAAAAGCAAGAAAGAGAAGAAGGTGATAATAATCTCTTATTTCTTATATTCTTTTTGTCTTGTGTTTAAGATGCAAAGAGAAGGGAAGATACACACACGAACTTGGGTGGCTGTCCAAGATTTTGTATCTTTGTAGCTGTCAAAATTTTAACTTAGAGTCAACTTATTTTAAGCATATAACAAGTAGTCTTTTCTAGGACATAGCCTAGTGGAGCAAAGACGAAGGAGTATTGTAGCGGCAGCCTTGTTGGCAGTTGCTGTGTGAGAGTCCGATCCCTACCTTTGGTATGAGATCGTTCTCTTTGAGGGCACCAATGTACGGGCAATTCCTCATCCCTGACTTGGTGGAGCACATCTTGTGATTTATTTCCTGCACAAATCCSTAGGGTTAGTGTAGTGGGGGCCSTTAGGGTTGGGGTTCAACCTGTTTTTATAAAAGTAGTCTTGGGAGTTTAAATTTAGCATTTATATATTATAAACAACGATTAATTCAACTAAATATTCTTGAAAATTAATTTAGGTTATTGAGCTATAAGTTGATGTTAGTATAAAGAAATAGTAAGATTAATCTTGAAGTGATTAGTTGAGAAATATTATCAATTAAGGATAGGAGTTTAGCTAACCAACAATTAACACGGTGCTACAACCGATAAGATAAAGCACCCACAGCCCTATGGATAAGAGAAGGAATGATGAAAAAAATTAAACAACTCCGCCATTACAAGACATATATTATCTTTAATAATATGTCATTTGTATCTTTATTACTTTTTTAAACTGAACTTTTACRTGYAACTGATTTCAATTTAATGCAATTAACTTCTATATTTTGTCATTTATCCTTTAAATTCCACATACTTTATTAGCTYGTACATACATTTACAGGTTTTCATTTACTTCTATTTTGTTTTGAACTTCTAAATTCCTTTACAACATCATTTTGGTGCATTACAAAATCAATTCAAATWAATTCTATCATTTTAAATGTACTATATTACTTGTAGCTAGGCGAAATCCATTCGAGGGCTTTGTTTAGTCACCTTAACTAGAACTCACATTTAAGAGATAGTTAGTTAGTGCTAAAATTAAGAGGCAAAACATAATTATATATAGTAAATGTTTGTTATTTTTTTCACTACATTATCTTGCCTAATAAATGTAATAAGAAATTTTCTACAATTATGGGTATATTTGGTTACCCAACTTTTGAATCTTGTATTTTTAACCGAGAACAAATACTCCTTTGTTTAGTATTCCCTTTCTTCTCTAATAAGTGCCCCAAGTGAGAGAGGCACACTAATTTAAAGGGATGAAGGACTCGATGAGGCTGCTGCTCTGAGGTGGTCTGTTAGAATTAAACTGCGATTGATCATCAAGCTTCCAAGCTTGAGATGGTTGTTGCCTCAATTTAGGATACTGATCCGTCCAATGGCCTTTTGGCTTACAAAAACCACACTTGTCGACGGCAACCGTTACGGGGCTTAGTCTAATTTATTGAAAAGTGACTTAGAAGACGCCTCTATTATGGAAGGATTTAGATTTGGAAGAATTTCCTTTTTCGAATAAGACTTAAAACGTATTTATTCAACCAATAATTCATTGGCAAGTGGGTCAATAGATGGAGGTGGAGAATGATGTAAAATTGAACCTCTTAGTCCTTCAAAATCACTGCAAACAGCCATTAAGAATTGCACCAATTGTTGTTGCTCCCTACAAGCAATATAGGCGTCACATGCCTTTAATTCRTGTGATTCTATAAGATCTAGTTGATCCAAAGATTTCTTATAGCAGAATAAATGTTAGACCATAAAACTGAGTACTTAGATAGAATAAGAAGATTAACTAAATTATAAATGCATAACTTAATCAACCATTAGAAGTAGGAAATAAATACATGAATTTTTATAAAATCAAAGAAGCCTTGAATATTTAGAACTAAATGAATACCAGCTGTTTCTTTAGAATGGATTTTTTAATTCATTTTTAGAAGATTATATTACTTTCAAATTCATTTAATGCTTTGATTATCTATGAATAAATTTCTTATGAAGTCTATGACTGAGTTTTCCTATAAATGAATAAAAGTTTGTATCTTCCAGCTTATGCATTTTAATCACCTTTGCATGCATGTATGATGCACAACCAAGCCTTCCTATATCTTACCAAATTCTCAAGCCTTTGTAGGGGTGTGACCGAGCCTTTCTTTCCAAATTTTCACTTCATATATTAGTCCAAACACTCACCAATGCATGTAAGAATTGTGGAAAAGTTTCAGAAATAAATTATCCTATTCTTGGGCTAATTCAGCTTTGCATTTCAAGTCCTCCTTCTTAGTTGGTTAACTTAATTTCGAACTCTAGAAACCATTTGCATTTCATTTTCATTCATCCTATTAGAATACTCTGTCCTAGTTAATCATTCTTAGTTTGTCTATATAAATATCACGTATTTTAATTCATTTAAATCTCCTTTTTGAAAAAAAGAGCTTTCTAAACATTCTACTTAAATTTTATCATGCATAATATATTCACCCTATTGTCCTAATTATTCTAATTAATTACCTCTCCTTTACACTCTGTGTTTAAACATATTTTCTTTATCATCTACCTTAGTTCATTTAAATATATTCAAATAGGGAAATAGAATAGACCTATAGCTAGAAGACAAATTCAAATTGGTCTCTAACATTTCTGTTTTCCTTGCACCCGGAAGCTCTCTTTCTCTCTCTCATTCTTTTTCTCTTTCTCCTTCTCTCTCTCTCTCTCTCTCTCTCTCTCTCTCTCTCTGTGTCGTCATAATTTCTGGTGGCTATTAACACTTTGCCACTTCAAACTCAAAATTCAAATCAAACTCTTGAACACCCACAAACTTCGGCCATTAAACTCCAGAAAATCATTCTTCATGCATTTGGCAAAGGCCTTCATGCCAAATCAGCTCCTCCACATGCAGGCCTTGTAACCTCCACCTGCTAGCTTGAACACCCACAAACTTCGGCCATTAAACTCCAGAAAATCATTCTTCATGCATTTGGCATGAACTAACCTTCCACTTGTCTCGGATTGCAGCTCCATCACATGCACAAGCATAGTGATGTCCGCCTATTTCTTCTCTTATAATCTCTCATCCGCTAGCCTCTCTCCTCGAGCCTCCATTCTCTTAAAACCTTGCAGAAAACTACTTTTCATCCTCACCGAACAACAACACAGCTCCTCTCCCCTTCWCTTAATTCACTCTTCACTCAATCATTTATCTTACTTATCCCAGATTACTCCCCTCTTCAGTACTCTAAACTACACAAACAAAACAAGAAAAAACTTGGCCACTAACAAGAATATCACACGAACCGCTTAGAAGAAGTTGAAGGACATTCTGTTGGCCGAGCTCGAAGCTCAATTCTCTCTGTGTCTACGTACATTTGTCACCTATCTTTTGGCAWGGTRACTTCAGAGTCATTATAGGAACAGCTCCAAGAAAAAAATTAGTCTAACAACGAAAGTGGGATGGTTAAATGTCAAGCATGTTACGACTATTTTGTGAGATAACTGATTAATGGAGTTACGACTTTATGGATTCTATGTTTTAACTAAGTAGAAATGCTACAATGGTATGATCTGGAAAGTACTTGAATGATATGATGATGCATGMTAGTAAACCACGAATGATGATATTGAAATAGCATGAATGTAGYAGCGCTTATGCTTAATGTTTGTAAAACTTCTGAACAATCTGAATTTTAAGCATGAAAATTATGTTAACTATGAGCGTATCTTTTAAATTTCAATGATTTATTTTGTTTAGAATAGCATGTTTATRATTAGAAAAAGTTATGAAAAAACGGCGACATGTTTGATTGCTAGAARTCTGAAAATAGTGTGGTTGTGACATATGTTTTGGTGTCATTTTTGCCTTGAATTAATTTCTGAACTTTGGGTTTAATCATGATATGTTGAATTATAATTCTCTTARTCTTAAAATAAGTCTAAAATCAGAAGCATACCCTTAGTAAATTTTAAGATATGACTTTTACAAAATGCTGGACCAATGAATATGAATTACATTTAACCCTACTATTTTATTCTGATCAACCATAGATAGGAAATTGGCTTTTGATATATGGTTAGAAATATATTTAGCTTTGGAGTATTTTAAGACTAATTCTTCTTAAATCAAATGTGTATAACCTAAGTTATGATACAATCTTTGAAACCTTCTCACTTAAACTTTTACTAGTCTAGATGGTTGGAAGAATTACTTTGTGAATTATGGATTATATACTAATTTGAATTGTGAATAAGATATATTATTAGAAAGTTAGGGATCTTAAGAACATTATGGGACTAATCTTGCATAATTTGAGTAAGTAGAACCAAAGTTCTGACCTAAAAAGTAGAGTACTGTCAATCTGGATGAAACAATTTTTATAGGTCATTTGGTAACTCTCCAAATTCTTACAGCAATTCAAGACAATATAGCATCTTCTAGAATCATTTCCTTTAGGTATTCCGATCCTTTTGGTCACTAATCCTTAYCTAATAGATTAATCGTACCTCGAAACTAAAACACATTTCTCGCGTAGTGTCGAGAAAATATTACAGCCGATATTACATTACTTTGGATCTATTCCTTATTACGTCTTTGTGACTTACTTAAGGATATTGTACGCATTAATGTAGGTTTCAAGCCTTATCCAAAAACCGAGGAAAACATGAACTTAGGTTAGTCCCCTCAAAATCTTTTTCATGCATAAATGTGCTCGTAAATTATTTTGGATGCTTTAGAAAATATTGGTCCAATGTTTGAAAATGGTAAAAGATTTCGTGATTYCAAGAGAAGTCTATTTTACATGCATTTGTTTTATAAAAGAGCATAAAAACCATAGCAYGCCTGATTTGATATAAACAGCATCACCTTGAGATTTTTACAAAATGATAATCGTTATTGTTGCTATTGAAATTACATGACTTGATTAAAATCACTCGTTGTGATTTATGCAGTTGACAGGTTGAAGTCGCTAATTTTGAGTTGTATATTGAAATTGAGTTCTCAATTAACAAAATCTAACTAACTAGTCCGGTAGGCAAAGTGTTGTGCTTAGCTGGTCTTTAATATGAATACTTSTTGAGCTAGTTCAAGCCATAGTATCAAATTGAGGCCAAAGATTGGACTGTCGGTGGCAGTCCGGGAATACATCGGAATGATGCTCGCATCATTAGGCACCCATGTCTAATTGTGGACAATTGTACCATTGATTAGGAGGTTTAACCCAGGCCAGGTGATCCCTTGTACCTAAGATAGCAGATAGCGCTAATTGTTTATCAGGTGAAGGTTGAAACAATGCACTTAAATACGAGGTGAYAAGGCTGGTATTACTATWCCTCATATGACTTTGYCTCTGTAATTAAAGCGTGTGAATTTGAAATGCTATTACTAGAAAYTGACGAGTTCCAGAARTAGTATTCTAGTTCACACTTGATATGGTTTACATTTGTRAATATTYTACGAAGTAATCATTTTACGAAAATATGCCTTTTACTCAAACTATTTTTGACAATTATTCTAGTTATTCTTACTTGGGAAAAAAAGTACTCTTGACATTAAATTCACCATGCACCCACACGGGATTCATTAAGCTTCAGTTATAAGTTTTATCATATTTTAAGTGACAGATATATGATTATCCGCTGCTTGAGGAGTCGGAAGTTCTAGAAAAATTAATTTTTTATCTAGACACATATATATATTTTTTCCTTGTATGAGCCTTGGAATATTTTGATATACCACATCATTTATAGAGCCAAGATGTCTAAGTTTGATGTTTTATATGCTTGTACCGTGATTGTTGAGAGGCAGGCGACGCCTGTATAGCCCTATGGGACCTAGGGGARGGCTGGTCATCACAATAAAAATTATGAACATTCATATACTTTTGTTGAAGTGCCCGTATTTTGTTTCCAATTATACTGTTTTACAAAATTTGGTTAAGTGTGTATCATCTCTAGATGATCCCAACCCTCCTTTGGAGTCTCATACTTTGCCAAATGTGCACCTATGGAGTGCTTAAGAGAACTTTTAATCCAAGTAATAGTTTTTACATTAGTTGCTTCCCATGTTTCTATTGAAGTAGCATAATTTGCAGTAGTACTCTTAGTTTTCAAAGAAGTTCCACTAACATATTCCCACTTTTTTTACTCCTAAGAAAATTTCTCATCACATAACTCCAACGCCAATGTGAATATTTTTTTTCATTCAACTTCAAAAGTATAGACTGAAGAGAATCGTCTTTTTCAATATCCATAGTAAAAGCAAACAAAGAAATTAACTAGAAAGTAAARGAAAGGAAATGAAATACCGAATTGCAAGGTCGCATGATCACTCCAAAAAAACATTTTTGAATAATAGCGAATTTTAAATTCGAAGAAACGCAAGAAAAGAGGAGAGATAACAATAGAGAAGAAGGATGTTAGAGTTTTGCTCGAATATCCTAATGTAATCTTAACTAATAAAAGGTATCAACAAAAGAAGACTATACAAAATCAAACGTTAATCAAATTCTAAGATAAATCTAATTCTAATTCTAAATAGATCAAATCCTAATCAAACTTTATAAACCTTAATTGTGCTGTTGATATGCATATTATATCTTCTAAGAATGAACAAATTTTTTAGTTTTTTTTTTTTTTTACAAGAGATTAAGAAATATTCTGTCTATGCACGTATTTCTCTTTTTGAATATGTCAACGTGGATAAGGGATACACCTAATGAACCAGATTATTACGAAAGTCCAGAAGATTAAGCTGCATGCTTTCTTTTTGGTGTTTTGAGTTTTTAATTTTGGATATTTTGCAAGTTTTTGAAAATGCATTCACTTAGTCATTTTGAAAAACTGTTTCTGAAATAATATTTTATGCAATAAATTTTTTATTTTATTGAAAATATAAAATACTCATGTATAAAGAACAACTTGATTATTTTTTAAATTAATTTCGATCTCTTCCAAATTCTCTCTAGCAAACAATACATTTTTTCTTTAATTTAAAAATTGATTTGCAAATTTTTTTWARKTTTKSCMAWTWAARGKTWRKWAWWWTT
>MEJB01000044.1:1359155-1378281 GCA_001752375.1 Rhazya stricta
CYKRAWWAAAWTWMMAAMYTWAAAAAATTACACCATAATAACAATAATAAACTAAAACATCAAGATTTAAAGTACTCCACTAGCACTTCAAGAAAGACATATACTCCTCASCGCTTGATCCCAACCTGAAGACCTAGGAATATGTGCCCATCASTAAGCACAACAAACAAAAAYTGTGAGYAACAGCTCARTGASTTTCGCACGTAAAGTGAGTTAGAAAAATGAGCAGAGATAATGTAAATGTTCAAGGAAAGTTTAAAAATGAAATCAGGGATAAAACTGTTCAAGCATTCGATAAATAAGATACTTGACAATTCAATTAAAACAATAATAATACTCTCGCCTTGAAAAGAATAACAGGGAATAATAAACAGTTACCGCAACAGTTAAACTCCGTAGGGTCTAGTAATACAAACCTTATCACTCCAAATTACATATGTGACTTTTCAACTTATCACCTCTTAAACAGTCAATAGTACCCGCTAGCTAGGCACGGAAGTCATCCGTCCCCAAATTAAAGCTCCTAATTAGGGATACAACTATCCACAATAAGTCTTGGGCACCAAATGAAGCGACAATCCACCTRACACGTTCTCGGTCAGCCACCTGCCACTCCAGGATTTGGCCAAGTTTAGGCATACTGATGCTCAAGCTAACTCAAGAGGTCCTCGTCGTGCTAGTTATTATAAGTTGCCAACTGAGTACTCAATTCCAATGCACAATCAATCGTTCAATCAATAGTTATGTCAAAACATTTCCAGTACATATTTCCTYAGTCAATTCAATCACTAGAAATCACAAAACATTTTTGACAACTCAAAATTTTCCTTGAGCAGTATTGATCTCAAACATTCTTTTGCAATCAAAAACTCTTCCACAATTGAATAATATACATTTTCAGAAGACTTGCAAAGAATTCAGTACAAAAGTAAATCAATTTCATTCAACAATTTCCAAGAAGAGTATTAAAAACTAGACTTAAGAAAAACTCATAAAATGGTATGCTTTTGTGGAAAACAGTTTTGGGAAACTCGCTTGAAGCTGGGCAATCGTAATCAACAGTTAATTAGCTGGAGCTATTTAAAATAATTTAGTACTGATTGGAGTTGACTATAGGTAGTAAATTGACAAGTCATAAAATCACAATTATATATCATTGCAAAACTAGACTTAAGAAAAACTCATAAAATGGTATGCTTGTGTGGAAAACGATTTTGGGGAACTCGCTTGAAGCTAGGCAATCGTAATCAACAGTTAATTAGCTAGAGCTACTGAAAATAATTTAGTACTGAATGGAGTTGACTATAGGTAGTAAATGGACAAGTCATAAAATCACAATTATGCATCATTGCAAAATTAGAGCTAGCACATCCTAAATGAATTTGGCTGAACATTTTCTCGGGCTTATAAATGTCAAACCTAATTTTAAAAATTTAGTAGGCTAATAAAGAGTTAATAACTTCCAAGAAATACATTACTCTATCAAAAAGAGATTTATCTAGGGTCTAGGAAGTTCATGAAATCAATTAATGACCTTTCTATCCAGCCTAGATAGAGGGACAATAAAACAAKCATAACTTGAGTTAGGATAGGAGTTTTTAATTAAGATAAGTTGAAAATGAATTCTAGAATAGAAGGTTTTCTAGACATGTGACTTATATCAATAGAAGATTCATGGTTGTTCTATTTTGAAGTTAAACAACGAGATAAGATGATGAACAACTGAAATGRGCAGCAAGGGATATATGGCTTAATTCTCTTCCCCTACTTCGAATTACCTTTAAGAATTCAGTGCTATTCATTCCTAAGACACTAACGAATTAAATCATATGAATTTCAGTGCCTAAAGAACTCAGTTCGTTACAAAATTTGGTGGAAAAGTATGACTCGAGGATAGTCGACCTTAATCTGACCAAGTCCCAAAGATTATTGTATATCTTGAGTTTTACAAACCTAAAATGGATGAAACTAGTACTAAACACTCCTAAGATGGTGTATTTCAATCCATATAACTCAACCAGAATTTTACTTAGTAACCAACTAGTTATACTTAAAATAGTATGATAACTTTTTTGGTTCGGGCAAATTGACAGCTTGTAGTATTTTTGCTCTATCTTAAATTTTAGGTGACTCTCATAGATGCATTATATACCATTTCAAACCTAAGATGAATTATATTCCATTTTAAGCCTAAGAGATTCAGCCTTCTATTTATCAATTTAGATGGCTCTATAATGGTTGTTTATCAAGCCAAAAATCAGACATAAACAATATGAGCAAGTACCACTTCAACCATCAAATTCCTAGTTTGATTCCCCACTTGTTCTTGCTTTGCAAGCCTTCTTAAATATCCTTAAATCATGGTTTTAGACCTCATTAATCATTCATCAACATCACCAAATTAAAATTTCAGCAGATAGCATCTTGCATGTTTATAACTTTCCTATTTTCTCCCAACTGAACATATAGTATTTACAATCACTCCACCCAATTTTCAATCATTCCAACCCAATACATAACACATTGCATTCCAAATCCTCATACAAATCGGTAATCCATGAAAGCTAYAGATATGTAATACGCCAAAAACGTACATTCTTTCTTAGCAACAATTAATTCTATTATCATGCCATGAATGAAAGTTCAAACTTAAACATTATTTATATTCATAGTCCTACCTAGTTCAACACCTATATGTGTACTAACCTTATTCTTTCTGAAAAGAGACACATGAATATCCTTGATCCTCCAAGGGCATAATTCTAAGAGAGTAGAAGGAGAATAATGTTCACTACATTTTGGAGTTTGCTGCTCTAGAAGAAGATTGATGGTGTCTTCTTGTTCAGCTTGAAAGTTTTGGGCAGATGAGAGAAAGAGAGCATAGATTATGTAGAGGTTTAGCCGAAATAGAGAGAGAAGAAGTAGTTTTCTGTGAATTCCTTAGTGTGAGATGAAAATGGGTTAACCATCTATAAGGGGGTGCTACTTATAGAATAAGAATCTTACTAACTAAAGATAGAGGCTTCTAGGATGAGGGGGGATYAGCCTATTACATAAGATTAGATAAAGCTTCTCTTATAAGTCTTTTTGGGTGGATGTTTCTATGTTGCAAGAAGGAAATGGTTTGGTTAAGAAAGATGAAGAAAAATGATAATCTGCATCTTCAAGGAAAAGTTAAAAGAAGAGAATTCAAGTTCAAATAAGAGACTATTATTAATATATATAAAACTTAGGAGTTTGGGAAACAATTAATAGGATAAAATAAAGTTGTAAGAATAAAGTCTAGAGAATTCCTTTGATTGAATCCAAAGTTGAAGAAGACACAACGACCCAAATTAGGAAGCAACAAAAGAACATGCATTCTGGCAATGAAGAAAGTGGTCACCATGCATTTGTGCAATCCAAAAGCTGGAAATTAAATACCACTTTTAGTTAAATTGAAAGAAGTTTCGGCGGTCACTTTGCATGCAAGGTGGTCAAAATTTAACTACTACTGGTCACTATTTAGGAAAATTATAATAAATTTTAAATAAAATTTGGAATTAGGCTTTTAATTAGGTCGAGAAAGTATCTGGATTCATTCTAACAAAAATATTCTATTTAAAATTCAAACCTAGCGCAACCAAATGCTTAGTATGCGATATTCTATTTTCCGAAAATTACTAAATTCGATAACCCTAATATTTTGAGCACTCCTATTGTATAACTATATATATACTAAGCTCAAAATCGTGAAGACATGTAGTTTATTGCGATATTTAGCAATAAACATTTCCATGGTCTTACATTTGTTTTATCTAACATTCTAATTTTTTTCTTGAAAATGTGATTTTGTAACTTATTTTTAATTTAAAAAATTTAAAAATTTTCGTGAAACAGAGATTGGTCCAAGCTAAACTAGGATGATGCTGGATGATCCGTGTGACTCGGCTCGAGTTGACCTGTTATATTTTTATTTATTATTTATTATTTATTAAATATTTAAATTTTTAAATCTTTATTTTAAAAGTTTATATAAATTTTTGGAAATGTTTTTATTTTGTTTTATTTTTTCCTTTATGCAGTGCATATATTATTTCACTAATTTCAGTCTTTTCCATAATTTTAAGCAAATTTTTTGGTCTTCTCTGTTTTGGATTTTTGTACTTGCTTTCACCAAAAACACTCAAAACAACTTTTTTCTTGTTTTGTATTTTGTATTTACAAATTTTTTCTTGTTTTACGAGATTCATTTTTCAAAATGGATAAGTAAATATGTTTTGAGTATTTTAAAAAATTCAAAACAAAAAATGACTTGAAAACAACAAAGAGAACAAGGCCTAACATTTTTCCTTTAATATTGAGTTTTCTTCTTCCTTTTTATTTTTTATTTTTTTGAAACTTATATATTGGGTTTTTCTAATATATAACAGAATCTGGATGTCTGTTAAAGAATTCAATTCTTTGAAATTTTAAGTAATAATATTCTGAGTTCACCAAATATGTGCGACGGATGAGTTTAATAACTTTTATTTGATGGACAAAATTAACCTATTCTTTCATTTATTTTTACTTTTAGTTTATCGGTCAATATAAATTGCCTTCAATATAATTTTTAGAGTTTCTCTAAATTAATTATCAAACATTCTAATTAAATTTGCACGTATAAATAAATTTAAATTTTTAGTATTAAAAAATTTAATTACTTTTCAAATTTTAATATTTAACCTTCAATTTTCAAACTTCATATTTATGGAACGTGACTGAGCTAACGACAACTACTGCATAAGATATATTCTTCTACGACTATTGACTAGTCCTTATTACTTTTCTAAGATAATCCTAAACAATTAATCTTCCTTCACAATAGTAATCGAACGCTGACAAGATATCCATTATCTTTGGAAGTTTAGAAATGGATTTTTCCTTTTTCATTTTTTGAAACTACCAAGTATTACCATATCAAAATTTAAGGCTCCACAAATGGCTCTCGAATTAAAATAAATTTCATGGTTTTAAAAGGCAAAAAATGAATATTTTAAAATTTAAATTTATTTGTTAAATTAAGAATTTTCTTATTTGAAGATATCATTGGGTTGTAAGTTTTCAAGTTTGAATTTTTAAAATAATTGTTGAATTGTTTTCCAGACTAATTAATAATTTTTTAATTATAATCGATTAATTAGAGTTATATGATAATTGATTATTGAACATGTGTGAATTGATTATATAACCTGTATTCCTGATCATTGGGCCTGGATGAAAACTCCACTTATTGGACAAACCATATTCGCCAACCGCCAGCCCAATACTCGRCCAATATGGAAATCCTCCGCCTTTATCCACTACGATCTGGCTCCAATTGTGTATCACATGAATGTGTAGAGGWCGATGATTTTGAGTGGTAAGGTGTTTAGTGATGAWCAACTGTATTTGATGCACAATCAGACCCTGGATCATTAGCCAGAGGTCGATCGTGTCGAGCCCATACCCAAGCCTTCCCCTCTCTCCCATTGCACCAAGTGACCGGTGCTCCTTGAAATCCAACATCTCTTAAGCCAGTCCTGGTAATTGCATGTGCCCTCTTCGGTGAAATTTGATGTGGATGCGTTTCAGTTTGATCAGATTACAATAGCATTTCAATGAAATCTTCAGCACTTAACCATGGTGTTTGGCAACTACTACTTCATCTTCAAAGTAATTGCCAAGTGTGTAATCTTTCCTATATTAATCCGATGAGGGCCATCAATCTCCGTGAAGAATCARGAAGAAAGTTTACAATCGGTGAAAATAAATACATTAATATAAAAAGGAACATTTTACTTGGCCAACCAACTCAATTTGTCAATCAATTCAAATGATAAAAATATCTTTATTTTTTTCAACTTTTTACTCATTCACAGTCACTATTTTAGCAATTCATATCTAATATATTTTTTATTTTTTTGGACCAGAATTCATAAAACTATATGATTATGTGTTTATAACTATATAAATAAATTAATGTAAAATTTTAAACCCTAAATCTTAAATTCTAAACCCTAGACCCTAGAACCTAATATTCAAAGTTCAAATTTGATTTAGATATTAAAAATAATAATATTTAAATTTTTTAGTTACATCTTATCKTAATAAATTATAATTAAAATCTTACGATAAATAATGATAAATAACGAGATATCACAAGCCCAAATGGCAAATTAGCATTTTTCATATAAAWGGAGAATATATTTTAAGAWAGAGTTAATGAAGTAAATGTCAAAATAATRTTAAATTATAACTTTTTTCCTYGTAGAATAAARTATAAAACCATTTTCAKAGCCTAAAGAGTGATAGTCTTTGCATTCTTGTGGATTTGGAGTTTGTTCATGATAGAAAAATCAAACTAGGATCTTCCTTACGAATTATCCATTGGAGTGCCTGAATTGCTCTGAGGTTCTCAAGCCTTCATTAATTCTATCRTAGGATCTTCATGGTGACTGGTGGGGCTGCTATGCACCTCCGCCGGATCAATGGAAACATGCTGACGTGAGAAGAGTATTTCTGGGCTTTTCAATTGAAATTCCTAAGAGCCTAAGAAATATGGCCTGAGGGGCAGAATTTTCTCTCATTAATGACTGGGCTGTCCATATTGATGTAAGAATTAGCCTATTTATATTAATAACTGTTGGTCATTGAGCTGGCCCAAAGCTAAAGGCTAGTTAGTGAAAAGGTGTTGCTGGTGTGTTACGCCCCATTTGTTTGTTGGGCGCCTTTTTCCAGCTTTCTAAGACGTGCCTCTGTCATTGGAAGATGAGGGGTTTTTTCCTGTTCTAGGCAGATTTTTTGAAAAATAATTCATTGGTGGATGAGTTTTGAAAATAGTGACATAAATGAACATGTTGCATTTAGGGAACGCGACCTACCAAAAAAGGGTCACGTTTATGAAATGCGACTCATATTCCCTATTAATTTTCTCATTTTCGTAATTTTTAATTAAGGCAGAACTAAATGTAATCTACGACTAAATCACATTTAGTGAATGCTACTTATGACTAGATCTCATTATCTAAATGCGATCTATGATTAAGTTACATAATCTAAATGTGATTCATTTATTTTAAAGATAATTGAGTTTACATATATATCAAATTGATATCTATCATAAGATAATTGCTTTAAATCTTAAAGACAATTTTTACATACAAAATCCYTGAATTTTTATACCTAGCAACAAATAATGAAAACACATCAACTTCTAAAAGGTGAAACTCATATATTTTGACAAAACCCACTTCAAAATTTCAAAGGAATCGTAATTAGATGTTCTTGATACGTTTCTTAAGCAGTTGAAAGGAGTTGTGGGTTATATTTAGACAATGTGATATAATTATACGTCACATTTTCTATGATTACTTTAATTGTAATAATGAAAATGAGGGAAAATTGAATACGACTCGTTTTTTATAGATCACAATTCCTAAATGCTAGCTGTTCATTTATATCGCCCTTTTAAAACCTGTTCAGGAGCGGGTCGATTTTCAAAATCACGCCCATGATAGGAAAAAACCCCAAGATGATGTGATGGCAGTCTCCTGAATATGTCCGAAAGTGGGTTTTTGTTTGTTTTGACGCATTTTTGCAAAAAGATCGATCCATGGATGGGTTTTAAAAACTTCAACTAAATGGACAGGTTGGAATATATAAATGCGTCCCATGATTTGTAGATCAGGAAAATAATTTGCAACCGATCTTCTTCCTTCTGACCGATCAAGAGCACCTATCCCCATTTCACTCCTCTTGCCCTTTGCCCAGACCAGTACGAAAAAATTCCTCCTGATAAAAATCCTTCAACCTGTTGAACTTCCAGATCCCCATCAATGCTTAACCCTCTCCAGAAGTTGGAGGTATCAACCGCCACTCAACCCTTGCCGTCGCGGTTCCTTCTTCATTATCCGTTGCTGTTGCTTCGCTCAAACTTTATTCTATTTCAACCTCTCTAATTCCGTCGCTTTTTCTGATTTCTTGTTAATAGTGATAATTTGTCTGAGTAGCTATATCTCTCTATGTGATGCAACTGTAAAAATATTCTGACCTTAGAAATCAGTGCTATGTAACTTCACTTTAGGTAGAAAATTTGWTCTTGGACCATAGGTAGAAAGTGGACCTCTCAGAGAGAAGSTTGTCAGACAAATAAACCAATGAATTAAGTGACATTAATTGAAGTATAAATGTACTAGACCATARTCTACTAAATTCTTTTTATGCGATTTTATATGCTCTTTAAGTTGTAGTAAACCTTATCTAGTTAGAGTTCTTCCATAAAGGGTCGAGTGTTGAAAAGAATATTTTAAATCTAGTAATTAGTTTATTGAGGGTTGCATCGTATCTCTTTGTTGCTGAAGCCGAGAATGTGAAGAGAACATGATGCTCTTTACTCCAGTTTCATTTCTTGAATGAATCACTAAGTCATTTCAGTGCTATCAAGCAATATATATATAATATTAGAAATATTTTGAATTAATTGTGTAAAACATATAAAAGTCTACTTTCTGTCTATAAGATATTAATTAAGAAGCTTGGAAGGTAATAGAGATTATGAACAACGGCATGCGGAAGATGCTATCAAAATTTGGATAGACATCTAGAAGTAGAATGTAATGGTCTATCTCAAGTTACTTTGAAATACACTTGAAATTAAAAGTTCTTCGATTGTTGTTGCAGGAAAAATTGTTCAGTTGACTTGTTTATTCTAGTTGTAGGGTGCTAAGCTTTTCAATACAACAAGACGTGAGTTTTGATTAACTAACCTTCTGATCGGCTTGTTGGATTCATAGCTATCTCTTTTTGTAGTCCGAGGCTTTTGAGTTAATTTAAGTAAGTCCTCGCAAATTGCACAAATCAGCTGTTTAACCAAGTGTATGGTTATTTCCTTGTTAAAGCTAAGATGATTCAGCGGCCAATTAAACTTAAGAGGAAGAGCAAGGAAGCTAAAGATTTACACAAATTAAGCTAACAATAAATTGCTAATGCAAGAAACTAAAATAACTTAAAGATGCACTTAGAACGGCTGAAACTGGCAAAGTTGTGGCCAAACAAGGAACTATGCAATTGATCTGAGTAAGGAAATGATACAGTTAATATCAAATAAGGAAATGATGCAGTTAATACTACTAATCGAAACAAAGTAGATTGTTGCTAAACCAGTGCGCCATAAAACTAAACAACGTAAGTAGTTCTACACAACATAAATCTTAAGCAAAAGTTAAATTATGCTAAACAAGAGTAACTATGGCTAATAAATGAGAAGGTGGACAAATTGAGCAAACTAACAAGTTACACTATTAAAGCTGTAAGAAACAAAGATTCAAGAGCTACGAAAACAAGAAAATGAAGAAAAACAAGATTTGAATTCATAAAATATTGCATAAAAGCAAACACATAAGAAACTATTTAACAAAAAGTTGAAGTCTAGAAACATGATAGAAACTGCACATAAGAAACTATTTAACAAAAAGTTGAAGTCTAGAAACATGATAGAAACTGTATGTAAAGTTAGCTAAATATTGAAAACATGGTTAAAAGATAAAAACGAAGATGAATTGCTTGATTTTCTGGGTTGGTGCTTGCCCTTTTGTCTGATACATCTTCTCTTATTTATACTCTTGGCTGGAACGTTCTTGCCGTCTTGAGGCCGAGAAAAGCTGCTACCATTATGCCAATTCATCTTTTTGCCCAACTACTTCTGCCCACTTCTACCTTAGTCAGTTGATTTGTAATTTCGCTCATCTCTGGTTTTATCAATCATTGAGYRCTCAGTCGTTGACGACAACTAAATTTAGGAGTCAACACATGCCCCCAAGCCTTAGCCTTGATCAGCTATGTCTAACGACTAGATTGGGTGAGGCTTGATATCACTTCACCTTTTCATGTGGCTTTAGACTCTTGAGGTCATCAGTTGCCAAGAGTGGATAGCGGTCCTTAAATTTAGCTTGTTGGTTACCCAAACAATAATGATGGTTTACTTTGGGGCACACAGCCATATTATCCTTTCAGCTTCCATTGGCGGTAATATAGAAAAAGAACTCCTTCTTACATTTTACTCTTCCATCTTTTTGTTCTTCTACCCCAAGCTTCTGCTATTCTCTACAACTTGCTCTGTTGTTTCTTTTTTATTCCACAACTCTAATCATCGTTTCGACCTTTTTCGATCATTGTGAGGATGTCTTCAAGTAGACATATTCATGATGAGGCTTCTGACTTGCCTCATCTTTCCGACTGGCACATTCTCGTTTGCTATGACTCCACTAAGGAATTTTTCAAGCTAGGTCCTTTCGTTCTTCCCCCTGCTTCCAATGCTGACATCTCTTTCATCAAACAGGTTTGATCTTCCTCTTTCTAGTCCRAATTGGTCTATGTCTCGGTGTCTTAAAAAATTTTGGTGCTAACCAGGCCCGTCTGGCCAGTTTCAAACTATGGGCTGAGCAGTTAACCCCAAGTCTGGATGGTGTCTAGTGGCAATGGGGAGTTTACTATGCAATCCAGTTGGCATCTTCCCTTCAGCTTAACCTCGACAAAAACCTCTTCATGGTTGTTTTGTCGTTTTGGTCCTCGGCCATTAATGCCTTTGTCTTCCCTTCTGGAATTCCCCCCCCCCCCCCCCCCCTTTACTTGATATTTTGACCATCCTTAGCTTGTCTATAACAAGAGTTGATATTCCTGCTCTGTATGCTAATGGCAGGAAAAAGGAATTCAGGAGGGTCCGGACTGGCTGAGGTTGAGCTCTGACAATTCGGATTATACTGAGGTTAAAGCAACATATGCTTACCTCCCAGCTATTACTGAATAGGTTCAACCCACCGCCCGTCACATCAAAATTTCTATTGAGCCATTGCGAGGCAGTTGGGTCTGATGTAGGATGTTCTAGTCGATCATCATCTCAGCATTCCATTTGCCAGCCGTTTGGATTTTTCTGAAGTTGATGTGAAAACCTGAACTGCCGACTTCCAAGCTAAGCTTGAAAAGTTCTTTCTTCATGTAATATCCGAGATTTATTTTTCATTTTTACAAACTTTACATAATTATTTAATTTATATTCTAATTCACTAAATAATTATATTCATGATTATTAGTGATTTGATTTTTTTACAGCGGAAGGACTTGGAGGCCGTAAACGTTCGATGGGCCAATTAGAAATAAATTATTATTTCTCTGATTGATTATTTATTTGTGCGTTATTATTATGTGCATATATTTATTTAAATGTGAAATTTTATTAGTTTAATTTAATTAGAAGTCTTAGTTAATTAATTTAGGCTTGACCCTCTAGAGTCTGTTTTCTTTTTATCCAAATCTATTGAAGTTTGATTTTGGGCTAGAAGAAATCTAATAGATCGTAATTTAGTTGGACTTAGTTGGTTAAGAAATAAAAATAGCCGATGAAGGAATTTTGGTTAGGGTTAAGTTAGTTTTTTTAAAAAAAACTATTTAATTTGAAGATATTGTTCATCTTTTTCACCAAAAAACCCTAACCCTAAACCAACCCGCTGCCACCTCCCTCTGCCTCCCCGACCTGTTGCCGCCAACGCTCCCTCTCTCTTCCTTCTCTCTCTCTCTCTCTATCTCTCTCTCTCTCTCCCCCCTCACCGATAGCCCTGCTTCTAGCCCAAATCGCAGTACCATAGATCCTGCTTGCTGCACCATCGATCCGCGCTGCTCGAAAATCTTTACCGTTGCTACCAAATTGGCAGGAGATCGACGCTGACTAGAAGGAGAACTCTTGCTCGACCAATAGAGTTGCCACCAAGAACGATATCGCCGCCCGCCATCCAAAAAGGTTGTTCAAACCTGCATAAGCTTGGAGGCTAGGTTCCTGAGCTTGCTGTTTGCTAGCTTAACCAGAACAGAGGACATTCAGCCCCAATCTCCACTTTCTACTCATTGCTGCGGGCATCAAATCTCAGAAATTCCATCAATCAATCACCGAAATAGTTGCCGAAGCTCATCAGGTGACCAGGCACTGTGCGCTGTCCGCTCGAACCAGTTGTGCGAGCGCACACGTCGATGATCGGGGCTACTATTCAGCGTCTATTCATACGTCCGGAGCACATCATTTTCTCGAGCGTGATTGACACTATTATATCTTAGACTCGACACCACATCTAGGGTTTGGGATTCAAGGCGAATCCTAGTTTTGCCGTTTAAATTAATCGAATGGCCTAGGTTTTGTATTATGGAATAATAATTAAGGAAAAAATATAGAATATGTTTAATGTGAAATTTAAGTTAGTATGATAAAGTAAAAAGAGAATATAATTCTAGAAATATGTTGAAATATAATTTAAGGTGAAATTTAGGGTTTTTATGATAAAATAATGTATATTGTGATTATGATTATTATTGTTATTTTAAGAACAATTAGGAGTTATGAAATTAAATTGTAATATTAGTAGTTCAATTATTACTGACATAAAATTTAAACTCAAAAATTATTGGTTCATGTCACATGTAGGAAAAATGGTGAACGTATTAATAATGAACACTTATGTTAAATGAATATATTTGATTCAAAATTTAGATGAATATTCTCTGTATAACAATATTAGGATACTTTGGCACATTAATATTATGGGCAGTCAAGGCACTCCCTCATTTACTAAGGACTACAAGTAAGTATACTCCCTCATTTTCATTTATTATAGCGAATATGTGTTGTTGTAATGATTTAAATTCTCTTATGTAATTGAATGTGAATTCATAATTGAATTTTCTTATGTGGCGTGATCGATGGTATTATTTCAAATGTGTGAATTTACTATTAGTTAACATGTTGGAAATTTTAAAGTTAAGAGTTCATGTGATCCATAATCATGAGCATATATTTTGTAGTATTTTGCACAATTCTCTGGCATGAGCATAATCATACATCCATGAAAGCAAATTTTTAAACAATGAAGTTTGGAAAAAGAAAATGTTTTTTACGAATGAAGTTTGGAAAAAAAAAATGTGATTTTTACGTTGAACGATTTCCAAATGTTAAAGGTTTGAAAAGGGGTGTAGAGCCTAGATCATGAAAGGTGTGAGTGGGAAATGAGGCGTGAGGGACCTGCGCACCCGACCTAACTCTCTTGTAGGGTGGGAAAGTAAGAAATATTCACCTCTTTTGAAGTGAAAGTGAAAGGAAAAGATTCAGTAATGTTAACCGCTTTGCGGTTCTACCAGTAGATTGTGATCAGGTTCCAAATAATAATTTTTCACTATAGAGTTTAATGACTAGGCATTACACCAAGTGAGTTCACGATTTGAAAAGAAAGTTTTTCTAAAAGTTTTGATAGAGTGAATTTTTTAACATCATGACATATAGTGCATAATACATGCATTCATGCATGGAATTTACTTACTGAGCCTAGAAGCTCATCCCATATTCCCTTATTTTACATTTTAGGTAATCATTGGCCAAATGGTGTGTGAAGATCATTTGAGAGCATGCTTTGATACCTAAGAGTCATTTATGTTAATTAAATTTTCTATTGATTTATGAATTTATTGAATGTTTAAATTTTATTCRTTTATTTTYAAAARCTTCCGCTGGATTTTAAATCTATGAGTATTTTGTTAGTAAATATTATTGGGGTTTGAAGTAATTTCATTAGATGTGGAATATTAGAAATGTTTGGTGTAAGATTTTCTGATTGTATACAAGAGGAATATGTTGATATTACAAAGGAAACTCTATCGAAATTTTTATAAACCTTTTTTAAAATTTAAGATTTTTATTTACACTAATTTTCACAATATAAGTGAGGGTAAATTGGTAGATTTTTATTTTTTCCAATTTCTAAAATATACGTGAAGCTAATCGGTGACAATCCTTGGTTAGGATAGTTTTCTAATCTAGGAGTGTTACACATCAGAATTTCCATCCCTATCCTCTGCCAACTACAAAATTTTGATACCTAGTGGGACCATSTAGGGTCGGATGATTGATTCGCTCGAAACCCCTTTGCTTTCCTTTTCTCGACTAATTCAACCGAGCATCTTAAAAGAGAAGTATGCAAGCTGCTCTTTTCATCTCTTTTGCCTCTCCAACTACTAGATTGGCTGCTGGGACTTCCTCAAGGCAGAGAAAGAGCTTAGTTGCTACAACTACTTCGATTGCTTTCCCCCCTTTTGGCTACATCTTCGCCTGGTAGAATTTCCTCCAAGAGAAAAAGGAAAACAAAAAACTAGCTTCAGGTATGCTCGCTTTGTCAATCGGCTGAGTTTATGCTTGATCGGCTATCGGCTACGTTAGCATGTTTTCCAATCTTACCTATTCTACCTTTTGTAAAGCTGATTGAGATGATCGATGTAGAAGCTCTTCCAAACATGACCTGAACTACAGCTACGTTTGCTAGATTGAGGAAATCAAAACGACTGACGGCATCCGGTTCTCCAACAGTTGTTCTTAAGTTATTTCTGCCTGCCTTCCCACATAGCTTTATGATGCCTGTTTGTAGCTTGCTGACCATATTTTTGTAGAAAATGGAGAGGAGAAATTTGATCGACCACCTCTTTTACTGTCCTCTAACTTATTCATCTGAGGAGGAAAAACAAGGCAGTTTAGCTAAAGACCATTAGGCTACTCCAACTGCTCCAATTTCTCTAATTCCTGCTTTCCCCATTCTAGTTGAGGTTACTGAGGATATGGTAACATTCTTCAATTCTACTAGTCCTTTCCCTAATAGAGCTGAATTCGCTAGGACCCTTGGCTTCTTAGAGACARTATTTGGAGTAGAGATGCCTGTGGGTGAGGAAATTTATAAGGAGCTTCGGAAAGCTCTTAACTGGTGGCCCAGTCTCCTGACCCTTTTCTCTTAGCTCAACCTAAAGCCGAGTGCTCTGTAGGTTATACCCATCTGACCAAATTTCTCTATACCATGGAGGTCAGCCACAAACTTCAATCCAAGGTTGTGGCGAAATTGAATGAACCATCCTCCCATTCTGCCAAGCACGGCACTAGTTTTACTTTCAAGAAAAGCAAACAAGACCTATTGAAGCAAAGTGCCTTTGCCCATACTGACTAGATTGCCTTCTTGAAGGCTGAGATTAGTCGTTTATTGGCTGAGTTGGTCGATGAGAAAAATAAATGGGCTCGAGATCAAAAGCAAATTAGTCAGCAAGATGGTCTCTTGGTCAGCCTATACAGAGAAGCCCAACATGTTCGAGCCAAGCTGACAGAGTTGGAAGGCCTACGCCTTACGCTGGAGAGTGAAAGAGATGAAGGAACGCTGGGCTTTGAGGGGTGCAAAGCGACTTGGAAATACCTAAATTCTAGGATCACTACAGGAAAAATGAGTATTTGTGGCGGTCACCAAACCGTCGAAAATATCCCTTATTTACAACTGTTCTCTTCAAAGTGTTTGAAAGTTTCAAATACTTAACGGCGGTCTTGAGCCACCGTTAATAACCCCTTATTTATGACAGTTCACAAAAAATCATCCTAAATAACCCCTTATTTACGGCAGTTTAGGAAGACTTCGTCCCCAATTTGAAACTCCAACTACTTCTTTCTCCTATCCGCATAACTTTTTGTCTACTTCGAGCAGTTCTCATCCGTTAACAAATCTTTTTAACTACCTCTACAGTATGTTGCTCTATCTCGGGACCCAACAGCTTCCTCTCACCAATTTCATCCCAAATGTACTGGCAACCTACACTTCCTTTCGTAAAGGGCCTCATAAGGGGCCATACCAATAGTAGCCTGATAGCTATTGTTATAGGAAAATTCCACCAAAGGAAGGAATTCATCCCAAGTTTCCCGGAAATCAATCACACAAGCTCTCAACATATCCTCCAAGATCTGATTCGTCCTCTTGGTCTATCCCTTTGTTTGTGGGTGAAAAGCGGTACTAAAATTCAATTGAGTACCCATAACCTTATCCAAAATGCAAAAGTAAACCTTGGGTCATGATCGGACACAATGGACAATGGGATACCATGAAGTTTGACAATCTCAGCCACATACAACTCCGCATATCTCTCTATACTATAGGTAGTCTTAATAGGCAAAAAGTGTGTCGACTTCGTAAAATGATCCACAATCACCCAAATAGCATTATAACCCTTCCTCATCCTGGGCAACCCAATAATGAAATCCATGCCAATGCGCTCCTATTTCCATTTTGGAACCATAAGAGGTAGCAGAAGACTAGAGGGTCGTTGATGTTCAGCCTTAACCTACTGGCAAGTAAGACAACGCTGAACAAACTCTGCTATATCACGGCTCATACTAACCCACTAGAAATGCTTCCTCAAATCTTGATACATCTTCTTACTTTCTAGGTAAATCGAATAGGGCGTACTATGAGCTTCTCTCAAGATCTCCTTCTTTAAACCCTTATCGTTCGGAACTACAAGTCTATCGCCATACCGAAGGGCTCCATCAACCGTGATTACAAAGTGCAAATGTTTCCCATCTACAACTTCTATTCGCCATTCAACACTAGAGGATCATCCATCTACACATCCCTTATCCTCTCAATGAGAGTTGGTGCAAGAGTTATATTCACGAAATAGCCTGATATGTCTTGCGAAACTATTTCCAAGTCGAGATTTTGAATCTCTGCCAACAACGGTTTCTGACAGACTCATAAAGCGGCCACAGCTCCATGATTCCTCCTACTAAGCGCATCTGCCACCACATTAGCCTTATCCGGGTGGTAGTTTATCGCACAATCGTAATCTTTCACAAGTTCTAACCATCGTCGTTGCCTCATATTCAATTCCTTCTATGTGAAGAAATATTTGAGACTTTTATGGTCAGTGAAAATCTTGCACCTTGCCCCATACAGATGATATCTCCAGATCTTCAATGCAAAAACAATGGTAGCCAACTCTAGATCATGTGTGGGATATTTTTTCTCATACTGCTTCAATGGCCTTGTGACATAAGCAATCACCTTGCCATGTTGCATCAAGACACAACCCAATCCTCTCATCGAAGCATAATTATAAATCACGAACCCTTCACAACCTTCTGGAATTATCAAGATCAGAGTAGTTCTCAAGTGTCTCTTCAATTCTTCAAAACTGCGCTCACAATCCACATTCCACAGAAACTTCATGTTCTTCCTAGTCAACGGGTCATAGGAGAGGCAATTTTGGAAAACCCTTCCACAAACCTCCAGTAGTAACCGGCTAACCCAAGGAAGCTGCGGAACCTCACCGATGTTGGTAGATGCTGGCCATCGTCGGACCACCTCAATCTTACTCGGGTCTACTACAATGCCTTTCTTGGACACAATATGCCCTAGAAATGGCGCACTATCAAGCCAGAACTCACACTTTTTAAATTTTGCAAAGAGCTTCTCGACTCTAAGCACCTGGAATACCTTCCTCAAGTGCTCTTCATGCTCTCCCTTAGATCAAGAGTAAACCAATATGTCGTCGATGAAGACTATGACGAGCTGATCCAAGTACTCCTTAAGGATTCGATTCATCAAATCCATAAATGCAACAAGTGCATTGGTCAACACAAATGGCATCACCAAAAATTCATAATGCCCATATCGAGTTCGAAACGCAGTCTTAGGAATGTCCTCATTCCGGAGTCTCAACTGATGGTAGCCAGATCTTAGGTCAATTTTAGAAAAATATTCCGCCCCCTGAAGTTGATCAAACAGATCATCGATCCTTGGCAATGGGTATCTATTCCTTATCGTCACCTTATTCAACTCTCTATAATCTATGCATAACCTCATCGATCCATCCTTCTTCTTTCCAAACAGTACAGGTGCACCCCATGGCAAAAACTAGGTCGGATGAAACCCTTATCCATCAGTAATTACTCCTTCAACTCTTTAAGTTCCGCAAGAGCCATTCGATATGGTGCCCTAGAGATCGGTGCCGTTCCAGGCGCCAAGTCAATGGCAAATTCGATCTCTCTTACCGATGGTAAACCTTGAAGATCGTCCAAAAACACATCCAAATATTCTCGAACAATCGAAATTTGTTAGATCGAGAGCTCTGATTCAAGAATCTCGCCTAATAAAGCTAGGTAGCCAATGCAATCCTTGTTCATCATCTAACGAGCCTTCATAGCGGATATTATTGGGATGGATGGTTTCACCCTAGACCTGATAAAATAGAACTGTAACTTACCAGGAGGACCATACATAACCTTCTTCTTGCAATAGTCAATTGTGGCATGATGCTTCGACAGTCAGTCCATGCCTAAAATGATGTCAAACTCCTGAATGTCCAATACTATGAGCTCCGCTATCAGCTCTTTCCCATCTAGTGCAACTGAAAAATTCTTCAACACGTACTCCGAGATCATGACTACTCCAGAAGGTATGGAYACTCTAAGCTGTGTATCCATACATGTACACGAGGTTCGAAGTTTCTCAGCAAAAGAAGGATGAACAAAGGAGTGGGTTGCTCCCGAGTCAAATAATATGGTGGCAGGTGTATTACACACAGATAAAGTGCCTATATAACAGATAATCCTTAAACTCATGCAATTATTCATAATTACTGAATTAATGCAATAATTAAGCTATAAATACCTGACACTACGGTCAATGCTTCATCGGCCTCGTCCCTTGTCATGGTGAGGACTCATGCTTGAGCAGTTGGTCTCTTCACCCTACAGTCCTTGGCCAGATGTCCGAGCTTCCCATAGTTGAAACACTTTCCACCACCTCTACCATCTTCACTAGGACATTCCCTAGCAAAATGCCTTTGCTTTTTGCACTTGAAGCACACCCCCTTGCCTAAGAGGCACTCACCTAGATGTTTCTTATCACAATTGGAGCAAACTTTCCTTTGCTGTTTGCCCTGTTGATTTCCCCGTCTACTCCCTTGGTCATACCTCCTCTTCTGACCACCCTTGACCCAGCCTTTAGGATTTTCACCCCTAAATATCTAATTCATGAGTTGACTTCTGAACTCCTCCTTACTCAACAATTGAGCCCTCTCTACCAAAAGAGATTTATTGACAACCTCTCGATATGTAGGAAGCTCAAAAGGATCATCGCTAGTTTAATCTGAGGCATGAGCCCCTCTTCAAAGCACCTTACTCTCCTTTCCTATATAGCAACCAAATCAATGCAAACCTGGCTAATCGAGCTAATTCAGCTTCATACTCACTAACAGATCGGCTCTCCTGCTCCAACCTCACAAACTC
>MEJB01000044.1:1378379-1442177 GCA_001752375.1 Rhazya stricta
GCCAGCGAACGATTTGATGCGGTACGATAGGTTCCTCGTCCGGCCAGTCTCCTCGCCTGAGCATCGCATGACAGAGAAAGTCTTCTGGATCTTTGTCAACCAATTCTCAGCTTCCAAAGGATTAGTGGTACCTAAGAATGGCGGTGGGGCGAACCTCTTAAATTATGAGATCTTCCTGTATTCCCGTATTTCGCTCCTCCTCAATTGGCTAGCCTATCCAAAAGCAGTCATTGCCTGCATAAAGGCCTCCATGGTCATTGGAGTTCCTTCTGCGGTATAGGTACTACCTCCCCCTTCGTCCTGGGGCTAAACCACCCCGTCTTGGGCTTGCGAACTCGTAGTACGAACCATTACTATACTAGAAAAGTTTATTTGTGTAAGAGCTTCATACATAAATACAGCACGTGGTTATAAAAATTTGAACATTATACACCATCCCCAAAATTAAACAAATATATATATATATATAAAAACAGCATACTTATGACACTTAACGTTAACATCATTCAAGAATTTAATCAAAACATAAACTTACCAAATGGTCCAGGAAGGGAAGCTTCTGGCAGGACTTGCTACCCATATAGCTTTCATAAATTTATAAATATTTTTGTATGAAGTGTACATACTTATTTTTAAAACTCTAAGCTCTGATACCAAAACTGTAGTACCCCCAAGATTAGAAACTATCCTAAATTGAGAGTATTATTGACCTTAGTCCTAATCATATCAAACACTGTAGGAAACCAAAGAGATCTGAATACTTGACTAAAACGTTTTATAAAAATTTCGGCAATGTTTCCTCTGTAATTTCATAAACTAACACCCGTATAAATTCAAAAGGGTTCCTAAACATTTTCAATACCCGTAAACAACATGTATTCCAACCCAATAAATGTCCGATATAATAAATAATGTATTCCAACAATCGTTTACGAACCTAACATTTACCAAAACTGAAATTTGCGAAACTTAAAAGAATTTAAAACATGATTAGTTAAATCAATAAAAAAATATCTTAAACAATACATAGAACTCTCTAGTCAACCATTTATCCTATCCACTAAAATTTATTTAAATAATGATTCGAGGTATCAAGGCTTGCCCACAAATGACCTCACGCACCGTCTGTCTACACATCACYTCAAATGCAGAATGAAGGAAATAGAATGAGTTATAAAGCTTAATAAGCAAATCCCATGCATGAATGTATGTGAAATGCATTATATGTTACAAATTCATAGTTCACTTCCTCAATAAAACTTTCTGAATACTCTCATAAAATTTTCATTTTAAAATGTAAGAACTTTGTAAAATCTTTCCATTTCGCGAAAGTCATGAGCTCACTTAGCTTAACGCCTAACCATTAAGCTTGCAGTGGACCGTTATTCTTTGGAACTCGATCACATTTCCTACTGGTAGAATCACACTACGGTTAACATCACTTAACTTTTCCTTTCATCTTTTCAACTCTCAAGAGGTGAACGTTACTTATCTCCCTAGCCTACAAGAGGGTTGGGTTGGGTGTGCCGGTCCCCCACGCCCCATTTCCCACTCACATCTTTCATGATTAGGTTTACACTCCTTTCTAAAATCTTAACATTTTCCTAATAATAATTCATTTATAAAATTTCATTTTCTTTCAAATTTTATTTCCTAAATCCTTCGTTTTCTAAATGTAAGAATGACTCATGCCAGGAATGATGTAGAATACTACAACTACATGCCCATGACATGAACTACATAAAATCGTATATAAACACCATTCAACATAATGACAATACAAAATCTATATTACGTGAAATCACTGAACACAATCACAACACATTTCATAACACAATCCAATACAGCCACCACATAACACACAACGAAAAAGGTAGGCGGGTATGCGGATTTACTTATATAGATCTTATATTCAATACACATTCAATTTACCTAAGAGAAATTTAATTATAACAACAATACATATGTGTTAATGAAAATGTGAAAATTCACTTACTTGAAGTCCTTTATGTTAAAATTCTTATTTAAATTGTAAATCGGAGTCCCTCGACCGCTCTTAATGTCAATGTGGTCGAAAATGACCTAATTGTGATTACAAAAGAAAGTCCATTTAATATGATTTTCCAAGCTTACATAGTTAACGCTTATTCCATGAATGCCATTTGCCAATTTTTAATTCATACTTAATTCCCACATCACCAAACTATCACATTCTTAAAGGTACAACTTAAATTCCTTAGATTGAGTATTAAACCCAATCTATGTTCTCCTACAATTTCACTTTAGGACATAATTACATAAGTCATCAAATTTCAATATTGAATAGTAATATTTTCACCTTTAAATCAACAAACTCTAAGTATCGCGGAAGTGGCGTTGCGCCCTGGGCGTGCACTCAGGCAGTGTGCTCGCAACAACCCTGGTCACGCACGGAGCTTTGTCTCCTGGGCGTCTGGGCCTCTGGGCCTCTGGGCTTCTAGGCGTCTGGTTGCCTAGGCATCTAGTCGCCTGGGAGTCTAGGCGCTTGGCGACCCTTACCAGTTCAGGCCAGAAAACCTACCGACAACACGAATAGCAACTGGACGAGAACAGTAGCTCTTTTGGCAATCTGTTCTGGTCTAGTGGTGAACGACGGTGGCGAACAGCATATCTGGGCAAGGGGACCAGCGACGGTACCAACCAGATCCAGAAGAGCAGTGACCAAGCGGCAATGCGCAATGGTCGTCAATGCATGTCGATTTGGCACTGAAACAGAGGCGCCGTGGTAGCAAGCTGAGCTGTGAAGTGCCGATCTGTGTGGGCAGCAACTATAGACGCAGGCACCGTCGAGCAAACTAGGTTGCATGGAAGTCAACAAGTTGCGAGCTGGCTGAGTCGAGGATTCTTCGAGCAGTGAATGGCAACGAGAATGGCATCTTGGCAGAAGCACTGCAGGATGATGTGCGACAGACTTGCATTCTGAAAGTGGTGCGGTGTCCAGCAGACGATTCAAGCAGATCCAACAGCACCCGCGTGTAGCAGACAAGCAGAGAAATGACGATGGCACGGACCGCCAGGGAGAAAGATCTGGGTGACAAGGAAGTCCACTGCAAGTGATCAACAGCGGCGACTTGGGCAGCAGGGATCGCGGCATACTGGGGCAAATCTGGGGAATCCGCAGCTCCAGTAGCGATCTTCAATCACTGTAGGTTGCTCCAGGCAGAGGAGAAACAGCAGTGCTAAATGGCAATGGTACTGCGACAAGGGAAGAATAGACGGTGCGTACGATGTGGAGGGGTGGTAGCGGCTGTAAGGCCGACGACGGTGACAAGAGAAGAAGAAAAAGGCTATATAAGCGGCGGGTAGGGTTTTGGGGAGGGTAGACTGGTGATTTAGGGGTTTTTTTTTCCTCTTTTTCTCTTTTTTTTTAACTTCAAACTTGGGCCCTAACCCAACCCTTCGGGCCTTCCCATTCCATAACTAATCCAGTCCATTAAATTAAATTCTACGGACTTTTCTTTCGGTAAAATCTAGTTTCCGAATGAGAAATGAATAAGCCTAACAAGTCGAGTCACTAACCAACCAAGGACCCTCTTTTAATTAACACAATAATCTCATACTTATTAAACGTATGATAAAATAATAACCACATAGAAAATTATCCAACCCTAGTTGGCACACATAATCATACGAGCATACAAAATTTATAAAAAGTAAAATCCTAGGTATTATATCCCTGCTTCTTCTCGTTTACACGTCCTATGAGGGAGACACCGGAGCTGGGCCATCTAGACATACAAATGCAACCAGGACTTCTACATATGCATATGCAAAGGAGTCGTCTACATATGCGGATGTATCGAGGACTTGTACACGGACTGATTTTAGGTCCATCATACAGGTTCACATCAGATTACCTTCATCCATCGATATTATAGCACTGATACGATGCTGTTCTCGACATGCTGAGGAGGGTGATATCGATTTCGATCCTGATGCTTTGTTTCGCCGTAGAGGTTTTTGTGCCCTTAGAGCCCCCTCGCATTACACTCCATTAGCGTATGACCATTAAGATGTTGCTACCAGACTTCGTATTTCATTTTTGTATTTCTGTACATTGAATATTTGCATTTGAATTTTAAAATTTTTTTGGCTATTAATGTTTATTGAACTATTCTGAATGGTGGTTTATTTCATTTGTTGATTAATGATTGTTGCATCCATATAGTTGTTGGTGGATGTTGGTTTAAGATTGTTGTGAATTGTCGTTGTTGGTTTATGATTGTTGTGAATAGTGATTGTTGATGGATGTTGATAAATGATTGTAGTCCATGAATGGTTTCTATTGATATAGTATTGCTGGTTTTGCTGCAGGGTGGCTTGCAGTAATTTATGTGTCTGAGGGTAGGAGCCATAGATTAAATGCATTAGGTAAATGTGTCGGCGGTAGAAATGCATTACCTCTATGAGTTGAACCTTCCTAATGCATTCCTTGCATGTGTTGCTATTTAAAAGCAGCCTCGCATTGCCTAAATGCGACACATGTAGCACTTTTCACTTTGCCAAAAGCCGCCACGCATTTGCCAAATGCAAATTTTTTTTTTCACTTTTTGCATCTATATAAACATGTGAGTTGCACTGAGGAAATGCACATTCTTCATTTTTGGCTTTGCATTGCTGAGTTCTCCTGCAAAAATCCATCGCACCTCCAGCCAATCTAGGTATTTTTTTTGTTTTTTTGTATTAAATATGAAATAATAGTATTGATCAATTTTCATTATTTTGCTCTCCAAGTAACTTGTTACATTGTAAAATTAGGCAATAGACTTAATTGTCCCACAAATTTGTGTTTTATGTTGGGGGTTTTATTGTTTAGATGTGAGAACTATTTTGAAATTTATTGTTTAAATTTTAAAATATTGTTATTGTTTAGATTAATTTTCATTAATTAATTAYTGAGAAGACGTAATATTTATTTTTAATTAAGTATTGGTCTATGTTTTCTTAATTTTTTTGTTTCTTTGACTGCCTTGTTTTTCGTGCATGATAAAGCTTGTGTGCATGATACATTAGGACRTGGTTTCAGTTGACCATGTTTCTATCCTTTTTTATTATTTTTCTTTCTTTTTGAATTTCTGTATCTTCCTATTTTTCTTAACGTCTACATTTTTTGCAATTGCACCAGATGACTTTGTTATCTGTATTCCTTTTCTTTCTTTTTTTTTTAAATTCGTTGCTTACTGTGCAGTCATTTCAACATATTAGACATTCCACTTATTCTACAAACATAGACCTCTATTTTGACTTGATGTTGTTGGGTTAAATTTGTTTAATTTTCAAATTATTTATGGGTTAAAATTTGTCATAACCCCATATATTATGAAACTAATGTGTTGTTTTATTATATTTAAATAGGATTTGAGACAATGTTTTCCGGTCAACCATTTAAATATATTTGCATCGAGATTGTAAAATGAGACTTGATTCTAATGGTTCTCATTGCATTGACGGACCTATTCAAAAGAATTAGACAATACGATGGCTTACTTCGTACTCAGAGTTATGTAGAAAAGTATGTAATTTAAGAAATTTTGATCACGAACGATATTATGTTGAGTTTATCTGCCGTATGCCGTTAATTTATAACGGAGAAGTTCATTTTCAGTCTACAGTTATTTCAAAAGATGACGACTTACAAAGATTATGGGCGATGCCCGAGGAAGCACGATCACATCAAATACAATTTCTTATTAAATTTAATGAAAGATAATAGCTTGAGGCAGAAAATGTGCCTCAGATGCAGCCACATCCGGTGCCCAATGAGACATACTTGACAAGTATTCCAAAATATGTAGACCCATTAGGATTTGCATTGGGCACATATACGACATTATTGATGAATCAGCAGCAAGACATTTCGGACTTTACATTTTTTGAAGTGACAGAAGGTCATGCTATACCTTTAGGTTATTGACATCCACACATGTTTGGTCAACCGAGACCATCAAGAACAGTAGAGTAAGTTATTCCAGACGTTGTTACATAAATAAATTATAGAAATCACGTGGAGATAAACGTCGAAATAGTTTGTGATGAGCATGCAGACACAACTGATTTGGATGATTTACTTGCCAAGCCCGAGGATGTAGAGATTTTGGATGAAARGGGTGATAGTGATGAAGATATTGCTAGAGTTCCTCCTCATCAACACATGCCTAATACATCACAGGGAATTGCTAGTACATTACAAGGAATTGCTGGAGGTAGAATATCGATTTGTGTATCCGATTACATTTCTTTCGGAGCATTCCAAAATATGAGTTCTGGAAAACAACAAGATGATTTTGTTGATGCTAGCAGAACCCATCCTGATATGTGGTCAAGTAGTGATCCCGACATTTGATTGCACATGAGATTGAGGATAAAAAGTTAGTTGTCGAGACTATTACTAGTTGGTCAATCAGAATGGATCGTGAGTACAAGGTAAATAGAAGTAAAAGTAAGGAGTGAACAATATCGTGGAAAGGTTTAATAGATGAAAATTCATGTTTATGGTATATTAGAGCTACGCAGAGATCTACTCATGGTCAATGGGAGATAACTATATTACAGCCCGAACACACCTGCCTTGTTTGAGTCTAGAACAATGCATACAGAAATTTGACTACTCAGAGATCTACTCATGGTCAATGGGAGATAACTATATTATAGCCCGAACACACCTGCCTCGTTTGAGTCTAGAACAATGCATACAGAAATTTGACTGCTCAGTAAGTTGCTTATGATTAGCCTTTTTGTAGTTCTTACTTAATTTACAATTGCAAACATAAGATTCTTTAATGTTTATCTTCATACTTATCATTACTATACGTACATTGCTCGACAAATCACCTATCTGATTATAGATGATCTGGAGATTATTCAACAGGAGGTGATGAAGATGTTTCAGTATGGAATCACTTATAAAAAAGGATGGAATGCAAGAAAATAATGTATCAAGCTATTGTTTAGCTCTTGGGTATCTATATTCCCGATTTTACCTTGCTACCTTGCAGCAGTATCAAAATCAAACTCGGGTACAATTGTTAAGTGAAAACATAACCGAGACAATACTAAGAAGATTAAAATTTTCAAATTTATCTTCTAAACATTTAAGCCTCAAATTTTAGGATTCACTTACTGTGGGCTAGTAATATCTGTTGATGGGACGCACTTGAGTGGCACATACAAAGGTGTCCTATTGATTGCTAGTTCATGGAATGCTAACAATCATATTTTTTCACTTGCCTATGCCACTATTGATAAAGAATTTACGAAGAGTTGGGAGTGGTTTATGCAATTGTTGCATTTTCATGTGATCACAGATAGATTTGTTTGTTGAATCTCGAATAGACATCAGGGTATTTTGAGCATAGCGGCACAAAATCGAGATTGGTAGAAATCGAAAACTGTCCATAGATTTTGTTTCTATCATATCCGTGCCAACTTCAATATCACTTTTAAGAACAGTATGTTGAAGAAGCTAATGTATCAGGTCGGAAGTACATCGAAAGTACAGAAGTTTGATATGTACATGGAAGAGATAAGGAAAAGAGATCAGACAGCATATAATTGGTTGATGAATATTCCTATCGACGAATGAGCTCTGCCGCATGATCGGGGACATAGGTTTGGAGTTTTAACAACCAACTTGTCTGAATCTATGAACAGTGTTTTAAATAAAATCCGTGCACTTCTACTAAAAGTATTGGTTGAGATGAGCTCTAAAAAAGATGAGGTTGCTCAATACTAATACCTATTTCCGTCTAGAATATGGAAGATTTACACCGATCTCAAAAGCAAAGCAAGGATGCACTCAATCACCCAATACAATTTACAAACTAGTTTATTTGTTGTCATACTCCACGGAGATAAGGTCGAAAAGTAACCATGTTTACATGGTCAACATGAGTGAGAATACGTATTGATTGCCAAAAGTGGCGTAACGGAAGACCTTGTTCCCATGCAATTGCTGTCTGTAGAAAAAGAGGTCGAGACGCTGGGAATCTATTTAATGAATTCTACTCCAAGGATAATTAAAGAAATACATATAGTTGTGATTTCTATCTGATTGGAAATGAGTCAACTTGGAGGCCTGCACCTTTCGTCCTTAAACATAATGAAGAACTTATGAAAGACCATAATCATCTAGGATGGAGGTGTACTATCAGAATATGTGGAGAAATGGACTTTTGCAACCCGGTTTCTCTTCCAAGATGTTCAAATTGCCATCAACCTGGTCATAATAGGTGGAATTGTCGAAATAATAATAGATTTAGTTTTACATCACTATTCAGGAGATGAACATAGTTTATAAGTTGTTGTAATGTAAATGATTTATATAATTTTTTGGCTACAAATCTTAATTTTATATAGTATTATACAAATCTTGATCTTCATCTTTTGACTACAAATCTTGAATATTTATGAGTTGTTGTCTTTTGTGATTTATCATTGTAATCGTTCACTTTGTATATGCTGTGATATTTTTTGAAAAGAATGGAAAGTTAATATTACATGTATTATTATATTTTGATATTTTCGATACCATAAATTTTGAAAAGTTCATGAGTCACATATATGCGATAATAACTCGACATATTATAGGATTGCAAAAATATAATCCAAGACATTGAAAGAAATATAATATTATTCTCACATATTTCTGAAATGCATCATATATCTAATGTATTCGACGAATGCAATAGATGTACCAACGCATTCCAAGAATGCAAAAAGATATGGTTAGTTGCATTAGAATGCATTTGATCTATTAGTGCCACTCTTTCTAGAGTTGTTCCAAAATGAATGTTCTTTAAACGACACCCATTTTGGCCAAAAATCCCTCTTCTTCCCTCGCTCCTTTTTTTTTTTAACTTTCTTCACTTTTTCTTCGTCTCCCATCCATCCGTTCTCTCTAGAAATTGTCCCATATCAAATCCCAAAAAATATGCAGCTCCTTGTCTTCGTCTGGTGTTGTGGAAGCATCCAGAAAACCAGAAGATGTAACTGGTGTTCAGATTAAGCCACGGCCACGAGGTGGAGTTTGACAGCATGAAGGCCATGGGTTCATTGACAATAAGGGAGTTGAGAAGGCGGACCGACAGGAGGTTTTCCGAGGATTTTGGATCTGCCAGTGATGAGGAAAGGGGAGTTACTGAAGATTTCTCCAGCGAGTTGCTGCATTTTCACCAGTGAGTCGAACACCGTCTTTTGTTGCTTCAAAACCGTTGAGTTTGTTGCTGCAATTTCGATCCTTTTTTTTTTTCTCTTTTGTTTTTTCGAGAACTTTTCTCATATTTTTCTTCTATTTTGTTTAGGTTGTTTTCTGCATATTTTTTTCTGCCATTGCGCTACAAATCTTTTTCTATTAATATTTTGTTTCAATTTAGGGCTATTTTCTGCATTTTTTTCTGCCATTATATTGCTCAATTTATTTTCCCCAAACATTTTATTTCAAGATATTTATTTCCAAATTTTCGCTCATATATTCTGGGAATGTTTTCCTCTGCAGTTTTTGATTGGCTTTTTCTGATTACTGATTGCAATTCATCTTTATCGTAACTTGGATTTAGTGCTGAAACTCTATTTATTTCATTTGCCTATGAGGTGTTTAATGGCCATCATTCTTAGCAGATACATCAACAAGGARGATGGTCACTCAAGTCTTATTATGATATGCCTCATCTTGTTTATTTGTGAAGCTAATCTATATCTGCATTTGATCTATTTGTTTGTGTAATTAGTCGTTTCTTGCTTATCTTTCGGTAGAAAAGAAATCCTTTTTTTGTGGATTACTTTAGTTCGATTTTTCTCCYTTTTGCATKTTTTGTAAGTTTACACAGAGAGGAGTCATCTTCATGGGAGCTATTGGCTGTGTTGTGTCTTTAACTTTGTTCCCTTAGGTATTTTTGGTTTTCATTTTGTCTAATAAGGTTGTTTTCTACTGATTCCTTTGATATTGTATTTTGATATTGTATTCAAGATGATTTGAGCGCATTGTCTTCTCTTCTTTCCTTTACCTATATATTCAAGTACCAAGTTGATTAGCTTTGAGATTATGATCTGTATTGATTTGGAAAAAAATCAAAATGGAATATTGTTACTGACACTAGTTTGATCTAAGAATGGAGGTTTTTGAAGGTATGGCTATCTGAAGTGTTTTTTGGCTTCTGTATTGGTTTTTTGAGATGTGACCCATTTTGCGGAGGAAATTCATTTTTTCTATTTGTTGTGTTTATCTTTTTTACCATTATTACCTCATTTGCTCATGTTGCATCCTGAAGCTTTCGTTTTATGAGCAATTATGTTTGTTTGTGCATGTGTTGGGCTACAAATCCAGTAGAATAGAATGTAACATTTCTATTTTATGAAGCAGCATTGATGTTTAGGAAGACAAAAGGAGTGAAAGCTGAGGAAAGTGGATTGTTAGAAGAGAGATAAACCCATAGAATTTTTAGGAAATTCTTGGTTGCAATTTCTTCAATCTCATGTTACTGTTTAAACTCTCAGTTTTCTGTTTGTATATTCTGTTTCACTGTTTCTTTTCATTCTTCTTAACTCATATTTTACAATTCAGCAGACTACAATAGGAATACTAATTTTTCCCCAAAGATAAGTTTACTAAACTCTTATCTATAACTATTCTTATTTTTCTCTAATTACCCTGATTTTGTTTTAGTAGCAATTATTTCTCTAAAATGTTCAGTAAACAGTGTTTATTATACAACGCTTCAAAATTTGAGSATATATAATTTCAAGGTTCCTACTAATGAGCACATTCCTTGAGAATTAGCAGCAGATTGATGGCAAAGAAACACTTAACYAGCAATTGCTCTTAACCATGATAAATGGTTACCGATAGTATGCTCCTGGATCTCTCATTGCCTGATGTTCTAGGTAATTATGAAGCTGAAGTTGTTTGCAAGAAATACTGTAACTAGTACTAATTTGCACTTTGTGATGACAATAATGGATACACATTATGGCCTATAACATGGATACATATGTTGTGCACATTGCTTGTTTTTTTTATACTTGTTTCATGAATTATGTTGACACTTTATGGTTTCAGAAGAAATGGCTACTTAAGTTGCATGAACTAGACAACAAAAATTGGTGTCCATTAGCGTTTTGAATTCTTACTAAAGAATKAATCTGTCTGATGAATTTCTATAATGACTTATGGATGGCTACTTAGTTATTGGAGGAAGGATTACTAGCAATGATTGTCACAGAAAAATATCAATTGTGACAGTTTGCATCTATTGAGGAAGGCCTTCAGATACCTGGTCAAGAAGCATAGCAGAATAACTTAAAAGTCACTATGGGGCAAATGAAAATAAGAAGACCATAGTTAATTTTAGAAGCTTTTGGGTTTGTTTTCAGTTGAGTTTGAGCAAGGATCTGTCATTCTTTGAGTGCATGCTTGATTTGGTTGAGAGTTATCCTTTTAACTTTATTTCCATGTTGTTATAAGCAATGTGGATAGTAATTGTTTCAACTATTTCCTTTTCATTTCTTTTAACAACTTTGCTAGTATGACCAGATGTTAGTTAAGAAATGGTCGGATACTTTGGATAAAGCTTTGTCATGGATTTCTTTGGCTTGGTATCAAGGTGTACGTTTGAGGGCATTGTCTATTTGTTATATGTCCTACATCATTTTTTTGTGATAGGTCGGTGCAGCTAAGGTAAACGATGAGAATTTTGATCATAAGCAAATTATCTTTTAGTTGGACTTATGTAGATGCATTGTGAGGTTGATTTGCTCCTCTTTTTATTTCTGGCATTTTTGCACATGCTGGTGGTCTTGCTCGATGCATTTCAAGAGTTCATGCTAGTGTAAAAACAATTTTTGACAGACTCTGACTTTGTGGTGAATGATTTATGATTTCACCAATTGTAATCTTATATCAGTTTGATTTCATCAAGTTCTTTTTTTGGAAAAAGAAAAGAATTACGGTGGCTGAAGGACAATCAAGAATAATTCTTATTGCGGCAGTCCAAAGGGTTATAAATGTCCCCCATATATATTTTTTTATATGGTGGTTGATCACGATTTCGTAAAAGATTTTAAACGTCACTTTTTGAGCTTCCGTTTAATATAAATAACACGCATATTTACAGCGGATCGAAAATCATTGTTCGACCGTCGTGAAAACTTTGCGACGATTTTGCCACCATGAACAGTCGCAAATAAGCATATTTGTTGTAGTGGCAATGTTGAACCTGTTGAAGGTACGTTCGGCTATAGAGCCGAGCATTGAAGTTGAAACGGCTAGTCCGAGTCCTTTGCCTGAGTAAACTGAGTCATCCATTCCTTCACCTTCTGCTGAGGCTGCCCAAATCCCTACTTGTACCCCTATTGATCATTCTGATGAGTCTTTTTTGTCTGTTCTGTATGAGGATATTATGAGCATTGCTCATGGAGTTTCTCAAGAGCCTTCTTCCACTAAGGAAAATCCAAATCCAGCAATTGACATTGCTGTCGAGCCTGATGACCAGGAGGCGGTTGTTGCAAGCTATTCCTCCTTCTTCATGAAGCCAAACATTTTTATCAGTTGTTTTCTGAGCAAGATTTTATTTTTTGCCACTTGATTGGCATGTAGTCGAAAATATTATAAAAGGGCTAATTGACTAGTTGTTCAGCTGAAAAAGCTCTCTTGCATGATTTTTTTTTCTTTTATTAATTTTCAATCCCCTCCAAGAAAAAAGGGTAGAAATGTTTAAATACATGCCATTAAGTACATGATCTAATTGCTTACTTTTTAGCTACGTTAGTTGATAGGCGCTTTTCGGAATGACTTTGCTAACCAAGAAAGGACCTCCCAATTAGCGGGTCATTTATCAAATTCTAGATCATTAGGTGCAATTGGCAAGATAGCTTTCCAAACCATATCATCTTCCTGGAAGGTCTTAACCTAGATTGTCGATTGTGAGCCGCAAGTACTTTTTGTTTGTGCCTCAGGATGCTTTCGAAAGTCATCCATCTATCTTCCTCCACTTGATCTAGTTCCATTAGAAGGTCCTACTAGTAATTGAGGGTTTTAGAAAGGGCCTACTAGTAATTGAGGGTTTTAGATCCAAATTACTTGATTTTTGGGATGATATCCGCAACTAGCTTGATTTCTTGGGGTGTTGCCTTCTTTGACATGGATGCCACTTGAAGTGGCGCTTTAATTAGATAGAGACGAGCGTCATAGTCGAAAGAGCCATTTCTTGGTGAATTTAAGGCGCCACTGCAAGGGGCTTCTTAATATATCCTAAAGTGCCCCTTGCATTGGTGCTTGAAGACAAAGACGCAAACAAGGAAAAGAAAGGAGGAAGAAAAAAGTATGAGAATATCTTTGCCGCTCATGTTATTCTACCTACTCCTTAGAAGGAGTTTGTTGTGCTTTGCTTCCCTGGGTCGCTCTCGAAGTCTCAACTCTCACACAAATCATTTTTTACTATTGAAATTTGGAAGTAACAGCAGGATGGCTTCTTCTTCGCTATCTATATCACCAATAACCTTTTGCTCCCTCACCACTTGCATCAAGGAATTCAATCACATTGCTTCTGTTTTGATTTGTCCCTATCCAAGCTCAACAACTTGTTCTATTCTTCTCAGCTTAGTCAACATCAGAAATGCAACAGAATGGTTATTGTCTTCCAATTATAAGAGCCCAGAGTTCAATAGGTACTAAAGCTTCGCATTTGTGTTAGCCTTACTTATAATTTCAGAAAAAAAGTAATCTTGATGGTTTTTTCTTGTCCTTGTTTTATAATCCAAATCCTGCCTATTTACCCCTTCGTTGGTTGGTGGTTCTTAGAGTACATCCCGTATGGAAATTTTTACAAAGTCAAAGCTATTTTAAGATGCAGTAGTTATTATACGTTTTGTTTCTTTTAAGTATTCATTGAATTTGCTTCTTTCTAACCATGTTTCTTCCTATTTCTGCTGGTGAATTCGGAATTGAAGTAGACCTTGGAGGGTTCCATAAGTGTCTTTGGTAAGTAAGTGAAGTCTCTTCTTTACTACCACAAGTGAAATCTTCTTGTTTCAGTCGAGCCTTTCTTCCTATTTGTCGGGTGTTTGGGAATTGGCAAAAATGTCTAAAAACTCCATTAGGATGGAATGGAACAACTTATCATTTTCCAACAGAAGCCAGAATAGCCTTTCTTCCTCATTTCTTTTCCTTGTTTGCGCCTTTATCTTAAAGCGCCAAGGTAAGGGGCGCTTTAGGGTAAATTRAGAYGCCCYCTRCACTGGCGCCTTAAATTTCACCAGGAAATGGCTCTTTTGACTATGATGCCACTTGGAGGGGCTTCTTTATCTAATTAAGGTGCCACTCCAAGTGAGGTCCATGTCAAAGAAGGCAACATTCCTAGRAATCAGGTTAGTTGCGGATATCATCTCAAGAATTAGGACATTTGGGTTTAGAATCTAGTAATTTATTATTAGACATGTCATCCTAGAATGCTATCCTAGTCGATTGCATGGATAGTTCTACTGGTAAGATTGCATCCTATCATAGATCAGTCGATAAGGTGTAAAATTTCTAGCTATCTGAGGGGAGTTATTGTAAGCCCAATGTACTTCTTGCAATAGTTCGTGCCATCTTTGAGGCTTGTCTTCAACAGTCTTTTTCACCATATTAATGAGTGTTTTGCTAGTTGCTTTAGCCTGAGTGTGTTGTACCAATTTGATTTCGAACTGTGTGGCAAAGATAATCACTTTGTCTTCGGTGAAGGTTGTCCCCTGGTCGGCTGTGATGGATTCTGGGATTCAAAATGAAAAATAATTTGGTGCTTAATGAAGTTAATAATAATTTTTTGGGTTACCTTTGTCAATAGTTGGGCTTCCATACACTTGGTGAAGAAATCAATAGTCACCAAGATAAATGAACGACCTTTAGAGGATGGTAGATAGATTTTGTAAATTACATCCATTGCCCAGTCTTTGAATAGCCATGGTTTAACTATGGGATAAAGCTCTGTGGCTGGGACATTGAAGAGGTGTCCATGTTTCTGACAGGCCTTACAGTCTCTAGCATAGATATAACAATATCTGTGATGATCAGCCAATAAACTCCATGTCATTATAACGATCATCTTAGTTTTGGCCCTACCTAATGTGCTACACACAACCCTTCGTAAACCTCTGCTAGGGCATGAGCCGATTCTTCCTTGCTTAAACATTTTAAAAGCTGACCCTCGTGGCTCCTTTTAAATAGTTCATTATTAACAAATAGGTAGTCTAGAGCTTTGTGCTTGAGTTGTTCACTAACCTTGATTGAGGGATCCTTTAGATAGGTGATTATTTATGTTCTCCAATCAATCGCATCAAGGTTGTCAAAGCAAAGGATCGGTTGATGGAAGTCGGTTGATATATCTCATCGCAGTACGTCTTTGTACCTTGATGCGTATTGAGCCAAATCATGAGCTTCTTGGTTCTCTTTCCTTGGCAGATGTACCAGCATTACATTGATAAATCCTCTTAGCAAGGCTTGTATTTCTTGATGCAAGCTGATTAAATTAGAATTTTTGCACCTGTATTTGCCTGCTAATTGCCACATAACCAATTGGGAATCATCCATGATCCGGACGGATTGGGCTTTCATTAACAATAGAAGTCGTAGGCTTAAGATCAAGGCTTTATATTCGGCTTGATTGTTGGAGTAGCCTTTCTCTAGTTTGAACATGGAATTACTTTTGAGATTGGTTGGGTTGGTGATTGTGATGTCGACTCTTGTCCCCCAGCTGGTTCTGGTACCATCGAAGGTCAACTTCGAAGATTTTATCCCAACATAATATGAATTTTCGCCCATGGATTAGTCGTCTCAATGCAAGGATGTTCATTCGTAAAATCAGCTATTGTCGGCCCTTTAGCGGCTCTCAGGGTACATGTTTTAGTGAGAAAGTTGCTATGCTTTACTGCGCATTTCATCAATCTCCCTTGCAGGACGGGCCGTTTCAAAAGAAAACGTATCAAATCTGCCTTGTAGATAACATTAACCTCTATAGGCAACAGATAATACTCTAATTTGGTAGAGACATGAAAGAGAGAAATAATTTCTCAATGAGAGAATACTTGAATTTTGCATCATTGAGGGATTGACTAAGGTAGTACACGACTCTCTCAATCCCTTCGTCATTGTCCTAGGACAATATGAGCCGATTGAGATATCGGCAACAAATAAATAAAGTTTCATTGGCTTGTCGCCCTGAGGTGAGGCTAAGATTAGGATTTCGTAAAGTTCTGCTTGATCTGTTCAAAAGCGTCATCTTATTTTGCCTTCCATGTAAATGTGTTGGCTGGCTGTAGTTTTAGCAAGAATGAGAATACTTTGAGTTTCCAACTGAGTTTGCCCAGAATTGCATCAGGAACTTATTTTGCCGATTAGGCTTTGTAACTCCTTGTTTTCCAGAGGCCTAGCTTCCAATATTGCTTTGAGCTTGTTGGACTCAGCCTCGATTCCTAAGTAGTAGGGCTTGACAAAGTCGAACAACCTAAAAGTAGGATTTATTTTGTTATCAACATTGAGTAAACTCCTTTGAGACATCGAAGGAATCCATCTATTGTTAAAAAGTCAAAAGCTTACTCTAACCTTTAACGGAACTTAAACAGTAGTAAGGAAAGTAATCAGCATTATTGTCATGGACATTGCGTAAATGTGAAAGGCGAAAGCTGTTAAAAAAAAAAAAATTGCAATGGGTTAAGGGAACAAAAATCCCATGGCTCTCAGTAGCTTGCTACTATAGCATTTGAGAACTCGGATTGAGATAAGGACACTTATCTTATGAGGGCGAAATTAAACTGCTTTCGTGAAATTGTAGTAAAAATTACCATAGACATATGGATAAGTCTTCCTACATCCCATACATTAGTACACTGAGCGATATTGTGTAAGACATTTAATATTTATGCTCAACGGTGCTATAACATTTATAAACTGACTCTAACTTTTACTTTGTTGTTATTAACCTAACTTTGATTGTTTCAGTCTTTTACTTTTAATTTAAACTTTGTCTTTACTTTCCTATTATTTACTTCTAATATTTACTTTACATTGCCCTTTATTATTGAATTTTGTTGATGCTACATCATAATTATTTCTTTAATGAAAGTTTAACATATTATGTCTTTTATAAACTATCATCGTGGGATTGATACTCTATTCATTCTTACTATTTTTGGATCGCGTATACTTATCTGTATATTAGTTTAATCGAATCAGATTCGATGCCAACACCTGACTCTTTCCCTAGATATGAAAATTGTCATCAATCTTGTCATAATAAAAAAAATTGTGAGAATTATCGATTTGCGAGAATGCCATCTTCAAAATAACTTTAGGATAATACTTTTATTTGTACTYGTAAGTTTGTATTTGAAACTATGTTTTACTTGTTAAGATTTCTTGTTGAAACTTGTCATTTCTTAATAGTTATATTGTATTACGTGGGAATTTTGTTGAGATTTAGTGTTATGCATATGGTCTATTTAAGTATTTATTGGAATATGAGATTTGGTATTCATTTTGAATAGTAAATTGAATGAGTATTGCTCTTAATATCTGTGAATAGGGAAAATGTGCATGTCTATATTCAAATCATGTTTGCTATATAGTCTTTCTTTAACTGGTTATTTAATGTTCCTCCTGAAATAGGTTACATTTGCTCGTTGTGATCTATAAGTCGCATAAATTGCGATATACAATAAAATCCCAGCCTTGGTCGCAAATATTTAATTCGCTTATAGGTCAAAAATGTAAATGCAATGTACTTAATTTTGCTCGAAAAATTGAAAAGTATTGACGCAATTAAAGGATATGTAGGTAGCAATTAAAATTTGCGATCATCTTATACGGGTGGCATTCAGTGTATGCAACATATCCATTTTGTTGAGATTTTGAAACTCATCTATGGGCGGGTCTTTTTGTAAAAATATGCCCAAAATAGGTAAAAACTGTTTGAAAGTTGTTGGGGATGGTGATGTTCAATGGAGAGATTATTGGTGGTAACCTCRTTAATGTTTTCCAAAAAGGTGGCCTGATGTATAGTGATTGTCTTTAGGTGAGTTAGAGCCGTTAGTTTCAATTTCCTGTAAGGCTGTAGCATTGCACTGCACGGGAGTCTGTCTTTCCCTAGGTGAGTATGATTAACGTTGGTGAGGCATCTCGAAACGGCGGCATTAACGGTTGAACCATTCTTCTGTTCACGACTGACCCAGGAATATATTAGGACTAATTGACGGGGTTCGCATGCAAACCATAGGTAAGGCTTTGCCGGACATCCGGTATATTGCTTCACCAACGCTGGACAAACAAAATTTGAGAGAATGACCAATACATCTACATCAGTAACATAGAATCGTGATGCGTCTAAATTATCTTCACGAAATTGAGAAGATGATAATTCGATTCGGGAGAGGACAGTTGAGATCAATCAATACCTTAATCCCGAAAAAGATTGCTCCATTTGTGTTTCTCTCAGGTAAATGAATATTTTGAGTTGCCAGAAATTGTCCGGCGATTTTGCATTCCACCGCGTAGGTATGACATTTAGGAGGGGATTGTGAATCTTATGCCAAAACTAAGCTTTCTGAAACTCTATAGGATCAAGCTGACATACAATAATCTCATTACTTATAATATAATTCTTATCCATTTGGATAATACATTACCACAAACTGTGAGGCAAATTCTTATGCAAGGAAGCTATATATGTATAATCTGTCAAACAATACTAACATTACTTATAATATGAAAGGTCACAAAAGAAAGTTTTTGAGTATTCAATCTTTAAATATTAGATACAATGTTTTAACAAGTTGAGTTCAAYGTTTGTAAAAATATTCATTGTTTATTGATGTGTTTCAATAGAGATGAAAAGATGCAGAAGAAGTATTTGTACACAGATAAAAAGATGCACAAGTCTTTAATTATTCAATCTTTGAATATTAGATTCAATATTTTAACAAGTTGAGTTCAAAGTTTGTAAAAATATTTATTGTTTGGAATGTGTGTCAATAGAAATGAAAACATGCAGAAGAAGGATTTGTACACATACGAAAAGATGCAAAAGAATGATAAGAAAATTTTGAATAAAATTCTTCGACTAATAAAGGATGAATCTCATAATCTACTTTCTTATGACTGGAAATTACCAAAAATAATTTTATAAAATAAAACCCTCCTTTGACACTACAAAATTTTACAAAGTTTTGGTTGTGGTTTATCTCTGATGGGTTTGCAAATAATTAAGGTTCAATTTGACTAGATTTCATTTTAACCCGTTAAATTTTCACGTCAAATTCAAGAATATGGTCCTATTATCAGCTCTACAATTAGGGGGAAAAGAGCTTAATAGATAAACTAAAGAAATCTTAAATTTCAAGTATTTATAAGCAAATAGTGAAACTGTCATTATCTATCATAAGAAGTTCAATATTCCAGTTAATTTCCATGTCGTACTTTCTCTGTCAAAAAAAAAAAAAAAAGAAAGGCAAATGGAATTAACTATTTGCTTGGAGAGACTACCAAGAATGGAAAAGAATTTCAAATTGTTCAGTTTCATTGAATTATTTGATGCAGAAATATCTAAGTCACTTCTAAATTACGATTTGAGAGTATGTCCTTGGAAGATCGTCCAAAAAACATACTAAAACGATCTCCTTTATATTCCAGTTCCATAAGGTCTCTCCAAGGAGTGAAGTTTGCCAGATCAAAGTAAAGGGTTTCAATTAATTGTCCAAAAAGGAGTATGTGGTTATGAAGAAGTAGGACACAGAATTATGAAGAAGTACTCAATACATTTGGTGGTTATTATTGCCTTTTTTGTCTCTTAACCCAAAATTCAACTCAGAGTAAGCAACACAGAATGATCTCTGGAAATGGTTGTGAGAATTGCTTTGAAGTTAGAGCTCTATAGGAGTTGGCTAATGGATGGAGAATTGGAAAATAATCTGGAAGAGTTAGCTTTATTACTCTTTGAAAATTGAACACCGAATTTAAGTGGATGTTCTATAGGTGGTCCTCACCATGTGAATGGTCACTAAAATGAGGTGAATTGGATTTTAAATTTTTTATCCCAATAATAAGAAATTTTCAACATTTTTGATAAAGAATCAAATATTTGGTGAGCGAAATAAATGCTAAGTATATTTTAGGATGATAAATGCTAAACCAACCAATATAAAGCACTAGCAAATGAGAGAGCTAAGCAAGCGCAGGGAGAAAAGATTTATAGTGATTCGATTTCTCTTGAAATTTACATTCAATACCTAGGGTCAGACTTTTAAGATTTATAAATCCACTAAGAAATTCACAAAGACTTTTACACAAAGGACCTACCCAACAAATGGGCTTACAATCAATAGCCTTTTTACAAATGGGTTTAACAACCCTTTTACAACCTTAAGGTTCTCTTTTCAACAAAGATTTTATGTCTTAGACAACCTTGGAATCTCTTTCTCAAAAATAAAGAAATTTTGTGACAGCTTTCACTCTTTAAAGTGAGGATATGAAAATGAAGACAAAATAGATTTGATTTCAACTAGTTTTGCTAAATGATTCCTTGCACTTGAAGTAAGAATAATCTATGCATGCTTTTAAATATGTTTTCTCAAGGTAATAGCTTTGAATAGTAGAGTTCTTAGTGTTAAATAAAACCCTAGAAATCATTTTATACTCCCCTTAGCAACGATAAAAAAAGAACCGTCCTAAATATGAGCGTGTCTAATCCAATATTCGAACTAGATTAAGGGAATGTCTGAAGTCTTGAACCCTTCCAGAGGATATTGGACACAACATAAGAACTACTCGAACGTCCAAAGAGACTGCCCAAACTAACATTTGAACATTGCAACATGATGCACTTGAACATTTGACGTCGCACAAGACATCATTTGAAGTCTTATTGGAAGGTACTTAGACTTAACATAAACCAACTCCAAACTTCTAAGGCGGGGACAAGTCCTCTATCCAAACTATCTTCAGACGCAATGCTTGATACCTTCAAACGTCTGAATGAAAGTCATGTTTCATCCAAAACCTTTATTAAAAGACTTCTAACTTACAATTTGTGTATGTAGGACATCCGAAGTGATCTGCGTCTGAAGTGTACACACTAATGGATTCTTTTCCAAATAAACTTTTAAAGTCTTAAATATTATTGTAAGCTGAACACCTATATTTTCTCAAAAGAGTAAATCAATTGAAAACCATTGGAGAATATTCTAGCAAGGAAATCAAATCTAAATCTAAGTACAATTCTACATAATAAGGAATAAGCCTATGTACATAGATAAATCCTACAAACAACTAGACCTCTATTAAGATAAGTCAAACAACTTCACTTTAGTCCATTTGAGATCTTGAAGTCCATAACTGTTAGGGTCTAATCTGATTCAAATAAACTAACATAGACACAAGTATAAAGTAGCTTAAAAATAGTAAAAATGAGTAGAGTATCGATCCTACAAGGATAGTTAAATGAAAGATACAAAGTGTTAAACTTTCGTTAAAGAGATAGGTATGATGTAGCATCGGTAATATTCAAAAGAAATAAACAATGTAAAGTAAATGCTATAAGTAAATGAGTGAAATAAAGCTAATGAGCTTAAATTAAAAATAAAGACCAAAAGTTGTAAAAGTTAGATTAGTGACAATAAAGTAAAAGTTCGAGTCACTGTTATATGTTGTAGCACAGGTAGCGGGTCTTAAGTAATGTCTCACACAAAGGCTCCTATTGTGTGGTTGTTGGACAAGTAAGACGACTGTACCATATGTCTATGAGAATCGTCATTACATAGTCTCGTTGTTGTTCACTCTTTCTTTAGCAGAATAAATCTCTTTATCCTTACTGAGTACTAGAATGCTATCTCAAAATGGCTTTATAGGGTTCAAAAAATGTTGTCCTTAAACCTTTAAATCAAACACGTGCATATTTTAGTTAGCATATTAACCATATGTCTCTGGCAATATCTCTTAGCTATTTTCAGGTTACTGTTGAGTTCCAAAAATGACGAGTTAAGCTTGTAGCTTCCTCAATAGAAATGGATTCCTGGTGACATCTCAAAGGAGTTTACTCAATGACAACCATTCTTCACTATTGACATTCAGCTCTRTCAAGCTTTACTTTTAGCTAAGGATTTCRAGAAAATGAAAATGAAAATGAAAATGAAGATGAACACGAATTGACTTATGCCTTCAATGACTTGAAATAACTTAAAAACTTTGTAGATTCAAGTGCTTGAAAGATTACAAGTAAACAAGGAGGACTTTCATCTTATTCTTTTCTAATGTAAGTTAAAGCAAGCGAATCCTAAGTAAATCTGGTTCTTTCTGTAAAAGAGAACATTAGCTGCCTAAAATTCTAAGAACTATAGCTATGAATCACAGGAAAAACTAACTAACTCCCTTTAGCTCTGTTGATCATCTGCTCCTTATATAGAGCCAGAATGTTGCTGAGTTGCCGATGTTATAGCTTTCAGCTTCTGACAGTTGACTATTGACTCAGCCAACATTCAACCTGTAGTGCTCATTTTTTATCATATGGTCCATATTGCTTTTCCTCTACTTCAATATTTTCAGAAATAAAGCAGTGTCAACTCTGAAATTTTTTGTATGTAGTTTTTACTCCGATTCTTCATTAAATAGTAGAGACTTGGATCCCTTCTTTATTCTTCTCTTTTCTTTCCCATGCTTCGTAGGCTAGAATGTGTAGCAATCTTCTTTATGGTGCAAACATTTTCAAGGATCAAGCTTTCTAGACTTACTTAAGCGTGTCTCTAGTTAAAATGTGTTGACCTTAATATGTTGAAAATGAGACCACATACCACAATTAAGAGCATTAAAAAATAAGGAACTTGTAAAAATGAGCAAAAATTGGGGTAAAAGGAAACTTAAAATATTACTAGTTCTTGAGCAATGTTGTAGCGACTTGATTTATGCTTAGTCAATTTCCTTGGGTTCATCATGTGTCAATAGAAGCAAAGTAGCAGCAAGATAGGTGATCAAGAGAATCCAGTAAAGGGTGCTTTGTGCTAAACAGAGTTTAAAACAAAATTTCGCAATTTTTCGAATCATTAGGTTTCTTGTAGTAGCATGAATTTATCCTATGAATAGGGTAAGGACTTCGATGCACAAGGATTTTATCAAGATAATTTAGAATTAAAAACAAGGGGTTTTGATATAGCAATAGATCTTAACAGACATGACTTTTATAAATTATTCTCTCGTGTCACTAATGCTTTTTGATGAAAAAGCGTACATGGGTTTCATGAGTGCTCCTAGTTACTCAGCACATGTCATAGCTTACGAATTATTGTAGTGTACTCGTATTTCATTCTCTTTTTGAGCCAAAAAAAAAGACATGTGTACATGAGTGCTTCTGGTTACTTCGGTACCGGAGACATTGGAGTAATTTTTCTTTTGTATGCCTTTTTCTTTTCCTTCCCCGAACCTTATTTGAAAATGTCTCTTTTCTCAGAAACAACTCATGGAAGCCTTAAATAAATTTTCCAAGTCTAAATTCTATGCTCAGATCCTCTTCATATTAATCATAAAAGTTATGGGTTCTAAAAAGAAATTTTCATTTAATACGTGGTGAGAACAAAAACAGCACCTCTACTTGTTCCTAGAGATTTTCCAAACCACAACACTACTATAAACAAATCATCATTACTTACCCAATTCAATATGTATTCAGCAGATCAATTTACACTATAGCAAAGTAGAAACATATCATGTTATCAAGATGGTCATGCCAAAACAAACTACCATAAACATAAATATTAAGCATCAACATCCATTAAACATATGGAAAACCATAAAAGAAAAAGTTATACAGGAAAATAAAAACAAGTATTCAGCAAAACATAATTGTTTCAACATCACTAACATGCATTAGATTCCAGGAAAAGCGTTGACATGGCCTTAAGGTTTGTACCATCATGCAAGAGTTCAGTCACTGCCCTTGCTTGATTGTTCTGTCTTAGCGTCATCCTCTGTTTCTGGCAGTAGCTCCATGGGAGAAGTTGAATAGGCACATGTATTTTTCATCTTCAATGCCTTTGTTATGTTTAGCTAGTCAACTGCATCCCTTTTTTCCACATACATCCAAAACTTGGTCATATGTCCTTACAACATGGCCTAGGATTGCTATAGATTTGACAAATTTTCTTTAACCTTCGAAAGTTCATAGCTATTTTTTAGCTTTTGCTGCTGCAACATCTCTTTTTTCAATCTCCATCTCTCCTTCTTCATCTTCATTCTTCTCAATGTCCTCTTCTTTCTCAACATCATCTCTTTTCTCAGACTCTTCTTTCTCAACATCATCTTCTTCCTCTAATTTCCCCTCTATCATCAACTCAGCAAGAGTGGCTATACATTTTCTAGTTGGATGGTGTTGAGGGTTCCCTACTTTCTTGTAGATTCTTGCTATAGCATACTCGTTGATTAGCGTAGTATTCTTCATTGTCTCTTTCTTTGTGTTAATGATAACTCTAACTTGCTGACATAAAAGGGTTATGAGARAAGGAAAGAATCTTTTCTCCATATGTATGCATTCTCAGCAAAAATCAAACATCCAACATTTATAAATTTTTCAGTCAAATCRAGTATAACAATATCATTCTCTCGTGGGATAGGTGTATCATAAGTAGTAGGAAGAGGTCAAGACTTAAGGAAATGATACCAGATTTTGGCAAGAGGGATAAGGATGATCTCATGGTGGTCTTTGCACCAATTGATGAAATTGTCTACTCTGTCCTATTTACAGTCAAGGTCTTGAGGATCTTCTTGTTGGTGTCATTATCGACCTCCAGCACGAGTTTCTCATGTTTAGACTTGCCGTCTTGAAGCCCATAGACTTTGTTGATAGCTTTTGACTCGATCTCCAATGTTACATCTCTCATAGTGACTGTGCCTTCTTTGATATTGCTAAGTTAGTACGGAGCTCATCACCAAGTTGAGGCACTGGATCGTTTGGGTGCTGTGAGAACTCCTCCCACATGTGATSCGCGATTTCTTTCTTCACACTTTTAGTAAGTTTTGTTGAGTCCTTCGTGAAATGAAAACTTTTCTCTAACATCAAACTCTTTTTATTGAAATTATCCTCGAACCGCGTCCGCGCTTCAACAGTGACAAATTGAGGTAAAGGTGCCATCTTTTTAGGTGTTGTAGTAAGTTTCCTTACCATTTTTGCAGGGTTCCTACTAGAGTTTCTTCTTCTTCCTTAGGCTATTGGTTAACTCTGAGGGGTTCTCTTGCATATTCAAATTCTTATTTCGATCTGAGAGGTTCTTTTGCTAAAGGGGTTCGATGTTTCAAAACCCAAGTTTGCAACTTTYGGGATCCYAAGGGAGGCAACRGCTGCTTTGAGTGTTGAAGTAAACTTCCATAAAACCAAAAAATATGATGCTGCCACCCGTTTCACACTCTGCTATAGTATTACGTCAGTTGATGTGGCCTCTCCTTGGCCCTTGATTGCTATCTCAGATTTTTTTGGGACTCAGATTCCAGTACAATTTTCTTGGCTTGTACTTTTTGCTGATGTGGTTGATCCCAATTCCTACATAAAAGACAAGAATCTAATGCAAAGTAGTATATCCTTTAATTGTTAGTGAATGTAAAATGAATTAAAATAAATTAAATAAAATAAAAAGAAAGTAAAATAAAATAAAAGAAATTGTTTCTCACGGGCTACCTCCATTTTGCGCTTGTTTTATAGTTATTAGCCTGACTATGTTGTAGCATTACTATACTTCGTTGAGTGTTAAAGAGGACCTTCCTCCTTTCACTTGAAATGTGCTTCCACACTTTTCATCCTTCAACTCTGCTAATCCATAAGAATATAAAGGTCCTAACCATCTAGACTTCAATTTTCCAAGAAAAGGTCTTAACCTAGAGTTGAACAGTAACACTTGCTGACCTTCCTTGAACTCTCTTTTCAAAATTTTTTAATTTTTTTGGTCTTTTTCTTGTACATTCTTGCATTCTCATAAGCAGCATTTTTGAATTCATCCATGTCGTTAAACTGCAGCATTTTGTGTTACCAACCAACTTTAAATCGAGATTGAATGCCTTGACTACCCATTGCACCTTGTGCTCCAATTTAAACGGTAAATGGCATGCCTTCCTATAGATCAATCTGAAAAGAGACGTTCCTAATATTTTTTTGAATGCTGTCCTGTATGCCCAAAATGCCTCCATCCAACCTTAAAGATCAATCCTTTTTGTTTGGGCTCACTATTTTCTCCAATTTCTTTTGATTTTTTGATTAAAAATTTCTGCTTGCCCGCTTGTCTGGGATGATATATTGTAGCAATCTTATGCTCCACACCATATCTAGCAAGCACCATTTCCATCAGTTTATATAAAAATGTGTTTCCTCATCACTGTTCAATGCCCTCAGTGTACCAAATATGAAAAAAATGTTCTTTTCAAAAAACTTAACCACTGCCTTAGCATCATTGGCTGGTAATGCTATAACTTCAGTCTATTTAGACATGTAATCCATAGCATCATTGGCTGGTAATGCTATAGCTTCAATATATTTAGACATGTAATCCATAGCCACCAAAATATAACTATTTCTAAAAGAGTTTAGAAATAGTCCCATGAAGTCAACTCCCCATACATAAAAAATTTTAACCTTCAAAATATTGTTCAAAGGCGTCTCATGCCTTTGGGAAATGTTTCCAATTCTCTGGCATCTATCACAAGCTTGACAAACTCATATACGTCTTTGAATAGTGTTGGCCAATGATAACTGGCTTGCAACACCTTAGCTACAACGCATGTTCCTCTGAATTTCCTCCATATAGTGCAATGTGATAATGCTATAGCAAACTCTACATTTCTTCATCAGGAACACATTTTCTCAGAATTTGATCAGCATAGAGTTTGTCCAGGAATGGTTCGTTCTAATAATAGAACTTTACATCATGCACAAGTTTTTTAACTACTGCCTACTTAAACTAGGAGGTTTTATCTCACTGACTAAATAATTGACAATGTCAGCATACCACGGTCCTGTAGCATTTGAGATAGTCAGTTCAACATGGAATAATTCAACAATTTGTACTTAAGGGTCCTTTTCTTCCTTCTCCAGTCAGGATAAGTGATCGGCCACTTGATTCTCAATCCCTTGCTTGTCTTTCATTTCTAAAATCAAATTCTTGGAGAAATAGTATCCACCTTATCGTCTTCATTTAGCAACTTCTTCGAGATGAGGTATTTAATTGATGAGTAGTTAGCTAATACCGTGACCTACGTTCCTGCCAGATAAGCTCGGAATTTCTCATGTGCAAACACTAACGTAAGTAATTCTTTCTCGATGGTGGTGTAGTTTTGTTGTGCCTCATTGGGAGTTTTGCATGCAAATTAAATAGGATGAAATGGCTTCTTCCTCTTTTGGCAAGAACTACTCCTACTGCATAATCACTTGCATCACACATCAGATTAAATGGCAATGTCCAGTTTGGTGCTGTGATGATGGGAGCTGAGACCAGTGCTTGTTTGAGTTGCTCAAATGCTTTGTCTACAACATTGATCAAAAATAAATGGAGTTTTTTGCTATAGCAGAGAGCATAAAGGGTTTGAAATCTTCTAGAAATCTTTGATGAATCTTCTGTAAAAACTGGCATGACAAAGAAAAATTTTAACTCCTCTAAGGTGGGGTTAGCTTTAGAGTAACTTCAATTTTGGCTTTGCCTACTTCCTTCTTTTAAAATTCGATATTCCAACACTATTCCTTCTTGTACCGTAAAGTGAAATTTCCCCAGTTTAACACTAAGTTGGTTTCCTCACATCTTGTCTGTACTCTTTCTAGATTGTCGAAGCAGTCATCAAATGTTTCTTCGAAGACAGAAAAATTGTCCATGAACACTTCTAATGTCTTTTCCATGGATCAGTAAAAATTACCATCATAGACCTTTAAAAATATTGTTGGAGCATTACAGAGTCTGAAGGGCATCCTTCGAAATGTGAAAGTTTCATATGGACAAGTGAATGTGATTTTCTCCTGGTCTTCAGGTGCTAATCTAGTTGTATCTAAAATAGCCAAGAAAATAGTAATAATTTTTTCTGAGAGTTTGTCCAGCATTTGATCAATGAAGGGTAGAGGGAAATGATCATTCCTCGTAGATTTATTGAGTTTTTTGTAGTCCATGCAAACTCTCAAACCGGTTACGGTCCTTGTTGAGATCAACTCATTTTTCTCATTTCTCACCACTATTACTCCTCCTTTCTTTGGGACACACTAAACTGGACCCGCCCATTGACTGCCGAAGATTGGATAAATTTTTTCAGCATGTAACCATTTGATGATTTTCTTTTTAACAACTTCCTTTATGATGGGATTGAGTCTCCTTTGTGGCTCTACAGAATTGCTACAGCTTGCTTCCAGTATGATTTTATGCATGCATGTTGTAGACTTATTCCTTTTATGTCTGCCATTTTCATTCGAAAGCCTTCTTATGATGCCGTAGAACAAAAAGGAGTTGGTTTTCCTTTTTTTTTTTTTCTCCCACTGTTAACTTCTTATTTTCACCTAAGTAAGCATACTTATGTTGTGCTGGTAATGCTTTCTTCTTCAGTGTTAGTGGGCTTTCAATCGATAGTTTGAGGGGTTGAACACTCATTTGAGATAAATCCAATATTAAAATCGTCACCCAAATCCTTCGAATGTTTACTGAGAGTCCGCCCATGCCAATGCTACATCATTATCTGAACATTCCTGAGTGGATAGTAACTCTTTTGTTGATTGATATGTAGTCACTATAACTTTCAACTCCTTTCCACTTTTCAGGGTTATGGATTTGCAGTGCTCCTTTTCATCTCCTCTAGGGTTCTCTGTATCGCTAGGCAGAGTGTCTTGTTATCTGGTATTTAATGCTAAAGCAATCTGTCCACTTTATTCTCCAAGTTTCTTAATTATGTGGCTTAGTTTTAAATGATTGCATCATTTCTCGCTGATGTATTCTTTTAGAAGTGTTTCCATAGAGTTTGGTTGTTAACGATATACTAGCCTTTAATGCTGGTTCTATTGTGGAAATCCAGGAGGATGAAGTGGTCTCTAGTGTTGATTTGTTATAGCATTTCTTCCTTGATTTCTGCATGAGAAATTTGGATGTTGCCTCCATCTAGGATTATAGGTTTTCGAGAAAGGATTATTTTTCGTTGAAATTCCCAATGTATCACACAGACTCTGGAGTAGTTATCAAAAGTGTGTGGATCTCTCCAATACACAAAGTTAATAGTAGATTGATGTAGCATTTGTCATGCAGTGGGTAGCTTCATGTTTTTAAGCATGGTGGTCAAAGATGTTACTTCTACTGAGAGTGCTATGACAATATCAACTTCATGAACTCCTTGGACTCTCTTTGTTGTCACCATTCTAGYTGTTGTTTGCTATGGTCTCCAAGATGTTGAACTCCTTGTTCTATGATTTTGACAATAATGCTCCATTTGTTGAAGCATCAACCACAATCCTTGTTTGAGCATTGAGTCCATTATAGAAAGTTTACTGTGGGATGCCATGGTGTGGGCATTTCCTGAGCAGCTCTTTGAATCTTTCCCATGCTTCATGCAAGGTTTCATCTCCATGTTGCTGGAATGAAATGATTTGATTTCTTACCTTTGCATTCTTTGTTGATGGAAAGTATTTCATAAGAACAAATTCTGCTATATCCGTCCAAGATGTTAMTAAATTTGGGGGCAAAGAGTTCAGCCATTCCCTTGCTTTATCTCTCAAGGGAGATGGRAATAATTTCATTTTGCGTGCTTCCTTTGAAACGCCTTCAAGTCCGAAGGAATCACTCACTTTCATGAATAATCGTATATGTAAGTTCGGATCTTTCATGGCCATTCCACTAAACTGTTCTATTGTTTGTAGCATATGGAACATAACCGATTTGAGTTCAAACTGTTGGGATTGAATTTCATGCATGATAATGCCAGGATTCAGATCATGTAAATCTGGTATAGCACATTCTCATATAGCACGGTCTCTATCATCTGGCAATGCTGCAACATTAACCTTAGGAGGGTTATTATTACGATGTTCTGCTCCATTTACTTGCTGGCTTCCATCATTACTTTCTTTCTTCATTTTTTGATGATTTTCTTAGATTCTTTGTCAAGGATGGATGCTTCAAGGGTTTGCAACTTAGYTTGTGCTCTGGGTCTCATACACTAGCATTCCCAAGTGTAAATGAGAGCTAAAAAAGATTAATAAATATTTTAAAAAAAAGTATACACTTTGATTTCATTAACGCCTATTCCTAGCAACAGCGCCAAAAACTTGTTGGAGTCCAGTTGATTCGATTAAGTTAACATATGCACAATATACAGTCCAAAACTAGTAAGAATGAGTAGAGTGTCGATCCATGAGGATAGTTTAATGAAAGGCACAAAGTGTTAAACTTTCATTAAAGAGACAGTTATGATGTAGCTGGTAATATTCAAAAGGAATAAGCAATGTAAAGTAAATATTGTAATAAAATGATTGAAATAGAGACAATAAGAATAAATTAAAGTAAAAGATTAAAAGCGATAAAAGTTAGGTTAGTGACAAGAAAGTAAAAGTTAGAATCAGTGTCGTATGTKGTAGCACAGGCAGGCAGGTCTTGAGTGATGTCTCACACAAAGCTTCCTGTTGTGCGATTGTTAGACAAGTAAGATGACTACGCCATATGTCTATGGGAATCCCATTATAAAGTCTCATTACAGTTTACACTTTCCTTAGTAAAATAAATCTCTTTATCCTTACTGAATACTAGAATGTTGGCTCAAAAAGCTTTATAGGGATTGAAGAATGTTGTCCTTAAATCAACCTGTTGCAGATTTCGCTAAGAGTATTAATCATATGTCTGTGAAAATATCTTTTAGCTACTTTCAGGTTGCTATTGAATTCCAAAAATGATGAGTTAAGCTTATGGCTTCCTCAACAAAAATGGATTCCTTTGACGTCTCAAAGGAGTTTACTCAATGATACTTACTCCTCACTATCGGCATTCAGCTTTGTCAAGTTTTGCTTTTAGCTAAGAATTTTGAGAAAACAGAAATGAAGACGAACACGAATTGACTTATACCTTCAATGACTTGAAATAACTTAGAAACTTTGTAGATTGAAGTGCTTGAAAGATTACAACTAAACAAGGAGGACTTTCATCTTATCATTTTTTAATATAACTTAAAACAAGATAATCCTAATTAAATCTGGTTCCTTCCATCGAAGAGAACCTTAGCTTGAACTACAAGAAAAACTAACTAACTCCCTTTAGCTCTGTTGATCATCTGCTCTTTCTATAAGCCAAAATGTTGCTGAGTTGGCGATGTTGTAGCTTTTAGCTTCGAACAGTTGACTGTTGACCTAACCAACATTCAGCCTGTAGTGCTCATTTTTTATCATGTGGTCCATATTGCTTTTCCCTTACAATATTTTTGGAAATAAAGTGGAGTCAACTCCGACATTTTTCTTTACGAAGTTTTTGCTCTGATTCTTCATTAAATGTCAGAGATTTGGGTCCCTTCTTTATTCTTYGCTTTTCTTTCCCGTGCTTTGTAGGCTTGAATGCTGTAGCAATCTTCTCCATGCTGCAAACATTCTCAAGCAGCAAGCTTTTTAGACTTATTTAAGTGTGTTTATAGTTAAAATGCATTGTTGAATATGCTGAGCCTTAATATGCTGAAAATGAGATCACATAACACAAATAAGAGCGTAAAGAACAAGGAACTTGTAAAAATGAAAAAAAAAAAATTGGGGTAAAAGATAAGATATTTTCTATGATTACCAATGACACTTAAGTTTGTGTTCTTACAAACATTCACACACAATATGAGTATGAGTCATTATCAAAACCATAGTAATACTATAAAAATATCAATATGAGGTTAACATTTACCATAGTTTAAAACTATTTGTAAATGAATCAGCTTCATGTTCTATAAGACTAAAAAAGCTAATCAAATAAAAACATCCATTTTAAAATCATGATTTTTTTGTATAAAGTAAAAGAAAAAAATACCTACATAGGCTATAATGACATAAAGCAAAACAATTTTTGGACTAAATAGACAAGTTTCTACTAATTTCATTTTACTACTACTTTTAAATTAAAAACATCATCTAAGAAGATAAGGTAATAACTTAATTAGTAAAATATCCTTTACCATATAAAAGATTCATGCTTCAGTCCATATCCCCATCTCTGAAAATAAAAGACAATATATAGATTAGTATTAAGGGTTGCTTCATATATTTTATTGAATTAGGTTGCTTTTACTGCAACATTGTAGTTTTTGGTTGAAGAAGAGTATAGACTCAATTTGTCACCAAATGGCTTGATGCACATGTAGCAGAAATTTGAGCTTTTTAATGATTGGACATCCTTAATGCTAAAGGAAAAGGACAAAGTAGCTTTCAGAACAAAACCAGAAAATAGAATGGCCATATGAAATAGAATAAAAGATGAGCCTCAAATTGGTTAGTCTCAGAAAGTGATTGAATAGGGACAGTTTTTCAACTGCCCCTCATACAGTCATAAGTCAAAATTTATTTTCTTGAACATCGGTATATTAATCTTGAAAATTAGGTCTCCTGCTAAGCATTGTACCTCTAAGGTACTTGTGGTTTTTTGCATTCTACTAAGCATCAAGGGTATCTTAACAGTCTTTTCAAGCTTTGTTGGAGGGCTTGACTATTGTGTAAATTGAACAATGTCAAAAGGCACAAACATATAAATAACACAAGGTTCAAAGTATTTAATATGTTCAATGTTTCTAAAATTTTTTAAATTAATTTATCAAGTTAAATTCTATGTATTTCATATGTTCGATATTTCTAAAACGTTTTTGTTATTATTTTATTCTATTTATTTTGGTTACTGGCTAAACATAGTAAACCCTTCTCAACAAACATCCTTATTCACCCTATGCCCACATCCACTAATCAAGTACCTTCGATGACTAGAGACCCCTCTGCAAGATCAACCTCTTGAGAGCTTTTTAAAGAATCGGTAAGCTACCTTTTCCTAATCCTTTTTTATTCTAGAACTCTTAGATGGACTTTATATTGCCAACTGATTTGAGGACTGCTCTGTTAATTTACTAAACCTTGAATTTCTGTAGAATTAAGTTTGCATTTCATTTTATTTAATGAATACAATGATGCCAAGATAACTTAGGAAGTAGACTGCTTCCTCATGCTTTTGGACAACATGAGTCAKTTCACTATCATAAGAAGAAACGAAAGCATGCTCCACAGAAAACTTAACAAAATAAGCATAAAGCATCAAAAATATTAAACAAAACCTTGTATAACCTAGACGAGTCGAACAAACCCAATTTATATATGTGTGTGTGTGTGTGTAGTTTTTCTATATATGTATTTCTTCTGTTATATATGTGTGTGTGTGTGTATACCTCCAAGTACATCAAAAACTCCAAAATTGTAAACATCCATCAATCAACAGAAGTAGAATCAAATAAGTTAACAACTTTACCTCCATTTCCAAAATCAAAGTAAAAGTCACATGCATAACTTTTCAAGTGAAGGAAGTTGGTGTCCATGGAGTTGTAAGCACGAGTGAGGCAATTCAATATCAGTGACTTGCAGTTAGCAAATAATGAGTTTATTATGCAGATACTCTAACACTAGAATTCTTGGAGGACAATAATCCAAAAACCCACAAAAGAATTAAATCTAAAAGCTTTATGCTAAATCTCAAAAGCTAGGTAAACGATGGCAACCATCTAATGAATCATCTCCTTCCACAAAAAAGGAATATCATAATCATTCTAGCATTCCACTCTTATCAATAAGTTACTTTTCAAAATGGATAAACTAACTACAAATTCAAAGGAAATTCACCAAGTTATTTACTACCTGTCTCCTTGAACATGTCCTCATCTAAAAGAAATTAAGGTAAAAATAAGTCACCTCTATCTCTTGCCTTAAAAGACGCCGAGTGAACTTTTCAGCGCTTTTCAACATAAGCATGAAATACTGCAAGCAAAATATTAGGAGTTTATCCAAGAAACATAGATAGATAGCGAATTTGAGTGCTCAATTGGTCAGATTTATCCACCACTAACAGAGTTACTAAAGAGAGTACAACTAAGAAGAACAACTTATGGATCCACTAGCAACCTCTAATCAAAAGTTCAACCAAGAAAAAGAAATCAGACTTTAATTACTGCCAAAACGAAACTGATAAGAACCTTAGATATATAGTCGGAAAATAAGATAGAAAGCTCCTTAATAAGAAAAACAAGATGATATATAACAATCTGGATATACATCAACCAATAAGAATCAGTCCCATGTGGGAAACTAATACATAAAGCTTTTAATCCATACCAAACATAGATTACAATAGTAGAGTTTTAGTCATGAGAACCAGCATTGGTACCTGGTGAAGAAGACATCTTGCAGAAAACAAGATTTACGGAAGATACAACCTCGAACCAAAAAAGCCTTATGCCCTCTTCGAAACCTTATGCTCACACTAGCAAAACGAGAACTCTAGCTTGTCACTTAGAATTCAGCATAGTATGTGAAATATATTAATGAACTAGTCCATATACCTTACATTCTCCCACTTGGACGTAAGTTGATTAAACAGTACACATATTTACAACTTGACAAGTTCAATTCCTTAGTGATCACAGAGTCCTTATAATCAGACAAATTTAAAGTATTAATCAATGATAATCATCAATACAATAGTATGAAAATGTCATGCTCATGAGGCTAATGTTTAATAATAACATATATTACAATTATAATCACAAGATACCATCAGTAAGATATGACATTAGAGAGTAAGATATGACATGAGAGACTAACCTGATGCTCCCATTTATTGGTCCACCAATATATGGTTAAATGAAAACCATCTTTATTTTTGCATTGAACTTCATGTACTGTAAATGAAGACAACTTTTATTCATGATGATAAGCATTTAATGATAATGACACTCCCACTGATCAAAAAATTCCAGCATTCCATTTTTGTCACATGGTTTTGAAAACTCCTACTGGTAAAGCTTTCGTAGGAGGATCAGTGGTGTTATTTTCAGTGTTTATGAATATCACATCTATCACCTTCTCTTTTATCAATTCTCTGACCTTAAAAGCTTTATGCTCCATAAGCAACGAAGCACCTATTCTCTTGTTATTCTTGGAGAACAATACAGCAGCTTGGTTGTCACAATAAATTGTGAGAGGCTTCACAATAGAATCGACTACGTGACATTCTCCAATAAAATTATTTAACCAAATAGCCTTCTTAGAGGCTTCAAAACATGCTAAAATTCTGCAAGCATAGTAGAATTATATATTGTAGTTTTCTTTGCATTTCTCCAAGAAATTGAACCACCAGCCAAATAAAATACATAGCTTGAAGTAAAGCATAACATTATCTTTACATCCAGCAAGGTCTGAATCTGTATGATAAAGAACTTCAAGCTCATCAGATTTGTTATAGATAAGCAGGGAATTCTTAGTTCATCACAAGTAGCACAAGAATTTCTTTGTTGCTGTCCCATGTGCCAAACCAAGATTTGATTGAAACCTTCCTAGAACACTAACTGAAAAAGCTAAATCAAGCCTAATACAAGTCTTAGCATACATAAGACTCCCTACTGTTGAAGCATATGGCATATCATTCATTCACTCCTTTTTTAAATAATTTCTTGGACATTGTTCCTTATTTAATTTTTCTCCCTTTGTCATGGGAACTTCACCACCCTTGCACTTCTCCATATTAAACCCTTTGAAGAACTTTCTCAATGTAAGCTTTTTGTGATAGTCCTAATATCTGCCTGGATCTGTCCCTTCTTATCTCAATCCCAAGAACATACTTTGCTTCACCTAAATCTTTCATCTCAAAACTTATCTTGTAATAAACTCAAAACTGAACTAGTAAGTAATATATCATCAACATACAATACTGGAAAGATAAAATTGGAACCACTAACCTTGAAATAGACACATTCATCAAGCTTGTTTTCAGCAAACCTAAAACCAGTTATTATTTTGTCAAACATGAGATACCATTGCCTTGAATTTTGCTTTAGGCCAGCTTGCATACCATGTCTTCCTTGCCCTTTTCAACAAAACCTAGCAGTTGTACCATATAAATTTCCTTAACCAAATCACTATTTAGAAATGTTGTTTTGACATCCATTTGGTGAAGTTCCAGATTGTAGTCTGCCACCAATGCCATTGTGATTCTGAAAGCATCCTTAGATGAAACAGGTGAGAATGTTTCTATGTAGACAACCCCTTCTTTTTGTGTGGACCCCTTTGCAACCAAAGGTGCCTTGTGTCTTTTCACATTACCAGTTGAGTCCCTTTTTGTCTTGAATACCCACTTGCATCCTACGGGTATAGTAGCTTCACTCTTATGAACAATGGGCCAAACTTGATTCTTGGACATTGAATTCAACTCTTCAATCATTGCTTTTCTCCATGAAGCTGCATTCTYACTGTTCATAGCTTGCTGAAAATTCAAAGAATCATCCTCATCACCACCATTAAATTCTACTTCTTGTAGATAAGTCACAAAATCACTTRGCTGATTTTCTATCTCTTTAGGATCACCTCAATGCTAGTTCTTGAATTGGTTGAACAACGATTGGAGCATTCTGTTGAGACTGATGAATTTCAATGACATCTAGAATTGTATCTAGTTCTATGTCAAGCTATAATGGCATTGTATAGGGTACTGTTTCTGGTATCCTAGCTGCATAAAAAATCTCTGCTTCAAAAGTAAATTTATTATTTGATGTTCATGCATCCGAATCCTCAAGAAACTTGGCATTGTTAGTTTCTAAGAACCTTGTGGGCAAATGCGGAGCATAGAATCTGAAACCTTTAGACTTTCAGATCTAAAATCTAGCTTTTCCTTAGTTGGTTTATATAATTTTGCTTCTATTTTATGACCCCAAACATGAAAATGCATAAGACTTGGTTTCCTTTGAACCTGTAATTCAAATTGTGTCTTTGGTATAGACTTACTAGGTTTATGGTTCAATATATAATTCGCAGTTTTTAAAGCTTCACCTAAAGAAACTTAGGTAATGTTGAATTGCTTACCATGCTTCAAATTATTTGGTAAAAGGCCTCTATTCCTATCCTGCTTTACCTGACAAAATATTCACCACCTTTGTCTGACCTTACCATTACTGTCCATTTGGTCTTGTCAAATTTCTGATGAACAAGGTTTGCACAACGCAAATGCTATACTCCCATATTTCAATTCAAAATAAACAAAAACATCAAGCACTCATAAATGAAATAAGAAAATAAGAAAAGGCCCAATTCGAAATAATTGACTAAAATCTAATTTATATTCTATGCTTTGTAGGCGGCCTTTGATACCACATGTAGGATACTAATACATAAAGCTTTTAATCCATACAAACACAGGATCACAAGAATACAGCTTTAGTAATGAGAACCAGCATTGGTATCTGGTGAAGAAGACATCTTGCAAAAAACAACAATTAGAAAAGTAACAACCTTGAACCAGAGAAGCCTCCTGCTCTCTTCAAAACCTTATGCTCAAACTAGCAAAATGGGATCTGGCTTGTCACTGATAATTAATCATTTTCTGTAAAGGGTGTAGGGACCTCGTTTTTACTCAAAAGAGAAAATAACAAAAACTCACCTATTGAGGGATTTTACATGTTCTTAGATAAGATGTTAAGATATTATTGTTAATAGAGTTACGAGTCTCCTTAATAGAATAAACTGTGGTTAGACCCTATGAGACTTTGTTAAACTGTAGCATGTAAAATGTATTAATCAACTAGTCCATATACCTTTTTCTTACATCCGATAGCTTTACTGATATGAAAGGCAAAGACCCACAAGAGTCCAATGTAACTGCAAAAAGGACAAGATGAACTTATGCAACAAAGTTGACTAAGAAAAGCATTTGCTCAAAACAAAAAATATGTTGGGCCATTTAGGAAAAAGACCTAGAAATGCTTACGAAATTTAATAGTGTTATTTTGCAATTCTTCATCAATAGAATCCCCCGGTAGCATAATCGAGTGAAGGATCCAATAGCAAAGCCAAGGTCGAACGCGTATGAGCACAATTTAGGTTGAATTATAGAAATCCACAAGAGTTCAAAAGGAGAAGACCCACAATAGTCCAATCAAACTACAAAGGACAAGATTAACTAATGCAACAAAATTGACCAAGAAAAACATGTGCTCAAAACAAAATTATGTCAGAGCCTTTAAAAAAGGACCAGGCAACACTTAAAAAAATTCAATAGTGTTATTTTCCAATTCTTCATCCACAGAATCCCCCAATAGCGCAACCCAGTTAAGGATCCAATAGCAAAGCCAAGGTCGACGACCATGAGCAAAATTTAGGTTGAATTACAAAAATTCAAAAAAAAAATTAAATTCCATTAGAAGGGAGAAAAACTCATTCCCAATATTTCTTAAACATTACACTAATTTTAATAAGTAAAGGGATGCAAAGGGAAGTAAAATTTATACTTGGCATCCGTAACTGAAAAGGATGGCAAGAATATTCTATGTGGTTCTCCATTGAAGCTCCAAGCTTGCAAAAAGTATTTATAGAAAAACAAGAAAAGGAAATATATAAGTTAGCAGCCATGAATGTGTAGCTCTAGAACGTGTTTTGAGCTTCAGGAGAAGGCAATGGCCATTACTGAATGTACATTGACAATATCCTCAAGATCCTTTGAAATTTGTTCTTCAATCATGCCTTCTAAACGAACTCCCCTCCCGACTGCCATATCTGGTCAAAAATCAAAGGTCAATAAACAATATAATAACAAACATGCAACCTTAATTTACATTAAGTGAACGAATTTAAACAAAAATATCTACATTACATAGTAAAACCCCAGATACCGGTGAAGAGTAATCATGCATAGAGTTGTTCCAAGTCATAGCATTCTAAAACTAGAAATAGAGAAATAGATTCCTCTTTGACCCGAGTGCATCTGCTCCCCTTTTGCAAACCTCTAGATCCTCGTGTCCCTGCAATCAATTGCTTCATTTATCACTGATCTGACAGATTCAGTTGTTGAGGCTTTGCTACCAACAACGGCAATTACGATCTCAAGTAGTATTTCAAAAGAACTTAAAGATGACCTAATGAGATATCTTATAAAAATATTCTTTGCTTCATTCTTGGCATTTGTGTTTTTTTTCTTGCCAAGAATGTGGTCGACCTTCAGCAACAACATCCTTTAGGAGGTTGGGAAGGTTATCTATTAAAGAATAAGAAAGCTTACTAGGTTGTTGAACATTCTTAATATACGATGAGTATTACCAATAATGCAAGTTCCTAGACAGAGCTACTCTTCTTACCCCATGCTTCATATGCTCTGTATGTTTTTTTTTTCCCCCCCTTAAAAGATGCTCTATATGTTACTATCCTTTTTTTGGAGAGTTTTAAGGAACTATATGCTTCATATGCTCTGTATGGTTTTTTTTTCCCCCCCTTAAAAGATGCTCTATATGTTACTATCCTTTTTTTGGAGAGTTTTAAGGAACTATATGTTTCTAGTATGCAAATAATTGATTTACTTTAAATCCAGTTTATCAAATTAATTGACATCACTTGGAAACATTGCGTGCTCAGCAAAAATGCATTTTTCAGACAACAACTGGCAATTTCCATGCCCATGTGCATTGACTAAATGTTAGTACATATTTCTACATGTTTATACCTGTTTAAAAGTCAAGATCAATGTATTACAAAATAAACTTGCTACTTTCCGCATCAATGAATTCTTTTATTTTCCCTCATTTTCATTTATAGAGAGTGATTCTTTAAATATGGATGATGAAAGTAGAAGAATGGATATTCAAGATGAAAAATTTAACTTACCAATGAATGAAGAAAGAACCGAAAAAACAAAAGAAATGGGAAATAAGAATACAACCACATCATTCACTGAAATCAATCATGCAAGGTCAAATATCCTCATATCAAGTTCCAAGTTTGAAATTATTTCAATTGCTCCTATTTACATCAATTACTTCTAGTGTACTTGAACAAAATATAATTTGACAAACTTCATTTAACATCTTACAGGATTGAATTTATTTAAGCCATTTTTTTCTCCAATACATGAGATGGAAAAAATATGTCCCTGCATTCATTGCAGTTCAGCAAAAATTAATATGAGAGACCGGCATTTTGTTTCCAAAATAGTCAAGTATAAATTATTTTGTACCTCTTATAGTCAAATATTTGTGGAATAGATGAGTTTTAATTTAACAATCTCTCGTTTCTCAAGTGCAACTTGCCGAGAACGAGGTGTAGAGTGAATTCTATGATCTTTTTACCTCAGAGTCCTCTAAAGGAGAATTGTTTAGAAAAAAACTTACAAGGTTACAATAGCATTCTCCTTCATATATTTCGGCATATATCTAGATAAAGAGCTTGCAATTTCAAACAAAGGAGTGTACTCATTTAGAGCTCATGGATAAATGTACTATCACCTTCCTGCTCTTTTGGCGAAAAATCAGCCTATGCTTTTTCAATTGTATTCTTATGATTTTGATTGTGAATTGGAGAATAGTATTAATGCGCTAATAGGTGCTACTCTTCATGAAAGCATTGTTCAGAAACTAATGCTGTTTTGCAAAATAATCCTTATGCGCAATTCTTTTCACAAGATAAAAGATCAATCATCAATTGAGAATATACATATACACATCATAAGCAACGTTAATGTCGACCAAGGCATTTACAAGGCACCAACTGTCGATCAGGTGGCTGCTCTATGGATTGAAGGAAATGATAATCTCATACCTTTTGAGAGGGATATTGTTATTCATATACATTTTGGAAATCGACATAAAATATAATACTATTACAGTTGTTATGATTCGCTGCAGTATTCTTTGCTCTTTGAAGAAGAGAGGTAGGTCAGTATCAAGATATCAAGTGAAACAAATATAAGATTGGATATTGAGAATAAAAATTCATTTTGTGTACAACTACAACCATCTAGAATTTCTGAGTTGGCAATTCTACAGAAGATATCATCACAAATGAATGAGAAGGTAAAATTCAAATATTTTTCAAACATTCATTTATTATACTTAAAATATTGTATACAACTATAGTTTAAAAATATATTATTATGTTTTCTAATAGGARTTAGTCAAATCCAAGCATTGAATTTATCGTGTCAAGACTATTATTGTTATAAGCTCCAGATTTGATGTTCGAGTAGGTCAATAATCCTTTGGGTCAAACAACTTCTGCATCAATATGTATTCAACATGTATATGAAGCTCGAAACAACTACACTTGCCAAACATAGCAATCAAAAATTCGATCGGAGTTATACCAGGGAATAGTTGACACAATGAATAGAGAGGAAATCAAAGGAGATAAAGTTGGAAAAAGAATTGTTCTACCTCAATCATTTATTGGTGGTCCATGCGACAGGCAGTATTGTTATTTAGATGCTATGGTGTTTGTCCAACATTTCAGAACACCAGATTTATTGTTAACCATGATATGCAATTCTGAATTGGAAAAAAAAAATCAAAAATGAACTTTAAGAAGGTCAATGTCCTTCGGATAGACATGACCTCACTACAAGGGTTTTTAAAGGAAAGCTAATGGACCTCAAAGATATCAGATATTAAAGAAAGAAATTTTTGAAAAGTAGCAGATTATGTCTATGTGATTGAATTTCAAAAAAGAAGACTCCCACATGCTCACATGTTAATAATACTGAAAGGTGGTTATAAATTTCAAATGCTAATCACTATGAGAAATATATGCAAGGAGAAATCCTGGACAAACAAATGAATTTCCCTCTTCATGAAGTTGTTGTTACACAGGCCTTCTGGAGAACATGACAAAAAGTGTCTTCACATGATCAATGGAACATGTCACTTCCATTATCCAAGAACATCTTCTTCAAAAACAATACAAGAAAATGATGCGTATCCATTATACAAGAGAAGAAATTATGTAAATACGGTAAATACAATTATCGTTACTATTATTGCCAAGTTTCTTAACTTAGACTATGCATGAATTGTTCGGCAATATTTTATTATTATGTGTTTTTCTATAAAAAAATATAGACCACAATAAATTATTAGATAACGTGGTCAATTTCAAATTCATAGGTAAAGGTTCCAAAAGCAACTTTTAACAATAGATGGTTGCTCCTTATAATCYATATCTCCTCCTGCGATAAAATTGTCATATCAATGCAGAAATCTACTCAAGTTTGAAATATGTTAAATATTTGTACATGTATATCTATAAGGGTCATGATAGACATCAATTTGCATATCTCATAATAAGGATGCTATGATAATAAATTAGATAAGAGAATTCCAAGGTGCGTAATGGGTATATGCACATGAATCTTTATGGAGAATAAGAATTTCAATTGAATGAAATGTTAACTGCAGTCATCACTTTGCAGCTTCACCTTCCAATTCATTAATCAATATGTTATTGGGAAAAACAAGATTTTAATCAAGTTATCCAATTTGACCATATCTCAAGAACAATGCTAATAGAATACTTCAAAATGTTCCAGAATGATGAAATTGCATCATGGTTTTTCTATCGAGAAATTTTTTCCTAGCAATATGTTTGAAACAAGCAGACGTGTGTATGGATAAAAAGGAAAAAGAGACAAGTCATATCACGAATATCAGGTGCACACTATCTTCTTTTATTGTTGAATCCTGTACCTGGACCAAAGTCTTTTGAGGATCTCATGAACATTAATGCAACACAATTTTGGACATTCAAAGAAGCAGCAGATAGAAAAGTTCTTCTTGAGTCTAATCAAAGTATAATTGAATGTTTAGATAAAGCAGTTGCTTTCAAGATTCGTCATGCATTTAGAAGACTTTTGGCTACACTATTGGCTTATTGTGAACTTGATTTTCGAAATTTATAGGATCTTCAGCTTGGACACATGTCTGAAAATTGCAAGAAACGAAATTAAGATTTAGCAAAATTTCAATTGCAGTACACCCTTCAAGATATTAAGTCATTCCTCCTATGGAATTTGACCTCATTGATTGTTAATTGAAGAAATTGCCCCCTGATGCTTTTGCAAAATTTAGATTCTTCCAGTGGTCTTTGTAATGGAAGTCAAATGATTTGTTGTCAATTTGACAAAAATGTTATCCATGTAGAGATAACTACTGGACAAAACTTTTGTGAACATGTATTCATTTCGTGAATACCATTGAGCACGACAAAAGATGAAGGATACCCAATCAAATTCATCTACAAACAATTTCTTGTTCGTTTATGCTTCGTAATGACAATCAACAAAGCACGGGAACAAACAATACCCCATGGTGGATTATATCTTCTACAACATCTGTTTTCCCATTGACAATTGTACGCTGCACTTTCAAGAGGGATTTCGATGGCAACAACAAATGTATTAGTTAAGTCAGTTACACTTAATATAACAAAACATTGTATATGATGAGATGAGATTTTCATTTGAAATAAATCGTTATACTTTGACAAGAATCATTTGCATATGTTTCTCTCATCTGCAAAATATAATAAGAAAATAAGAGAAATATGTAACAAAGAATTAATCTTATAAATTTGATAAGAAAATGTTATTATCTCTGAAATGTTCTCAAGTCAAGAACTCAATCCATTGATTCTTCTCTTTGGAATTTTCTAAGGGTTTCGCAGCTTGATCTCAGAATTTGAAGAGAAATTTAGTGCTCTTTCTTCTAAGCTTCTCTCAGTATAAATTTCTAGATCTTCATATCAATTTCTGGACCTTACCATGAATTTTTGGGCCGCTTATGTTTTGACCTCTATTTATAGACAAAAAGAATTGATTTGATTGGTCAAAGCCATATCTAGGAGCGATTTACTTGATTGGCTGAGCTGCATCCTTGATTTTCATTAGTTGAACCTTGTCATCCTTGACACATGTTAACCTTTCATTGGTTAAAATATCAAATACTCTCCAATTTTAATGGAAGCATTTAAAATTGACTCTTAATTAATTAAATAAKTTACGAAAATTTAATTTAATAAAATTTTCATGTCTACAAATTACCCTATGAAACTTGTTCAGGGGTACAACTCGAAGGTGGGTCTCAAGTGGATAAGTTCCAAATCGATATACGCCATTTAGATCAATATCGCAGATCTTAAAACTTGGATTATTCTTGGCCATCTTTAAAAAATTTGGACCCCTTTTATTCTTCAAATGTTAGGCCTTTCTTTTTCCTTCTTCAATTGGTTGGGCTCTTTTTTCCTTCAATTTTTTGGGCTTCTTTTTCTTCAATTTTTTGGGCCATTATTTCTTCAATTTGTTGGGCTATTCCTCTTCATTTATCCGTCTGGGCTGGAACTTCTTTTTTTCTTTTTTCTTTTTTTATTAACTGTATCTAATTAGATAGATATATACAATCTAATTTCAGATAATCTAAACTTTAATCTAGACATATCTTACATATTGGAGTTGTGATAAAACTTGTCTTCCTAATCCTAACAAATCTCTCCTTTCTTTTTGTCTCTATATCACACAATTACACAAACCACTTCCTTTTTTATTTCTTTTTACTACGTCGCCAACTTCGATATCTTGGTAAGTCTTCTTGTATGTTTTGTCTCTTCTTGGTAAGTCAGCTTATTATTGCATTGTTAATTCTTCTATGTAGATGTAGAACTTGTTATTGCACTTGAGAAATTTCAAGGGACATCCCAAAAAGAGATATCTGACATATCTTTGGAACATAAATAATAGTAAGCCTCTTATGAACATTTCTTTTCTCTCATGTAGGAATTGAATAACGTTTTTTTTCTTGTTTTTTGCCCTTTTCTCTCTTCATTTTATAGTCTTGCAACTTTCTTCTTGTTTGTTTTTTTTTTTTTTGCTACATTTTTTTATTTGCCCCTTTTCCTTTCTTTTTTCTTCTCCCAACCCTTTCGCTGCTTACCTTTTTGGTTTTGCTTTTCTTCATGGGCTAGGAGGAAGTGCAGCCCAAAACACAGCAGCCCAGTGCCCTTTTATTGTTTGCTTTTTTTGCATGGCCCAACCTTACGTGACCCAACTTTTTGGTTTTTTTTTTTTTTTTGGCCCATGTCTTCTCCTTTGTGGGCCAAAAGGAAATGCAGTCCAAACCCAAGCAGCCCACATATGTGTCTTCCCCCTTCTGTTTCTGCGTCAATTTTGTTGGCTGATCGGATATCAACTGGCGACGACAACTTGAGGTCCAAAGATAATCCTTCCGTCGGAGACTACTCCCTTTTGTAGATTTTACAATGATGAGGAGTCTTCACTATACATGGTGGTAGATTTTCTGCCTTCTGTTTCCCACCAAGCCATTACAATTCCCCTATTTTGCAGACTTGTAGTGGTGACTATGGCAAGGCAATAGTGGTTCGTCATTGGAAGGTTTGCTACGACAAGCTTTGCAGCAGTTATTGACTTGAGCATGCAGGTTGGGGGAAGAAAGCAAATCCTTTGATGTACTCAATATTTCAAAGACTTTAAGAGGGGAAGTACACTTGGAAGCATTTTTATCTTGTTGGATATGTAAATTTGTTCTTCCAGGTAGAGAAGTTAATTGCATCCATCCTGGTATCTTTAAAGTGGCTAACCTTATGGGTTTCGGGTAGAAATTCTCATTAGCCATCCCTGTTTTGGCGAATATCTATAATGGCTTGAGCAGGGTCTCCCAATGTCCTTTTCTGAAAGAGTGTAATTCAACCTTCCCAAGTCATTATCTGTATGCTTGGATTGCTCAATACTTTGGCACCCATCAGAAGAGTAATAAATGCTTTTCAGTTGCACAAATAGTCAAGATTCATGGAGAGGAAATGGTCAAATATTTCTCTCTTTTGAAATCTCAAGCAATTTTTGGGCATGTAGATCCTTCTTCCATGAATTATAACTGTATAATTGGTGACTTCAAGCGATCTTTGGCAGATAATGGGTCTCTATCATCAAATTGGTTCGATTACTTTATTAGCTTAACATTCTAACTTTTTGACCCTTCAACTGAATATCATGTATTTGATAGAACCTTATAGTCCGCACAGATATTGTAGACAATTTAGGTTGTCAAGATTTGCTAGCGACTTGAGGGAGAAATCTTATTCGCATACATTAGAGGATGTGATGACTGTGGAAATTATCTATTCACCTTAAAACAGGCTCTCTAGTTGTACTCCCAGCGAAGACGTCAAAGTCTTTTGCTACCAAAAAATACAATGCTTGGTGGGACTCTCGATCCAATGGAATTGCAAGAGTTTTTCCTCAAAAGGAACTTCCAATCCTTTAAGACCTTCTTCTACTAGCGACATTGGTGCTACTTATAAGGAAGCTACAGCTCATCCAACAAACAAAATATTGTTGTGCATCCTTGCAATAAAATTTCAATCAGAGTTGTGGATTTTTCTACAGCTAGGAAGCAAGTTGATACCCATTCCAGCGAAAGTGGAACTGTGAGTGATACTAAACGAGATTATCTATGGAATCATCCTCTGAAGAAGAATAAGACATTGTGTGGCGCTACTACTTCTTCTGGCCTTTTGAAAAGGCTACCCAGTTCGACCATGTCTCCTCAGACTTTAGCACTTCATGTAAGTATACCATTCTTAACCTAAATTCTTTCAATCTCAAACTTCTGCTAATCCTTTGATTTCCTCAATTAGGGGCACCTGAAAGTTCTTTACATGTGGATGAAGTTCCTCTTCTTAGAACGTGGTTGAGAGCAGCTTGTCTCTAGTTGACTTATGCGAGAATGATGATGATATTGCTCAATCCCCTATAATTGTTTTGTCATCGATTAGCAATCCTGTTGGCAAACCGACTAGCATACTTTTGGAGACAAGTGGTCCTCCTCTTCCTTCATGTAATGAAAGGGCAAGGCCATCTCAAAGGCAATTTGTTGATGCCGCCATTTCTGAATTCCATGGAGTTGACATTATAAAGGCTGCTCAGCTTCAATATCTTCAACTTTTGTGGTGCCCAGCTGCTAAGAAGCTTACTCGAACATCAATTACGTCAATTAAGTCCATTTCTGCTATTGAAGGAGTATGGATAGTATTTGAAGAGATGAAGAAGATGATTTCCATTGATTTTTCTACCTTTAAGGAGTATTTTGTTGATCTTTTTGAAGAAGCTCGCAAATATGACTCTTTAAGGTCTCTGCATATAGCTTGATGACTAAAAATGTATATTTTTAGTCTCTTTCTAGAGTTAAGTCACGAGTTTGAGATGAGCCAACAGACGACATGTGTGAAGATTGACAACTTACAAAAGGAACTTGATACTCTTGAGAAGAGGAAAAAGGAACTTCAAGTTCCACTTGGGAAGAGCTGCAAAGAGTTCAAGAATGTGGAAGTTTTTCATTCTACCAAGAGAGATGAGGTTGCTGCCATTGAAAATACTCCCTTTGTATCTGACAAGTCTATGAGAACTTGAAAGATATGAAGGAGCTTTTTGACGTAAACAAGCAAGAGATACTTAACTTTTAAGTTCAATGTTTGAATGGACTTTGTTTCATGCCATCTACTAAAAAGCTTGCTACATATAATGAATAAATAAAGTATGCATTTCTTTTTCCATTTTTTGTTTATCTCTTTTTTTATTTACAAATTATTTACTTGATTAACAATTATCTGGTTTGTCATGTTATGACTAAAATCAGAAATTAACTTCCAAATTGCCTACATATCCTTTAAAAGAAATCAAGTCAAAACATAGTTCAAGGATGTGAAATAATTTATAGGGAGGGAAAACACAATTTAAACTCTTGCTATCCATGAGTATCCATTTTTACCAACTTGGATTTGTTACGGTGTTTTAGCAGTTTTACCACATGCGACACATTTGGTAGTTGTTTTTCGCAGGTTTAGCTCATGCAGGCTAGGAGCATCCATTTGTACCAACTTGGAATTATTGGGGTGTTTTAGCAGTTTCACTATATTCGACACATTTGGTGGTTGTTCTGCAGTGTTACCTTATGCAGGCTAGGAGCGACTTGAAGTTTTATTTGAGGCATTCAGACAATTTTAACTCTTATCAAAGAGCATCTTGAAATGTTTTGTAATTTATTCATAGTACCACTTCAAATACTTGTCATTGATGGAGCAAACATTTAATCCATCTTTGATCAACAAGCTTGTATGAACCATTTGAATACATTTCTTGCACAACATATGGACCATCCCATTTTAGTGTGAGCTTCTTTATCTTTTGAGGACATATGATTGACCTCCAAATTGCGAGCACCATGTTGAAGGCTCTGGAGATGCGAGCTTGATAACATTCCAAACGTTATTGTACTTCAAACCTTCTTTCATCAAGTGCTTCTAACTCTTCAAGACATAAGTGCGCATTAACTTCTTCTATGAGCCCTCTTTGGAAAGCTATCCTTAATGAAGTTAATTGACGTTCAAGGGGAAGAACTGTTTTGACGCCATAAACCAATGCCTATAACATATCTTGTGTTGGAGTCCGAAATATTATGCTATACACCGGCAGAGCTTCTTCAATTTTTATATGCTAATCTCTTTTTAACCAATCTATATTCTTCAACAGATTGTAAAGAGTCTTGTTAAAGGCTTCATCTAATCCATTATCAGCTGCATAATACATCAAAAAGTTATATTTCTTGAAGTTGAATTTTTTACAAAGTTTGGTCATTGCACTATTGCAAAGAGATTTTTCGTTATCAGTGATGATGTATCTGGGGACTCCATAGCTATATATGATGTTTGTGCAGATGAAGTCAACAATATTTTGCTTTTTCACTTCCCTTAGTGCCACAGCTTCAGCCCATTTTGAGAAATAATCTATCACTTCTAAGATGAACACACGTCCAACAAATGACTTTGGCAATGGTCCAACTATCAAGCCCTATATGTCAAATACCCAAGATGCGACTAATGGATGCAATTGTTTTGGTGGTTGATGGATATAATTGCCTTGAATTTGAAAGCTTAACATTTACTGGCATATTCCAGGCAATCTTTCACCATTATGGGTCAGTAATATCCCATCCTTTTAATCTGAAAATGTAGTTTGGGTCCGGATTGATGAGCCCCGCAGGCATAAGAATGAACTTCTGCTAGTGCTTTCGTTACCTCATCTTCTCCTAAACAACGTAAGAAGACTCCTTCAAACGAATGTCAATAGAGGATATATTGGAACTAAACAAACCTTGGAGCCCGTCACCGGATATTACTTTTCCTTCGTGGTTCTTCGGGCAAGATATCATAATAAAGGTATCCGATTATTGGTTGTCGTTAATCTTCCTTATCAATATCACTGGCTGAAATAACATTGATTGTGCTATCTACATCTTTTCCTTCATTATTTTCATCTTTATTTTCTGATAAAGGAGGCACAACTCAATTTTGGCAAATTGATATTTAATTTTGTGGATCCGACAATTAGAGGATAGAAGCTAGTTTTGCCAAAGTATCCACTTATATATTTTGATCCATAATTGCATCACCCAACCATTCCATTATTTGTCTTGCATACTTGCAATAAGAAGTTCGGGTTTTTTCAGTTCATAAACATCAAGGACATGATTGACTATCAGTTTCGAACCTCCATAAACTCTAAGTTGCAACTCCTATATTTCCATGGCTATTTCCAACCCCAAGGATGAAGGCTTGACATTCAGCAACATTGTGTGAACATTGTTGAGTTAAAGAGAACGAATATGACAGGACATCACTTTTGGGTGAAACAAAGTTGTTCCAGCTCCAGCTCTAGCTCCATTTCGACAAGCAGCTCCGTCAAAATGCATCTTCCCTAGAGGCAAGACTTCAACCAACAAAACATCTTCATCTAGCACATAATCAATCAAGTCTCATGAAGCAGATAAGGGGTGATCAACCAAGAAATCCGCCAAAACTTGCCCTTTCACAACCTTCTGAGGGATATAAATTATCTCAAAATGTTGTAATTGTAGGTACCATCTTGCCAAGCGATCAGAAAAAACAAGTTTAGTCATTACATATTTGATTAGATTTGCCTTCAAAATGATATGCACCGTATAAGCTTGAAAATAGTGTTTTAGCTTCTGGATTGTGAAGATGAGAGCCAAACATAACTTTTCTATCACAAATACTTCAACTCATTTGGAGTCGTCATTCTGCTCAAGTAATATAAGGTATTTCCTTACCTTTATCATTTTCTTGAGCAAGCAAAGCCCAACAGAACATTCTTGGGCAGAGATATTGTAACAACCCCAGATTAGGAATTATCCTAAGCCGAGAGTATTACTGACCTTACTCATAATCATATCAACTACTGTAGGAAACAAAAGCGATCTGAACACTTGACTAAAAAGTTTTATAAAAAAATTTCAGCAGAGTTTCTTCTGTAATTTCAACAACTAACCCCTGTATACAATCAAAAGGTTCTCAAACATTTTCAATACCCGTAAACAACATGCATTCCAACCCAAGAAACATCCAATATAAGTAAATAATGTATTCCAGCAATCTTTTATTAACCTAACATTTTCCAAAATTGAAATTTGCGRAACTTGGAAGAATTTAAAGCATGAATAGTTAATCCAATAAAGAAATATCTTAAACAGTACATAAGACCTCTCTAGTCAACCATGTATCTTATTCACTAAAATCTATTCAAATAATACTTCAAGGTATCAAGGTTTGCCCACAAGCGATCTCCACGTACCATCTGGCTACACATCACCTGAAATGCAAAATGAAGGAAATGGAATGAGCTATAAAGCTYAATAAGCAAATCCCATRCATGAATGTATGTGAAATGCACTATATATTATGAATTCATAGTTCACCTCCTCAATAACACTTTCTAAATACTTTCACAAAACTTTCATTTCAAAATGTAAAAACTTTGAAAAACCCTTCCATTTCATTAGAGTAGTGAGCTCACTCAGTGTAACGCCTAGCCATTAAGCTTGCAGTGGGCCATTATTCTTTGGAACCCGATCACATTTCCTACCAGTAGAACGCAATACAGTCAACATCACTTAACTTTTCTTTCATCTTTTCACCTCCCAAGAGGTGAACATTACTTATCTCGCTACCCTACAAGAGGGTTGGGTCGGGTGCGCCGGTCCCCCATGCCCTATTTCCCACTCACATCTTTCATGGCTAGGTTTACACTCCTTTCCAAAATCTTAACATTTTCCTGAAGATAATGCATTTATAAAATTTCATTTCCATACAAATTTTATTTCCTAAACCCTTCGTTTTCTATGGCTCATGCCAGAAATGATGTAGAATACTATAACTATATGAATTACATAACACTTTATTTAGACACCATTCAACATAATAACAGTACGAAACGTGAAATCATTCAAACAATCATCACACATTCCGTAACACAGTCCAATACAGTCACCACATAACACACAACGAAAAAAGTAGGCGGATATGGGGATTTACTTACTTGGAGTCCTTTTACGTAAAAATTTTATTTAAATCGCAAAGTGGAGTCCCTCGACCGCTCTTAACGTCAATGTGCTCAAAAATGATGTAATTATGATTACAAAAAGAAAATTTATTTAATACGATTGTCCAAGCTTAAATATTTAACGCTTATTCCATGAACGCCATTTGCCAATTTTAACTCGTACTTAATTCCCACATTGCCAAACTATCATATTCTTAAAGGTACAATTTATTTTATAGCTTTTTACGCCTCTTAACAATTGATAATGGTAATACCAAAAACAATAAATTTTTAAGTCAAAAGACATTTTTTATAGAATTTAAACTCATCCTTAGATCGAGTATTAAACTTACTCTATATTCTTCACAATTTTACTATAGAACATAATTACATAAGTCATTAAATTCTAAAGTTGAATAACAACATTTTCACCTTTAAATCAACAAACTCTATGTGTCGCAAAAGTGGCATTGAGCCCCAGACGTGCGCTCAGGCAGTGCGCGCGCAACAACCTTAGTCGTGCACGGTGCCTCGTCACCTAGGCATCTGAGCACTCGATCTCCTGGGCATCTGGGCCCTCAGTCGCCTGGCCGTCTGGGAGCCTAGTTGCTGGGCACCTGATGGCCTTGGAGACCCCTGCTCCTGGCTGGACTCAGCTGACGAGGACAGATACCGGCACTCAGATTGCAGCGGTCACGATAACAGCAAGTGCACCGCGAGGGAGAAGTGGATGGCTAAAGGGTATCCATCACTGGACTTCGGTTCAGCAAGTCCAGAACTGATCGACACACTAGATTTGGATGAGGCAAGCTTGGATCTGGGCAAGTGGGGAGCAGCGTGTAGCAGTCCAACTACAGCGACCAATGACGGCAAGAACTGACGAGCTAGGAGTAGCTCCCATGAACCAACAATCAGAAGCGAATCGAATAAGGTCGATGACTAACCTAGCGATGATTGCGCTCTTGGAGAAAGTGTAACACCCCTAGGCAGAAGCACCGCGAGGGAAGATCCTGATCTGCACGGCAGCTCAGGATTTTCGACGGCGAAGCTGCGTCTGGCAGGAAAAAGAAGAGAGAGGAAGAAAAACAGCAGCTGCCAGAGAGAAGAAATGGGGAAGACGGCGAGGATGGAGGGAGAAGAAGATAGTGAGAAGAGAGGTGGCAACAACTTGGTGGCGGCAGCGGTGGCAAATAGGAGAGGAAGAAGAAAAGTTTAGGTTTTTTTTTTATTTTTTCAAATTTCAAACTTGGGCCCTAACCCAAATCCTTTGGGCCTTCCCATTCCATAACCAATCCAGTCAATTAAATTAAATTCTACGGACTGTACTTTCAGTAAAAATCTAGTTTTCGAATGAGAAACGAATAAGCCTRACAAGTCGAGCCACTAACTAACTAAGGACCCTAATTCGATTAATACGATAATCCCATACTTATTAAATGTAAAATTAAATAATAACCACATAGAAAATTATCCAATCCTAATTTGCACACAATTCAGACGACCAACAAAATTCATAAAAAGTAAAATTCTAGTATTACAGATATAGAGCAATAAAGGCTTTTCTTGTATCAGCGTAGCCAAAATAGGAGGTTTCACCAGGTATGCTTTTATACTTTTAAATGCATTGCTACAAGCTTCAACCCATTCAGAAGATACTTCTTTTCGCATCAATTGGCTGAACGGTTGACACCTACTAGCAAGATTTGAGATGAATCTTCATAGATAAGACAATTTCCCTTACAAACTTCATATATTATGCAYGTCTCAAGACTATGGCATTCTCAATATGGCATCTACTATGGCCTAATTAATTTCAATGTCGTGTTGTCACACAATGAAGCCCATAAATATTTCAAAAACAACTCCAAAGGCGCATTTCAGAGGATTCATCTTCAATTGATGGCGGCGTAGTCGTTCAAAAAAATTCCTCAGATCKTCTAAATGGCTCTTCCGATTTTGTGACTTTACAACTAAATCATTCACATAACATTCAATGTATTTGTGAAGCATGTCATTAAAGAATTTTTTGCATTGCTCGCTGATATGTCACTCTTACATTCTTTAGACCAAATAGCATAACCTTGTAGCAATAAATACCCTTGGGAGTGAAAAAAAAAAGTCACCTCTTCATCTGTAACACCCCAGATTAGGAACTGCCCTAAACCAAGAATATTACATCATTCCACTCTCTAATAATCAACTATCATTTAAAACTCAACATTTATTCAAAAATGAAAATCGCAGAAGCCTCAAGAATTTAAACCATTCAAAAAAATATATAATCATCTTATTATATAAAATAAGTTTGAAACGTGTTCCCGGGTATCATAGCTCACCCATAGGCAGCCTTCTCGCTCCATCTGGTTACATATCATCTGAAGTGAAACATAAGAAAAAGAAATAAGCTAAAAAGCCCCGTAAGTAACATCATGCATGAATGCATAAACATGTCCTACATATCATGAAATTTTAAGTTTCACYTTTTAAATGAAAAACTTTCCAAGCATTCCCTTTTCAAAATTTGTTTACAAAACACCTCCTTCAAAATTTATTTACAGTAAAACATTCATTTTCCTTTCATTTGTGAGCTCACTAGAATGTAACGCCTAGCCACTAAGCTCTGCAGTGGGCCATCTTATTTGGAACCTGATTCCATTCTTACCGGTAGTACCGCAAAGTGGTTAAAATTACATTTCTTTTAAYTTCCATACTTTCACCTCCAAGGAGGTGAATATTCCATTCTTACCTACCCTCCAAGAGGGTATGGTCAGATGCGCCGGTCCCTCACATCTCATTTCCCACTCACATCTTTTGTGGCTATGTTTACACWCYTTTTCAAAAAATTTAACATTTTCAAAACTTAAACATTTTCCTTTAAAATTTCATTTCCTAAACCATTCACTTTCTAAATGTGTGAATGGCTCATGCCAGAAGTGATGTAGAATTCTAACTACATGCTCATGACATGAAATGCATACAACCTTATATAACATAACATTCGACAAACAGTACAAGATATGAAACATGATAACATTTCACACAATTACACACATCAACATACAATCCCATACATAACATATTTAAACAACTAAAAGAGTCCAATTACATTCATTTATAACGTTAATGAGATGGGAAGATTACTTACCCAGAGTCCTTTACGTTAACGGGTTCTTACTTAAATTGTGACTTCAACCATTCTCAACGTAAGGCCTCGAAATGACCTAGTTGTGATTACAAAAAGGAAGTCTACTTAGTTCAATCGTCGTAACTTAAGTATTATGTGTTTAATCCAAGAATGTCCTTTATAAATTTATAAATTCATATTTAGTTCTCATATTATCGAATATCACATTTTTAAGGTTACAATTCAACTCCTTAGCTCGGGTATAAACCTAATCTATATTCTTCCATAAATTCACTTCAAGGCATAATTATGTACCAAGTCATACAATTTCAATATTAAGTGTTAGCATTTTCACCTTAAAATTCACGATATCCAAATGTTGCTGGAGCAATATTGTATTTCCGAGCGTGCGCTCACGCGGCGCGCACAATAGCGCCTGGGCACCTGGGCGTCGGTGCACCTGGGCTTCGAGCGCCGGGCGCCTAGTACTGGCACTTGGCGCCTGGGCGCTTGTGGGCTTGCTGGGCGCCTGATACCTGCTGGGACTAGCGTTGAGTGCCGATCCTATTGCTGTCTCTCATTCTTGGCCAAAAACAACTCAGCTGACCAATAATATTTTTGGTCAACTTTCGGCAACTGGTTAACGGCAAGGGACAACTGGCGACGCGAGCAGCAAGGACAGAGAGCCAAAATGAAGGCCAACTGCAAAGATTTTGGCTTCAGTTCAAAGGGAAAATCTATTGAGCAGAGAAAGAAAAATGGCGGCGGCAGATCTGGCAAGCGATGTCGTGCAGATCCAGTCGCACAGAGTAGGAATGACGACGGCGGATCTGGCGAACGATGTCCCGTAGATTCGGTCCCGCAGAGAAAGAGTGACGACGACGGATTTGGCGAACGGTATGGCGCAGATCCGGTCGGGTAGAGAAGGAGAGACGTCGACGGATCTGGCAAACGGTATCGCACAGATCCGGTCATGCAGAGAAGGAGAGGAGGAAGATGGCTTATCGAATCAGGTAGGGGTGGATCCTCCTGGCGTGTGTCTCGCAACGACTCGAGCAGCAAGTGATCAGCCTCAACAACCCGCGCTGCGAGCAGCGTTTGAGCAGCGGCGTGGTCTGATGAGGCAGGCCGATAGCAAGCCGTGACAAACAGCGACCACTTCAAGCGTCGACAGTGGAGGAAGGGAAGACAAAAGAAGAAGCAAGAAAGGGCCACAATAAGCAGCGTAGGGTAGGCAGAGGCGGAACGGCGACAGCGGCATACGAGGGTAGAAGATGAAGGGTTTCTTTAGGTTTTTCTTTTTCTTTTCTTTTCTTTTCTCTTCTTTCTTTTTATTTTCTTATATATTTTCTTTTTTAATTTATATTTTGGATCGTAACCCAAACCCGTCGGGCCTTCCCATCCAAATCTAACCCAAAATTTATAAATTAAATATAACGGGCTTCCTTTCGATAAAAAGCTCAACTTCCAACTAACAAATAAATAGGCCCACGAGTCGAGCCTTTAACCAAACGATAACTCTTATTCGACATGGACGATATTTCCGTATTTATTAAACGTGCGATTTCAAAATATTAATCACATATAAAATTTCCAACCCTAGTTTGGCACACAGTTTCACACAAAATCAAACAAAAATTAATAAAGGAAAAATTTTGGGTATTACATCATCCCTTGGCACTATTGGTATTTGATTACAGCCAGATAATCCATCAAATGAAAGATAAAGCCTCGTGTTCAGTGGTAACATCGATCATGAGTTGGGTAATAAGAAAGGGAAAATCATCATTCGGACATGCATTGTTCAAGTACTTAAAGTCAATACATATTAGGATTTGACCATTTTTCTTTCTTATAGGCACAATGCTAGAGATCCACATAGGGTTTTGACCTTTCTAATGAATCAAGCCTCGATAAGCTTGTTGACTTCTGCTTCGATTGAACGGACCAACTGGAGACAAAAGCACATTTGTCATTACTTTATTGGTCTAGCTCCTCATTTGATGATTAAATAATGAACTGCAATATTTGAGTCTAAACTTGATTATTCTTTATATATCCAAACAAAGACATCTATATGTTCCTGCAGAAGTTAGATGTATATTTCACTTTCTTTTGGAGATAAAAGAGCACTTGTATAGATAAGGCATCCATCTTCTTCAGTGCCTAAGTTGACTTCTTTTAACTCATCTATAGTAGCTTTGGTACCTTCCTCAAGTTCGGGAGGTGCCTCTTTAGCATCTTCTTCTTCTTCTTTATGTTCATCAACAATACTGATATGGTAAGATAAACCTACACTCTCTTCATCTTCTTTCTTGTGTTTTGTATGAACTACGATTTGCAATTTAGCTTTAAGAACATTGTCGCAGTCCACGAGAAGTGTAGTCTTTCTCCTCATCTTGGAAGGTATTCTACTTCAACGCTCATTTGCACAATCTCTGAATATGAAGATTTTTTAATCTTCTGAATTGGCCTGGACCCATTGGCTACTCCAAGTATTTTGAAGGCGAATTTTCTGTTTGATCTTCTCCCTTGAGGTCCCAACTACTCAAGAACTGAGGCTTAGGAGTTTGCTTTTCCTAATAGATCAAAAACTGACTTGTGACCCATCGTCGGATACTCATCTTGCATTGAAATATAACAATTACTTACTCGTTTTATTGCAATGTGCACAGGTGCAGGTTGCTTAAATCCAATGCTCGCGTGTGAACTTTCCATAGAATAACCATTTTGTTTCAGCATCTTCTGTGTGTCATCTAAGCCATGATACTTTGATTCAACAATTTTAGGAATAAGTCTTCCTAGGGCATTTTAACTTTATGAATCATACCCAGCTTTAGCTAAACGTTTGTATGAATTAGGACAGAAGCAATCTTCAACTCTTTTAGAAGGTAATGAGGAATGCTATACCATTTGCCCCACCTCAGGCCGTGTAAAACCCTTCAAATAGGCTTTGACTGCTTTAGCACCTCAATTTTGGTCAAAGGAACAATGAATCCTTTCAGAGCTTCGACTTCAGTAAAAAGAGTCTGACCTTCTTTCCTCATTGATCTTGGAGTATAGCAAAGGATGGCAAATGCTTGAATATGTTATGCTTTTTGTCTTACTACTTTCCGCATGGCCCAAGAATTTCACAAAATGCTGAGGTTCTTCCTTCACAAAGGGTTTGAGATTTGGAAACGACAATACCTTTACCATAAACTTCCTTCTCTARGGCTATCTGACTTTCACCAAACGATATATTTTTCCTACCAAAATAAAATTTTGCATTTGTGATATATGCTTCTGCCTCAATGAACTTGTCTTGGTGATCACCTTCTTCACAGCATTAGGTTCTTGAAATAATAGTGGAGTGTCAAGCGTACAACTCCATTGTCATAAAACCAAGGCCTTCCCAATAACATATTGTGAGAGGTTTTAGAATCGATCACATGGAGCAAGAACACTCAATGACATCTGGTCAATCAGTAAGTCTAATCAACTAGTGCCCAGCATTCTTTGACCTCCTTGATTAAAACCCTGGATCATGAGACGACTCTGAGAGAGTTCTTCTATGACGATGCCAAGTTCTTTTAACATGTGCAAAAGAAGAATGTTGACTTCAGAGCCACCATTCAGCAATACTCAATTTATCTTCTTTTATAGCGCATAGCTAGATACAGACAGAGGTTGATAATAAGGTTTTGAACCCAGCAATAAATCATCATCATTGATAGTTATATTCGTCATACATGCAACTGAATTTGAAGTGCATCCCTCGATTTACACAGCAATCCTCTTGAACTGAATCATCTGGAGAGAAAGGACCAAAATCATTTACCTTCGTGTTACCTATGACAGAACAAGAGAAAATTTCAATATTATCAGTTAATGTTCTTGGAAAAAAAAAAATCTCCCAAATGTAATCGGTCGTCGGTGCTTAGTGATGTATGAAACCTTTGACTTGCTGATGACTCTCTTAGGAACAACGTTATTTAGCTAGGTACATTCTTTCTCATTTGTTTTGCTTTTTTCATTTAATTTCTTATTTGTAAATTTCTTTTCATGATTCATTCCGCATTTCACAATTGTCCAACCTTCAAAATCGGGATCATTGACTTTGTCACCTATACATGAAGCTTCAATATTTCTACATGGCTTTGGCACCACTTCTTCCATTAGATTACCAGTCTTATGATTGAATTTTAGTAAAGATTTCACTTTGAATTTCACCAAGTCAAATTGCCCAAATTTGATTTTAACGAAATATTAACGTGATTGTGAGATATGCGCAATATTTGCATTGATAGATTTGGAAGAGAAAGTGTTTGGTATAATATTTATCTAATTAGCAGCCACTTTTTCTTCCTCTAGAAAAATGTGCCCCTTACGAGCCAATTCTATGACTTTATCCTTAAAGATGAAGCATTTCTCGATCGAGTGGCCAAGAAGATGATGATATTTGCATTAATTTGAATGTCTAAGTTGTCCTGCTTCTTCTGGCCTTTTCATCTCTGACAAGTCAATAAACCCAACTTTCAACATGTCATCAAATATTTCTGAGATGTCAGAATCGAGAAATGGTATTCTTTACTTTGCATATCTTTCAAAGTCATTCGTCTTCTTCAAAGATCTAAAGTAGTATCCACCTTCTCTATAAACTTTCTACTTACTTTTGTCGGTATCCGTACAGATGTTGTAGTTGTTGTCATGGATAGACTTAGACGGTGGCTTACTTATTTTCTTGAAGTCAAAATTTTCCTTCTTTCATGGTTCGGGTACCGGAACTCTTGATCTCCATGTGCCATTATGCTCAACTCCATATCATGACTCCATATAGCCAATTCTTTTAAAGTTCTTGGCTAGATTCCTTTCAAGATATATTRGAGGCCCCTACACATATCTTGAAAGCGCATCCCGATGCAAATTGTTCGGAGAGGTAATCTTTGCAATCTAARCTCAAACTTCTCCATCGGTTGATGTAATCATTGACGGGCTTATCTTTCGATTGCTTGGTATGGCTTAACTCCAACATACTTACAGTTCGATAGGTATTGTAAAAGTGGTCGAAGAATTTATGCTCAAGTTTATCCCAACTATCAATGGATCCATTTGTGAAGTCGATATACCAGTCAAATGTGTTTCCCTTGAGAGTACGAACAAATTGATTGACAAGTTATTCACCATACGTGCCAGCATTGTTGCAAGTCTTAACGAAATGTGCAATGTGTTGTTTAGGATTTCCCTTTCTATCAAATTGCTGAACTTTCGAAGGTTGATAACCTATAGGCATCTTCAAGTTATCAACCCTCTTGGTATATGGTTTAGAATATCCGAAAGAAGATTTAGTACTCCCTTCATACTTATCCTTTATGGCTCCCATAATGAAATCCTTCAATTGGTCAATATGGATTAATCCATCTAAATTGTCTTGAATTGTTGCAATTTCTTTTGAGGGTCCTGCTTCTCTTATGTCTTCAAATTCAACTTTGATCGAGATTGCTTTCCTAAAACTTTTGCAGATCCTGACATATTTGAAGGCGGGATGGTTTATAGTAGATTGGAACATTTCTCCAGCACTGCCAAGCTGATTTAGTAGTTGAGCAATTGTGAGATCTTGCTGTCGAGTATGTTTTACAAAACTTTCCACCAATTTCGTTAGATTTGCTATCTGTTCTTTGACAATTGAGATGTTCGCCATCATAACAGGCATAGCAGATGTGTAATACACGAAATTTTACTTTTATGAATTTTGTTTGATCGTGTGAATTTGTGTGCTAACTAGAGTTGGATAATTTTTTTTCTGGTTAATATTTTAATTGTACGTTTAATAAGTACAGAATTATCGTGTTTGTCAGATTAGGGTCCTCAGTCAATTAGAGGCTCGACTTGTTGGGCTTATTCGTTTTCATTCAGAAAACTAGATTTTTAATGAAAAGAAAAGCCCGTAGAATTTAATTTAATGGATTGGATTAGTTATTGAATGAGAAGGCATGAAAGATTTGGGTTAGGGCCCAAGTTTTAAAAAAAAAAAGAAAAGAAAAGAGGGAAATGAGAGGGAAAAAAAAAGAAAAAAAAGGGGGAAAAACCCTAAACCTTCTTCTTCCTTCCCAAACCCTACCTGCCGTCGCTCTTATTCCCAAAAATTCCTGCCCCCCAACTCGCCGCCTTCTTTCTCCCTCGGTCTACTCGACACCGCTCATCGTGGCCTCTCCTTTCCTCTCCTTTCCTCTCTCTTTCTGCTCCAATTGCTCGATGAAGCTCACAACCCTCGCTATTGTTCTAATTTGCTAGTCCGCAGTTGCTGTCTATCCAATTAGTCTCTTCCACGCCGGTGCTCAAACGACGCCACTCGCCACACCACCGTTCCGAAATCTCTGCTCGCTGTTGTGCGCCACCCTCATTGCCGTGACTCGGTAGGACGAACAACTGCCACTACAAAGTATTGGGTCTTCACCACAACCCCTACTGCCCAGGCCACCGCTATTGATCGCCCGCGGTGTACTACCTCAGTTCGTCGCGATCCCTGCTGCCCAAATCTGTCTCCCCTTGCCCTCCATGCCATCGCCACTTCTCACACCAAGGTCTGATGTCTGCATCAGAACTGCGACTGCTCAGGGAAGCCTTGCTGTGCAACCACTGCTCGCCGCTTGGCTATCTCTCTCTGCCCTCAATCTTTACTGCTTGTGTTGCCTAATATTGCTGTAACACCCCTAGATCAGAAACTACCCTAATCTAGTAATGTCACCGACTCAATTCTCATATATTTAAAATTTCAACAAAAGCTTTTGACAATAAAGGAATAACTTTTAAACTTTCRACAAGTTCATAAATAAATAAAAAATTTAATTAGCAGAACGACTCTTGGGTATCAAAGCCTACTCCCAAACGACCTCCACGCACCATCTGGTTAATCGTCACCTGAAACGTAAAATGACGAAATATGTGGTGAGCTACTAAGCTCAGTAAGCAAATCCCATGCATGAATGCATGAATAATGCCCTATATATCATGAGTTATAAACTTCACTTTCTCAATAAAAGCTTTCTAAAACATTTCCATTTCATAAACTTTCTCATAAAAACTTTCCTTTCAAAATGTAAGAACTTTTCAAACATTTTCATTCCTTTAAAGTCGTGAGCTGACTTAGTGTAATGCCTAGCCATTAAGCTCTACAGTGTGCCATTATTCTTTGGAACCCAATCACATTTTCTACCGGTAAAACTGCAAAGCGTTTAACATAACTTAATCTTTTCCTGAACATCATCTGATAAGAGGTGAACATTACGTACTTTCCCACCCTACAAGAGGGTTAGGTCGGGTGCGCCGGTCCCTCACACCCCATTTCCCACTCACATCTTTCATGACTTTGGCTTTACACCCTTTTTTCAAAATCCTTAATGTTTGGAAATCATTCATCATAAAAATAACATATTTAGAAACTTCATTCCTCAAAACATTTACTTTTTCAAATTTCATTCTTTATAAACATTGTCTTTCTTGAATGTATGATTATGTCCATCCAAGAAATATGCAACTACTGCAATCTACATGCTCATGGACCACATGAACCCTTAACTTCAAATTTCTAACATGTCAATGAGTAATAAAATTCACATACTATAAATAATATCACATTATAACACATAAGAGCAATTATCAATTCACATAAGAAGATTCAATCATAATAACACACTTGCATCATCACTAAATGAGAATGTCGGAATTTACTTACATAGAACTCGATTCAATACACATTCAATTCACCTAAGAGCAATTTAATTATAACAACAATACATATACGTTAACGAGAATGTGAGAATTTACTTACATATAGTCCTTAGTAAATTTTTTTTACTTTCGCTAGTGGGGTGCCTTGGTTGCCCACAACGTTAATGTGCCACAGTATCCTAATATTATTACACAAAGGATATTCATCTGAAACTTATTTAACCAAATATATTCATTTAACACAGGTGTTTACCGTTAATACCTTCATCGTTTTTCCTATGGTGACCTTAACTAATAATTTCTCAAGATAAATTTCCATATCAATAAAAATCGAACTACTAATAGTACAATTTAATTTCATGATTCCTAATTTGTTCTTAAAATAACAATAATAATCATAATCACAATATACATTATTTTATCATACAACCCTAAATTTCACCCTAAATTATATTCCAACATATTTCTAGAATTATATCCTTCTTTTACTTAATCGTACTAACTTAAATTTCAATTAAACATATTTCATATTTTATTTCTTAATTACTATTACATAATACAAAACCTAGGCCATTCGGTTAATTTAAGAAAGTCAGGATTCACCTCGAATCCCAAGCCTTAGGTGTGGTATCGAGTTTAAGATATAATGGCGTCAATCATGCTCGAGAAAGAAATATGCTCTGGGCATGTGAACAGCTGTCCTGGTCGCACAAGTGCTGCACGCGAGCTACTGGCTCCAGCAGACGGCACACTGTGCCTGGTCGCCTGGGCACTGAGGGCCTAAGCATCTGGTCGCTGGGCATCTGGGCGTCTGGGTGCCAGGTCGCTGGTCACCTGGGCATTTGGGCCTCTAGTCGCTGGGTGTCTGGGGCACCTGGTCGCTGGGCATATGGTTACCTGGGCGCCTGATCGCTTGACGAGAACAGAGGAGATTGAATGGCATTCGGGATCGGTAGAGAAGAGGATAGAGAGAGAGAGACATAAAAGGTAGGAAGGCCGGTATCGGTGAGGGCAAAGGGAGGAGGTGCCGGTTGGTGGCAGCTATGGTTAGGAGGTTTAGCTTTAGGGTTTTCTTTGAGAAAAAGATGAATAGTAATCTTCATCTTTAAATAGTTTTTTTTAAAAGCTAATTTAACCCTAACTAAAATTTCTTTGTGGACCATTTTTATAACTTAACCACTAAGTCCAACTAAGTTAAAATGTATTAGTTTTCTTCTGGCCCAAAATCGAACTCCAAATCCGGTTTTAGATTTGAATAAGAAGAGAACGGGCTCTAATGAGTCAAATCTAAATTAATTAACTAAGACTTCTAATTAAAGTAAAGGAATAAAATTTCAGCTTTAAATAAACATACTCACATTTAACGCATAACAAATAATAAATCAATAAAATAATTATTTATTTCTGATTGGCACATCAAACGTTTACGGCCTTCAAGTCCTTTCACCGTGAATTAATCAATTTATTAACAATCATGAATACAATCGAATTAGTGGATTAGA
>MEJB01000044.1:1449986-1463785 GCA_001752375.1 Rhazya stricta
AATTGCGAGTCTTCTGCAAACTCTACAACTGTTGTTTGCCGAAAAGATCTGTAATTGAGAAAGATCTATCATGAAGATTCTACTACAACTTCATCTATCATATCAGTTATGATGATCGATACTACCACCATTGAAGAACAAATCGAAAGTTGGCCAAATTGGTGGAAGGACTTGTAGAAAGTTCCTAACGGCGAGATATCACGCTTGCTCGATTGCTGAGTCGCCTAGATGATATTGGAGAAACAAATCAAAAAGCTCCAAAGCAACCAGAAACTAAGATGCTGAATCTGCTAAGATTGCTCAAGCACAATGTCAATCCGAAGCCAAATCTAAAAACTACAATGGAAGTATAAAATATCTAAGTTTCTTCTGATGGATTGATCTCGATAAATAACTTGAAGGATGTCATTGAGAAAGCAATTGAAGAAAAACATGAAGGAAGCATCAGATCTTCTCAAAGGTACACCAAACCATATACTCAAAAGACATACAGTCTTCAAATGCCAATCGGTTATCAACCTCCCAAATTTCAACAATTTGACGGTAAAGGAAATCCAAAGCAACATATAGCTTACTTTATTGAAACATGCAACAATGCAGGTATTAAAGGTGATCTACTTGTCAAGTAATTTGTTAGATCCCTTATAGGTAATGCTTTTGATTGGTATTCGGATATTACTTCGGGATTAATCGATAGTTAGAGTCAACTCACATAGGAATTCCTAAACTGATTCTATAACACTCAAAGAACTGTTAACATGCTTGAATTAAGCGAATTCGACAATGGAATGATGAACGCATCATTGATTACATCAATCGATGGAAAAGTTTAAGCCTTGATTGTAGAGATCGCCTTTCTGAACAATCTGCAATCGAGATGTATATCCAAGGCATGCATTGGGATCTTCAATACATTTTAAAAGGAATCCAGCTAAGAACTTTTGAAGAATTAGCTACTCGTACTCATGGTATGAAAATAAGTATCTTTGCCAATCAAAGTTGAGGAATTCATGTCAATGAGTCAACCAAATATGAGATCAAGCTAGAATTTCAAAGTGGAGGCAAACTTTCCTTAGAATTTGAAGACAAAGATTCAACACAGGCAAAAACTCAAGATGTTTCTTAGTGTACGAGCCTAAATTGCATACTACTCCTTGATAGAGTTAAAACTATCTGAATGCCTCATTAAAAATTCATGATGCTCCTTTGTGTACGAGTCTAAACTGCACGCTACTCCTTGATAAGAGTTAAAACTATCTGAATGCCTCGTCAAAAATTCAAGATGATCATAGTGTTATGAGCTTAAATTGCACATGCTCCTTGATAAGAGTTAAAATTGTCTAAATACTTTAAACAAAATTCAATTGCTTCTTATTRCACGAGCCTAAACTGCATGTTACTCCTTGATAAGAGTTAAAACTAACTACAAAAATTCAAATTACTCTTCGATTGCATCAGCTTAAATTGCAAGTTCAAATTATGTAAAGATGAATTACGTTTGACTTGATTCCTTCTTTGGATACATAGGTAGCTTAAAAAAATATCTAGGTTTAGTTACATCTTCAAAAATATATCATTTTCTTTACTTCTTATAGCAAAGTCAAATCTTTAACAGATCATTCAAGTTTGAAGTCCAATAATGGTCTAGAATCGAGACCCTCCTGTAGAAAATTAGAATCTCAAAGAAATCCAATGCTTAAAGTCGAAGTCTTCAAAGTCGATGTCCTTTGTAGTGATGGTGTAAATCAACCATCCTCCTACAAAAATTAGGACCTCAAAAATATTCAAGCTTAAAGTTGAAACATTCAAACTCAATGTCCTTAGTAGTGATGATGTGAAATGGAACCTCATAGCTCCAAGTTGATAATCAATGGCTAGAAATCGGAGCTCTCACCCTCCAAATTGGTGTTCTATGGCTTGAAATTAAACCCTCTTCTCGCTCCAAGTTGGTAGTTTATGGCTTGAAATGGAGACTCTTCCTTGGTATTAGTGTCTAGCCTGAAGCAGAAGATGACCTCCCTCATTGGCTCGAGGTCGAATTCCTGAAGTCTGATCTTCGAAGCAAGAGTGCAAAAAAAGAGATTGCAAAAATAACAAGAGAGAGTTCAAAAACAAAAGAAAAAATATATTGCTGCATTCGAGAAGTTTTGACTCATTGGAGTTCCACCGGACTGCCTTAAAATAGGCCGCAGGGAGAAGATGTTTGTCTCAGGCTCAAAGGACCCTGTATCTCACTCCAACAATCGAATTAGATTTATTTGCAGCTAAAATTGTACAAAGACGAGGCAAAATTTGTGTCTATTAAAGTTGTTCGAGATGAGCATAGGTTACACTTGGGTGATTATGCTCCGAAAGGGTGAACACTTGAAGCCATGCTTGAACCATACCAAAGAGGAGAAGCAGAAGGCAGAAAGTCCCTCGCCATGGTCGCCGCTACTGTGAAGCCAAAGGCTACCCCAGCTAAGAAGAAAGAGGCTTCAACGGCCACCAAATCCAAGGAGAAGTAAGCCCAAAACCACTTAGAAATACAGGGTCTTACCTAATTTAAGCCTCAGCAAGAAGGCCCAAGGGTCACCCCTAAACCAAGTCAACTCAGCTACCCAACCACTAAACCAAGTCAACCCAGCTACCCAACCCCTAAACCAAGTCAACTCAACTACCCAACTCGCAAACAACCAAGTTATCTCTCTACCAGTGTCAGAAAAAATGCTTCAACCCCAAGCATGCCGACTAATCAACTGCCAGAGCGTTGCACCAGTCTCCTCGAGAACCATCAAAAGGGAAGCTCATCGCTACTCTTCACCATGTCCACGAACCGAAAAGAATAGAAAAGCAGCTTCAAACTTACGTCTCAAAAATCGACGTGTATATATTATTATTTTTTTCAACACCTCTTCTCTATATCTCGTCATATTGTAGGTAGAAAAAGATACATTAAAAGATTCGAAGCCTAAATTTAAAATATGTTGTATAAATATATGCTTCTAACCAAGTGAATTGCCATACATATTATTACAATTATCGAAACTTGAATGTTTAGCCCTTTTTTGAATTCTTTTATTTATTTTAAGCTCAACCCACATTAGTAGTAGGAGTTTTAAGCTTAAGGTTGAAGATAGTGACTCATAATGAATCTTAGAAAAGGAAGGCTACTTTGCAATAAGACAAAACCCTGAAAAGTTAAAAAGCCTTTAGTAGGTATAATTGCACAGAGAAACCTAATTTGATTTACTTAAAGCAGTGAACTTGCGGCCGTTCCTTTTGTTCTATTTGTTACAAAATCAAATGCAATGAAAGCCACTATCCACGGCGAAATGGTATTATTATATACGAAATACGAGTGCACCTCAATTATTAGGAGAAACTTCTATTTCCTTCACCATTTATACATAAGCCATAGGAGATTGAGACAAGCTTAAACTCACTCAATAATAATACTTTAATTAAAGAATTATTTCAAATTTTATATTATCTTTTTCTAATTGAAAACTTGAGACCTCAATGGTCATAAGGTATCTCCGCCACTGTAAGATGCCCACCCGTAACCAACATGTCACGACATACTTAAAAGTTAAAAGGTTTTGTAGAAGGGGAAAATTAAAAAAATGAAAGAAATTTGGAGGAGACTATAGCAAATAAGAAAAAGTATCTGTGGGATCTAATGTGAATATGCCTAGGTCAACAACCCAATCAATATAAAACAAGTTTGGTAGGACGGAGGCTGACCGCTGGCCACGTGGTAAACACTTTGATGCTTCACGCCTAAGCTGCCGTCGGCCGACCGCCAACAAACTTAACCGCCTGAATTAAAAGTGCGTAAACATAGTCGTTAGATCCACGTCACGTTCCATCCAATTTTAGAATTATCATATTGGACTTGATATTTGCCACCATTATTTGATCAGATTACATCCTGTGCCATCCTTAAACTCATTTCTGACGTGTTATTTTTTTAGATTTGACTCCCTTCTTATGTCGGTGTTCGGCAATTGACTCTGGTCAACCCGAGAAGGCTAAGACCAAATGGTTTAGACCCTTTTATTTTTTTATTTTTATTCACTCCAGATAATCATTATATTTTACCAAATTGCCCCAAGAACCTATTTGAGCTGTGTAAATGCCCTTACACCTGCGGATATTGTTTCAAATCGTTCTTTTTCTTTTTTTTTTTTTTAACTCTATAAATGACTGTGATTGCTGATTTTTTTTTTATCATAATGCCTTGTGAAAATTAATTATGTGTTAACTAAAATCGAAAATGCACTAGATAAGAGCATCCCGTCTTTATTATAAATTCTTTTAAAATAAATATGGAAAAAAAAGAATGATGATAAAAATGATTATCTCTGAATATTTATAACCAAATTTCTTTTTTATAACTAATCATATCCCTATTCTCTATTACTGTCAAAAAGAGAAAAGGCAAAATCATTTCTTTACTCATCTAAACTCTCGAACGACATAAATTATAATATTCTCTTATTTTTCCTCTATTGTAAATTCGCAAAGTAGGGGTTAAGCATATGAGGCTGGGAATTTCTGGAAGGCGGATTGCGTGGTCACTGTCAAAATCGACTCACAGGAGGAAGAGTAAAACAAACCAGCCTTATCTAGGCAGGTCAAAACACTCACGGTTCARGAATACGAGACCATCCCACCTTTGGCTACTTTGTAGCCTGATGCATCGGACATGCGAAAGGCCCAACAAATGTAGCATTCTTGGCACTTCGACACTCGTGCTTTCCACATGATATTACGTTTTGCTTGATTTCTTGATTAGTCTAATTTACATAATATTAACTTTTCTATTCACAATTTTAAAGGCGTAATAAGAAGTTTGATTTTAAAAAAAGAGTAAATGACAAATATAATAGATAATAAAATAATACTTTTTAAAACGATATAAAATTCTAAAAACATTATAAGGATGATGAGTATGCTCTTTACTCCTAAAARAAAGGGGATGAACTTCTACATACTACCATTGGTTCTTCATTTTCCAACTCAAATTCGTTTAGATCTATAAATTTGTCAAGCCTTTTGAGACAAAGACTCATTATTATTCTACTCTACTCACCTACGCTATATAGTTACCATGAAAGCATCTAATAAAAAAAATCCTACCAAAACAAGGAAAAGATTTACATGGATTTTGGTCACCTTTAAAGTTTAAACCCATGCATATTCAATCAGGCTTCTTTTTTCAACCAAAAAAATTATTTTTATCSAATTTTCTAATATATTCTTGACTATAACACATCAGTAATAACATAATATATGTTTAATTATTTAACTTTTTTATGTCTTTCATTCTCTAACAGTTTTTAAACTTCCTCAATAATACGTATGCATATATTGAGGTAWTGTGGAAATAATAGCAAAAACAGTAATAAAAATATATTAGAATATATACAAACTAAATAAATAATATTTTCTTATCTGTTTCCTTGTAAATATTTTAAGGAAAGGTAAGTAGTAGAGGGAGGGGGAATATGCATATATTAATATACATCCTCTGAGCATTACACTAAACAAAATTCATGATTCCATAAAGAAGTATTTACCAATTAAGAAAATMCATTAGTAACAATTGACTTATAAGTACTTTTCCTAGACTATATATTTATTAYGATAKTTTTACTATACTCGTATATCTAGTGCAAGAAGAAGAAGTAGAAAAAAATTTATTGGCTCATAACTTCAAATGTAAAATTTTGAGTCATACCATGGCATGAGGACTAGGACGCTAAAATCAGTCAAACAAAGAAACCTATAAGGAATTGCACTTTGACCAAAGCCGCCGACGCCACCACCTCGCCGCCTAATACCAGTCACAAAAATCCTGGCCATCTTCTTTTGACAATTGCCCTTCAAGTCATCAACCAATTATCAACAAATTCGTTCAGAAATATCACTTATTATAGTCGAGGTGCTATTGCCACGCAAGAAATGTCAATTAAGGTATTTTCGCATCAACTTCAGGGGCAGATCTGGCAAGGTCCCAATAAAATCCCCAAAGATATTATCGTAAAAGAACAAAAAACCAAAAAAGGAAAGTAAATAAAAAAACCAAACACGGCCTTCCTAATTATCACCTTCCAAGCTCCTAATTCTCACCTTTCACGAAAAAATCGTGTCGTTTTCATAATGCATTTTCCACATATAAATACATCACCAATTCCTCAGAAAATTGGTGTAGGTCGGAAGCAAGCAAAGCGTTCCTGGTCGGCTATATTGTGTTCGTTYACGTCTCTAAAAATCTCTCTGTGATGGTGAAGGCGGAGATGGAGGTGTCGCAGCTGAGAAACAACGGCAGCAGCGGCAAAGAAGATAGCTACCTCGGTGTTGCTGTGCATAGTCAAGTGAGGAAAATCAGGCAAGAGATGGAGAAATTAAAATATCCTTCGCTGCAGCAGTCGGAAGTTCGGCCAGTGCTCAGAGAGATTACTCTGCGGCAACGCTCGAGGTCGCCGTTGGGAATAGCTGAAAGAGAAAGAGAAAGGCCTATTTCCGTTGGGAATTAATCGTGCGAGAACTCTATACATGCTCTTTGTATCTAGTTTTCTCTATCGTTTGGTGTTCTGGATCTTGGTTTTTTTTCTTTTTTTTTTTCTTTTTCTAGATCAGATGTATATATTATAGTGGATGTAGGAGAAATCTCTCTCCAATCTTGTCTCTGGATGGATTGAGTAGAGCTTTAGTTCTATACCTTGAAAATTTTGCAGAAAAAAGGAAAAAATATTACTAGAATTTCCTTCCATCTTTTTCTGTGCAATTATTGGTTATTCGAGTTTTGCAATTTGTTCATGAGTTTGAAGGACATAAAAGCATTAAAATTGAAAAGTATTTGTGTGTCAATCATGTTTGCACACTGGATGAAGACTAATTGAGATTAAAGTGTTTTCTGTTAGCTCCCTCAAATAAAATCAAGTCAAAAATCATTTCAAGAAGATAATCAAACTTGAGATGAGGAAGTTTTATGGGTTTTGGATTGGCAGCACAGTAGTTGCAGTTACGTGTTCTTCCATTTTTTTTTCCAATTTTGTTGATACTTCAAATTGATGAGAGAAAATACCCCACTGCAGAAATTTTTAAATGACAATCAATATTTTTTTGAATAACTTATATAAAAACGGCAAGCATAAACAAGTGAAACCAAAGATAATACAAACAATTTTAACGTGAAAAACCTCCTCAAACAAAGGAGTAAAGGTCACGGAACTCATAAACTGCTTAAATCACATTCATTATCATCAAATGAGTACGAACGTTCTCTCCAACAAAGCTTAGAGGTATACAAGATTATTTATCAAGATCACAATAATAATCTGGATACAAATACCAACATAAGAGAGTAAATATCAACACAAATACTCGAGAACATATTCACTGTACTAGTTTTGATTTTATTACGAAATACCTCTTTAGAAAGCTCCAAATGAAAGATCCACCATTTAGAATGTTCGTCTTGAACTCATGAACAACATATCAAAAATATAAAGGCGATCCAATGCTGAATTGTGAGAAAACCCCAATAGATCATAGCTGGTCGAACTTGAAAAACAGAGAGAGAAAAATGTGTTCGGTTTTTCTCTCTTATTTTTTTAGTTTTTCTGACTCTCTTACCCTAAACTGATATGTTTTTTGTGTTTATATACTACGGTCAAATTGGCCTAGTACTAAACCACTCAAAAACATATTTGGAGTCCTCCAAATAGAAGGTCCAAACCCAACACAAATTAGATGAAGATGAGCATACTACATTAACTTCTAATTTGCATCTCCTCTTTCACATGTTGTATTAATACTTATGATCTCGCTTCTACATCGTTATATTAATATATTTTAAATGACAATAACGATACAGCTTCAATCACAGTTCAATTAATCCAAGGATGGTGCCAATGCTTGTGTTAGATTAGGAAATGCACTCTAGGGGTGCAGGATTTTTTTTTAATTAAAATTTGGTTCAAATATAAAAATGGAAGTAGAGAAGTTCTCTTAGAACAAATTATAAAATAACATATGCTACAAWATAATTTTTAAAAATTCTGAAAATTTATAAAGAACGAAGTGAAGATTTTATTTTTTTTCCTTAAAAAAGAAAAAGCAATGCTAGAAATTTTGGGGCAATAATTAAAAAAAAAAAGAAATTTTGTGGAGCAACTCATTCCCCGTAATGTGTCCTTATTCAAACTAGAAATTTGGGGAATAATCTTCTTGTTTAATTAAGAGCAAACAAAGGACTTATAAGCCATACAAGATATGATAGTAGACAACATTGCTGTCCATGTGTTGCGCAACTACGTGGCATTCACGTACATAAAGAGGAACTTACCAAGGCCATGTTTCCTTCCTCATTATTAAATTCTTTCATTAGGAAAATTATTTTGATATTTGGAAAGGAAAAGTAATTATATAATTTCATAAAGAAAAAAATACCTACCGGAAGTAATATTGTAATTAATTTTTCTCAGAAATCTAAAATGAAAATACGCGTAATGATTTTAAAGGTTTAAAAAAAATTCTCTTTGTTCTTCTTCTCCTTTCTTTCGTTCTTCTCCATCGTGACTATACTATTATCCAAAAAAAACCCTCTAAGCACTTCACCAAAAAACTCTATGCTCCTATGCATCCTTAACCATTGCAATGAAAATTAAATCATCTTGCCACTTGTTTAGATTTATTATTTATAAAATTAAATATATTAGATAAATTCACTTAACATGGCAACAACTTTTTCTTTAGAATAGTATTACTGTTATCCTATTCTACTTAAATTCACATGTAAAAATACTAGAAAACCTTAATAATGTCTAGACAACGAATAAATAAAGAGAAATATAAATAAATGAAACCCCAATAAACATTCCTCTTCCTTTTCTTTCTTTTTTATTTTTTGTTAAATCTCTAATTCGTATTTCAGAATAGTTAAGAATAAGATAGACAATTTGTATAGTATTTTACAAATACCAAAACAAAAAAAAAAAAGACATTCAAATTGAACATAAAAGTGCATTATAAGTAAATTTAGGATTTAGTTTCATTTATATTTGAAAATTAAATATTATTATACGAGACAAGATTTTAATTTTATATCCATACTAATATTTTGAATTAAAAAATATATGTATTTATTTCTTCGAAAGTTCTTTTTAACTATTTAAGTATAAATTAAATAGTTAAATTTATTTACTTAACAGAAATAATCATATGTTTAATTCATCCTATCGTAATGATATGATAAATAATAATTTAATATTGTCTAGTCTAACACTTCATTGGTATTCATATTATTATATCTACTCATGAGATTAATTTACATATTTTGATACAAATATAAATTCCCTTCCAGTTACATTCATTTGCCTTTCAAATAAGATAAAAAGAATATTTAAGGATTTTAATTCCTCATATTTTGACTCCAAGCAATCATAACTCAGGTACAACTTTACTTTCTGGTCAATTAAACGAAGCCTGGCTCAGTTTTGGAACAATCAAACTCTAACAACTTTAATATGAAACTTGAATCAAAGATATCCTTCCCTATTACATTCGGCATCATGCTGACTCCAAGTTAACTGCATATAACTTCATGAACACTTTAAGCCTCAAAGGCTTAGTCAGTATATCAAGTGCTTGATCACTTGTACAACAATGAACCAGCCTTACCACTCCCTCCTTCWTAAGATCTCTCAARAAGTGAAACCTTATATCATTATGCTTACTTCTTCTATGCATGACTTGATTCTTGGACAATTTAATTATACACCATTCTTACACATTATGGTAGTCACTTGCTTTGCGCATGACCAATTTTCTCCAACACCCTTTGCATCCATACACACTAACAAGTACATGATGCTGTTGCCACAAATTAACTCTGCTTGAGTGATTGACAATGACACCATTGGTTGTTGCTTTGGGGACAAACATACTACTCTGCCACTAAACATAGACACATAGTCGGATGTAATCTTCCTCTCATTAGTATCTTTGGCATAACCACGGTTGGTGTAAGCCAATAGTTCCTCAGAACCCCCTCTTGTATATAGAACTCCTAACTCCATAGTTCCCTTCAAGCAACGAAGAACTCTTTTTGGTGCTTGCATATGTAATTCAGTAGGACTAACCCTGTACCTACTCAAGAATCTCACCACATACATCAAATCAGGCCTTGTTATAATATACATGAGACTCCTAATTAATCKCTTGCACACAGTAGCATCCACCTTGCCACCTCCTCCTTCCTTTGTTAACTTAAAATCATGCACAATAGGATCATTCACGAAATTGCTATTTTTTAATCCARACTTCTCAAGCAATTCACAAACGTACTTTTTCTACGTTAATTTCTGAGCTTTGCAAAACTYTAACACTGAGAAAGTATTTCATCTTATCTATATTTGTCATATCAAACTCAACCTTTATGAAACTCTTTAAGCTTTCAAACATGCATATGTCATTTTAAGTAAAGATTAAGCAATCAACATACAAGCTCACAATTGAAAACTTTTTGTCTTATTCTTTCGTCTTGACAAATAGAGTATATTTATAATTGTATCATTTGAACCCTTCCTTGATAAAGTAGATTATGCTATACCATCATGCTTCAACCCATACAATATTTTATTAAGCTCGTAAACCTTTTCTTCTTCACCCTTTTATACGTATCCCTATGACTCATCAAAATATACATCCTCATTCAACTCACCATGTAAAATGTGAACTTTTTACATTGAGTTGATGTACAACCCAACACGTTTGTGTAGCAAGAACTAGTACCATTTKTGTAGTGTCCCTCCCTGCTATTGGAGCGAAAACTTCTGTGTGATCTATCTTATACTGCTAAGCATAGCCTTTGGCTACCAACCAAGATTTGTACTTATGAACCTCACCTTTTCTCACTCAGTTTTTTCTTCAAGACACGCTTCACAATCATCTTCTTAGCTTCTGTAGGTAAAGTAACAAGCTACCATGTCTGATTCTTCTCAATTGCTTCAATTCCTTGATCCATTTGTTGTTTTTCATTTGATATCCTTTGCAACCTCTTCAAATGAACTCGGACAATCATCAGTTGTGAACATGACAAGATTATGAACATCTTCCTCCTTGGACAATCCTCCATTGCTCCCATAGTCTTGCATCCAAACAAGTGGCCTTCGATTTCCTCCTCCATTTGCTTACATTGCAAGATATGCAAACTTTGTGGCACCATCCGGAGAAGTTGAATTAACTTTTGAAGAAAGAAAAGAGCTCTTCTTTTGATTTATTGAAATTCTCTGCCAATCAATAAATCTAGTCTTTTCTCTCCCATACTTCATTTTAGCATGTTAAAGAAGCGATTTTAATTTGTAGTTATATATACATATACAAAGTACTTATTTATCAAAATTTGATTTCTGGAGTCTTAGATYGAAGTTTGGATTCTTTGCAATTGGGAAGTGGAGCTAATGCACCTCCAAAATATAGTCCTAAAAGCCCTATACCATCAAATAGATGTCGTCATTCGCATGCACGCCGATCAATGTTTAAAGGAATTTTCATACATCATGGATGCTTGGAAAGTTGGATTTTTAATTATATTTGTTGGAATGCCAATATCAGATCCATTTTTTTCCCATTTTTTGTATATATTAAAATTTCATATTCTAGTAAAATAATTAGATTACCTAAATTTTAGGATTAGAGTATTTTATCCAATTTTGTCTTCTATTCTTGCTGTAATAAAAGAGAGGGAAGAATAGATTGTGTGATGTATAGGTATTCCACAACAACTCAACTTCAATTTTTGTCCGATCTTTTTTGGTGCTAGTACAATAGATAGAGGAAGGGTGGAGAATTAGTAACATATATCTCCTTCAAGAAAGAAGAATAGGAACAAAAATGACTTCTTCTTCCCTCCTCTCTAAAAGAGGCAAAACTCAAACTTTCTTTTTTCAAAATGTTGAATATCTTTTGCTTGTTAACTTCTTACTTGATGGGCAAAAGATTGTGGGGAGCAAAGTTGGTATTTTATTGACACTAGGCGCCAGGTTTTAATTGGGGAATACTYAATGTCTTGCTCCTATACTGAAGKGCWATATATACTATATTATTGTGTTGGTTCTTTTGTGGGACTTGTAGCTTTGTGAATTATTATTGTGGAACTTATTTTTTTAATTTATTTATTAATAGATCCGTAGAACGGATTTGTAGCAACTTTCATTGGAATTCAATTTCTATCATTTAGATAATTCCTAGTCTCTACAATTGATCTTCTGAAAGGATCCTTGGAATATAAAATACAACTAGTAATTGTACTATCGAAACTGTTTTCATTGGCAACAGATGGCTTCGACACATGCTTCTAGTTTTGAGTATGGGTGTTCCATAGTTCCATATTTATTTATATAAATTCATAAGAAAATCATAATGCATATGACGATGGTCCATGAGATCTTTGACTAAAGATAGATAGTGCATAAAGTTTTCTTGGAGTATGTCAAATCTTCCTATCTGTGAAAGTAGATAGCACGTTAAAAAGGGTGGGAGTTCTTTTGCCAATGAATATGTGTTGACTTAAGTAATTGTAGCATTTATTAGGGACACTGCAATCTCACGAGATGTTCATTGACTTCAAAGCATTTATTTTAACAAAAAATGCATGTTTCCCTGATTTTTGCTATTTTTTTTTCCGGATTATTCAGGGCGAGCCAAGTTTCACTTACTTGGATTTATTATATGCATTGCTGCATTAGCTGCAAGGGCACTCAATTATGTGCTTCGGGGCATTTTTCTTTCTTTAGAAGGGTAATAATATGTGCATGAACTATAGTATACTTTTTGTAAATAGAGAAAAAATTAGTTTCTCCCCTCTGCTATATCATTGCTATAACATTCTTGCAGCTCCTCCGCTACTAGTGTGTCAACAATAACATTCCTTGTAATATTCGTGTCATATAAGGGTTAAGGATTTTGTATTAGTAACAAGGATAATTATAAATACTTAGTAAATAAATAAAGTAGTATTCATAAATAAATAGCTTATGACAATTAGGATTTTACTAGAGTTTAGATATATAAATCCATATTTTATCCTCACACCTCCATATTCTAAATCTCAGGAGATAGTGAGTTGACACCGTAATATAGGGGTGAAAGAGGATCATCGTCTACTAGCACGCCAGACTTAGGTAGGAATTATTTTAGTTTGAGTATCAGCCTATCATTATAAAGTAAGTGCGACGAACCTCTTTTTCTGATTTTGTGGTCCAAATCCATAGGTTATTTTCTTATAAAATATTGAACTCATGTGAGTCAAACTTTGATTTTCGTTCATCTTTGATATATGAAAATAAAGCATTTTGATTGTCTATGCTAGATGAAAGTTAAACCTTTTGTATTGTCTGGGGACAATTTCTGATCTGAGCTTGGGGGAAACATATTCTGCTATATCTGATTATTAAAGTAGCACGGAGAAAAGTAACTTTATCTTTTTTATCGTTCTAGCAGAATTATAACTAGGACTGAATTCAGGACTTAGTCCAATTAACTTAGTTTGATATTGTCCTAATTCCGTTTAAATATTGTATTTATTTTGATGTTACTTAGAGTGGTAGAATCTTTTTTATGTAATGGTCCGTAGTGAGATCATGTCTTATAGTCTCCTGTTTCTTATAAATTGCGGCCTTTGGGTTTCATCATGTGCTCACTGCTTTGCCTTGGGTTGGTTCTGGTCGTGACTAGAATGCTAATCGGGGATACTCAACTGTAACACCCTCAAATTAAGAATTGTCCTAAGTCGAGAGTATTACTGA
>MEJB01000044.1:1479692-1552426 GCA_001752375.1 Rhazya stricta
CATGTCATAAGTTATAAAATTTCACTTCTTCAATAAAAGCTTTCTAAAACATTTCCTTTTCATAAACTTTCTCATAAAAACTTTCCTTTCAAAATGTAAGAACTTTGTAAAACCTTTCCATTTCATTTAAAGTCGTGATCTCACTTAGTGTAATGCCTAACCATTAAACTTGCAGTGGGCCATTATTCTTTGAAACCCGATCACATTTTCTACTGATAGAACCGCAAAGTGATTAACATTACTTTACTTTTCCTTTCATCTTTTCACCTCCAAAGAGGTGAACATTACATATCTCCCTACCCTCCAAGAGGGTCGGGTTGGGTGCGCCGGTCCCCCACGCCCCATTTCCCACTTACATCTTTTATAGCTAGGTTTACACTCATTTTCCAAAAAAAAAATCTTTCCTGAAGATAATACATTTATAAAATTTCATTCCCTTTTAACATTCATTTCCTAAACCATTCACTTTCTAAATGTATGAATGGCTCATGCCAGGAATGATGTAGAAATGCCTATGACATGAACTATATAAAACTGTATTAAAATACCATTCAACATAATAACAGTATAAAATATAAATCATGTGAAAACATTCAACACAATCTCAACACATTTCATAACACAATCCAATATAGCCATCACATAACACTCAACGAAAGAGGTAGGTGGATATGAGGATTTACTTACATAGAACTCATATACAACACATTCAATTTACGTAAAAGGAATTGARAAACATCAATACATATGCGTTAATAAAATGTGAGAATTTACTTACTTGGAGTCCTTTACGTTAAAGATTCTTATTTAAATTGCGAAGCGAAATCCCTTGACTCATTCTTAATGTCAATACGCTCGAAAATGATCTAATTGTGATTACAGAAAAAAAGTCCATTTAATACGATTGTCCAAGCTTAAATATTTAACGCTTATATTCATGAATGTCATTTGCCAATTTTTAATTCATACTTAATTTTCACATCACCAATTATCACATTCTTAAAGGCACAATTTAAACTCCTTAACTCGGGTATTGATCCTAATCTATGTTCTCCCACAATTCACTTTATGACATAATTACATATGTCATAAATTTTTAATATCGAATAGCAATATTTTCACCTTTAAGTCAACAAAATCCAAGTGTTGCGGAAGTGGCATTGCGCCCCGGGCATGCACTCAGGCAGTGCCCACAACAGCCTCGATTGCGCACTGAGCCTGGTTGCCTGGGCGCTGGGCACTGGGTGCCTATTGCTGGGCGTCAGGATGCCTGTTGTTGGGCGTCTGACACTTGGTTACTGGGTGCCCAGGCCCTTGCTGGGCGCCTGCTATTCTAGAAGCCGACAAACACCCAGCAAAGATCCAGCCCCTGAGCAACCGCTAGTTAGAACACTCTTTGAGAACGGAACAAAGGCAACGAGCAACCGAGGATCGATGAAGCGTGGCGGACCCGCTAGTCGAGCCGGAACGATGCAGCAATGCGGGAGTATAGACCAGGTCGCGAGGGAGGAAGAAAAAGGGAAGAGATGGCAAATCGGCCAGATCTGGTGGTGCAGCACGACGATGGAGACGATAACCTGCAAGCGCAATAAAACAACGAGCAGAGAGCAAAGAGTGATCGGCAGCGAGGAGCTCTTGACAAGCAGCCACAAGACCAGCAAGTTTCGAATCTGGGTAACAGACCTTTGCACGGGTTGCAGAAATCGGCAACTAATAAAAAGAGTTGGGCAAACTCAGCCAGATCCGTTGGCTATGCATGTGGAAGAGATGAGCAGGTCCGATGTCCAAACTGAATCGCGAGGGAAGATCCAGATTTGCACGATAGCTCCGAATTTTCGACGGCGAAGCTACTTCGRGAAGGAAGAAATGCAGCGACTGCCAAAAGGAAGAAAGGGGAAGGATAGCGATGATCGGTGCGGCATCTGCAGATAGAGGAAGAAAGTGAGGCGGCAAGTGTAGCGGTAGGAATTTTCTGGGAGTGGGGCGGCAGCGGCAGTACCGGGGAGGAAGAAGAAAGGTTTTAGAGTTTCTCTCTCTCTTTTTTTTTTAATATTTCTTTTCTTTTTTTTTAAACTTGGGCCATAACCCAAATCCTTCAGGCCTTCCCATTCCATAACTAATCCAATCCACTAAATTAAATCCTATGGGTTTTTCTTTCGATAAAAATCTAGTTTCCAACTAAGATACGAATAGGCCCAACAAGTCGAGCCACTAACCAACGAAGGACCCTTATTCGATTAACACGATAATCTCATACTTATTAAATGTACAATTAAACAATAATCACATAGAAAATTTCCAGCTGTAGTTGGCACACAAATTCACAMGATCAAATAAAATTCAWAAAAGTAAAATCTCGGGTATTACACTCACACTATTAGTCTATCTAATAAATTATTATGATAGTCTTTACCAATATAATATTCCACCCCTTGTAAGATCCCATTTCATGTTTTATTTTCATAATACTTTCCGACAAAGGTCACTGTGATATTACTTCCTTAGCTTTCAAGACAGCTAGTTATTGTATGCTTATATTTTTGTCTTTTCTCCCCTAGTAACTTCTTTATACTACCACATAATGATTCCTTTTTTTTTTTTTGGTTTCATACAGTGGATGTCTTTTCTTTTTACTTCCTTTATGTTTTTATTRTTTTCTTCTCCTTTTACTTTGGTGTAATTTACCTCTGCTGCAATCTCATTACCGTACTACCTTTTCTTCTTTTGTGCCCATTGCAGATTCATGTTTCCTTTTGAAGCTGGGTAAATTTTGGCCTTGACCTTACTGTAGCAAACACAAAAGTAATTAGTGTAGTCCAATAAAAAAGAAGTATTTAGTATAGTAATTTGACTATTCTATTTTCTCTTTTTATTTTTGGATTTAAAGTTTTAGTAAGCTTTGTTATAAACTACTTATTAGACCTTGTTTAATGCCAGTTAAAGGGGGTTTTCTACTTACTCGATAAATTACTCACTCCACCCATCTTCTCCCCTTAGAACAGGAAGCCTTTGTGTGTGACTTTGAGGGTAACATCTGGGAATGAGCTCATAGAAATCAAAATGAAGACTCGCTAAGAATTTATTTACATTTCRAACTTATATATTTGGACCTTGTACTGCCATTTTCGAAGTTAAGTATTATAGTTGTATAAGACTAGACATTTGGAGGCAAATAAAGTATTTTTATTTTTATTTTTTTTTTGAATTTAAAGTTTTAGTAAGCTTTATTTTAAGGAGGTCTTGTAMTTTCTAGGGTAAACCTTAAAGGGTACGACCATGTCACATCCCAGGTAGGGGTCTACGCCCACTTTTGGGCATGACATTTAGTGGTATCAGAGCATAGGTTTCGGATAATTTGGAATAAAATTAGGTCTTCAAACACTTAGATTCAGGATTAGAGTGGCACTATTGGAGGGGTTGATCTACGACTAACTTTTCATCATGGTAATTTATTTATTATTATTGACTTATCTGCTAGTTTACGTGTGCTAACAGTAACTAACTTTCGTATTAATATATTCCGACTAACAAGAGGAGAAAAGAAGCTATAGTTCCCCTTATCGACCACTCGAGGTTGTTGAGAAAGGTGGAAGTTCTTGAGACCCAAAATGAGTAATTGCTCAAGAATCAGAGGTACTGCGCCCATTATTTGGCAGAAGTTGATAGGGAAGGCATTCGACGTGAACAGGAGAAAGATCAAGTTGAGTAGGAGTCTAGGCGATTGAGGACGGTGACCACGCAATTAGAAGGTGAAAGGCAAGGGTTGAGATGAAGGATCAGGGATCTAGAAGATGATAAGTAGAACTCAAGACAAAGGCGGAACATTGGAAGCTCGTGTATGACCATCTATGGGATGAATGTGAGGAAGGCACAAACACTGCGGAGAAGGAATATTCATTTGCAAGATCGCATGTTGAGGCTCTCTAGAAATGAAGTAGAGTAGTTAACAATTACTAGAATGATATGTGTTTGGGTATAAAAGACTTGGAATAGTTTTCTTAGTCTAAATGAGTTATTTAACTATGAATTATTTAGAGTTTGCTATGAATATTATTTTTATTTATGAAATAAGAATTAATAAATCTTATGTGACTTCTCTTGGTGACATGACTCTTAATCAAACCCTTACCTTTTATCTTTGTGACAAGTTAGTCCCTTACAAATCGTTAAATTATGTACTAGATGGTTGATAAAAAATAGAGGAAATGAGGCTACTGAAAGGGAACAGAGTCCACCCAATGCTCAATGGGCTAGGGGACAAGGACTAGAATGCCCCTAATGAATCAGGCCAAGACGTCGCAACCCCAACGCACTCAGGGAGTGGGCACACAACCACCAACACCCACCACTCAGGCTATATTAGCTATGCTGACATAAATAATAGTTGCATTCCAGGCTATGATGCAAGCCCTTAGGGGCAAAGAGAAAACCACTTCCCGCAATGCATCTACTATGAGAGGAAGAGGAAAGCAAATATTCCTACATTCAGTGGAGAGGCTTGTAAGCTGCGAAAAAGTGGTTGAGGGATATGGAGCGAAATTTCAAGATTTTCAAGGTACCTAAAGGACTTGAGGAGAAGAGACCATACTATTCCTAGTTGGCGATGTAGAGATCTGGTGGGAAGGCTCAAAACCATGTTACTTTCCAAATGGAAAACCCTTAACATGGAGCACTTTCAAATGGATTTATTAATTGCATATCCATTTAATGTAATTAGTTTTGATTCTTATAACATTACATTTTATTAATTAGGGATAGGATTCGTGAAGAATTGAAAAGTATTACTGTATTTATTTAATGTTATCATTCTTTGGCTTTTCTTTATATTAAATGCGCTAAATTGTTTGACCGTCGAAGATTAAATTCTATTAAAAGCACATACGTGATAACTTACATATGGGTGATTGTTGGTGTAGGATGTTGTTAGTTCATCCAAAACAGATATAGAGAAAAAGGATCTTAGGATCTTTATGCTAAATTAGTAGTTGCAAAGCTCGAATAGTATGAGAGTTCCAAAGCCCCCCCTCATATAATTCCAAGATATAACATTCATTGATCCCTGAATGTTATTGCACAAGTTCTGGTAGGTTTAGTCTCTGCATAATAACTTTTACCCTTTCTAGTTCCATGGCACCCTCTCTCTCCTCCAAACTTTGTTTCAAATAAGAGCACCCCTTTGCCCCACCATTTCTTTCCCCCCTTCAATCCCACCCTCAATTCACCCATCTTCCTTCCTACCTCCTCTAAAACCCTGCCCCATCATCATCCTACCGTTCTAGAAATCACTGTCTCTTGCCGTTGTTTCATCCATCATGCTTGTTAATAGCACCCTTAGCCTCCACACGGCCTGACCCTTCCCCTGGCTTTCCACGATCAACAGAGGTTATGACCTAAACTCAAGATAAATTAGCACACCCATAACACCCTCCTCCACATATTGCCCCCAACGTCGACAAGTGACGCCCCATTTTTTTTCTCCCTGTGTTTGCACCGTACTATTCGGTATGACCTCCTCTGCCGTTTCTCCCTCACCTCACCCCTATTCCCTTTCCCTTAGTTAAAAATTCCCGCGATGATAATCCATAACCAAAGGCATTCTTACTAGGTGAAAAAATATGTGCAAAGGTTGTATGTACCATTGACTTGTTAAACTCTACATACATCCATAGCCCGTGGTTGAAATTCTTCCTTTCATTCAACAATTATCTCCACCCCTACTGCCTGGGCACCATATGGTTGAATGGCTGGTACATTTGCATCTATAGCACAGTGATGGCAAACGTTCATAATGCAAAATGCCCTATATCTCTTCCTGTGATGGCAATGGTAGCACCATAAACCTTCAAAATTGTTAAGTGACATCAATGAGTGTTCGTACCCTAAAAAACAAAGCCCCATTCGAGAGTCTTTCTTGAATCTAAATATTTCCAGCTTCATTGAATTGTTGTCARTCAAGTTTCACCTCCACTTYCCTAGTATAGAACTCAAGGAGCAATCAATGAATTTGAATCCAAAACCATGTATGGTTTAACTCGTTGCCATGAATATCATAGCCTTCATGCCATGGCTGCAAGACAAGAAGATTCCCCTTCAAGCACCATGACTCATTCTCTAATGCTCATTTCATAACTAGAGGCTCTCTGAAGAAAATATGCAAAAAATCCATGCATAGCTTAGTCACACGTATCCCCTCAGTTCTCTRTGTAGARTTCTCGATGCCATTTCCTTCTTAGCATGGAGCTTGTCAATACAATTTTGGACACAGTCTTGTACGTCGTCCTTGATCTGCGCCCCCTATATCCACTATAATGCCCTCAGTCTGTGTGGTGGTAAACTTCTTCAACCGATTCAAAATATCCACTCCCATATCTAGATAGACATCTACCATTTGAGCCCACTCCGATGATCTGTCAAATGTCAGAGTGAAAGAGTCCTACATAAAACAAAACTCTAACMTTAGGGAGAGAGCACTTCTCATGCAYGAGGAGAGAAAGAAATCTCTCTTAATTTTATAACAAGTTAGATATCTATAGTGATGCTTTTAAAGCATCGCAATAAATATTATGACCATTTAGTTACATATTTATCAACCTTAATAACATCATTTTATCACATCCAATATGACGCTTTAAAGCGTCACTATAAGAAGATCACTATAACACTCCTATTGCTCCTTGACTTTGGATGACACTATTTCAGAACGTCACCAAACGAACAGCATTATTGTAGCCTAATTTTCTAGTAGTATGCTATTGATCGCAAATCCATCACAATTGTCGACGAATTTGCAGCTGAATTTTGTAAAATTTACATGAAAGTTTGATAAAAATAAATCTTAGTGTTTTTTAAAATAAATAGCATTTCATACACATGGTCAATGCTTCAAATAAATTTAATAAAAATGAATGCTTAATTTTTTAAAGTAAATACTATTTTGAAACGTTTCAAACTTTTCATAATACAATCAATCGTAGTTATAATAACTAAAACATTCAAATCTTTCAAAAAGCCTGGTCTTCATAAATTTCATAATTTTCATATATTTTTGTACTTTTTCCACATTTATAATCGATTAATCTATATAAATGCGGAATCTAATTAGGCTTAATCACTTTTAGTTTCTCAACAATTAGTTTGCATTGAATCAATTCAGTCAAGATATTTCTATATTCATATCGAGAATCCACGTTTGGAGAGAGTAGTAATTTTTTTGAACGTAATTGCTCATAAAGTGTATTTTACAAGTTTATAAATATATGATTATTTACCTTAATTAATGAAATATACATTAACATTGGATCAATTAATAACTTTTTACGCCAACATAGATAAATTATCATATATGTACTTTTAATAGAATTTTATTTTTTGATATCGAACGATTTAATTTGTTTAATATAAAGAAAAATCAAAATATGATAATATTAAATAATAGAGTAATATTTTTCAATTCTTCACGAATTTCATATTCTAATTAAATATATTAAGTACTAGAAGAGGACTCTTCCCCATCCCTCACAATGGTTGGATTATTACTTCTTGTTACGGTGCTGTTGCTTCTACCATTTTTTAAATACATTGTATTGGAGTTAAAAGCAGTAAAACCCAAAATACCCATTATCATTCTATGGTAGTTAAACTTGAGAAAGCTCCATACAAAACAATTCCACAGAATAATCTCCAGAAAGCCTTCTGTGAGGCTTAATAAAATGAATACCAATTTTGCTAGTAAGTGTACCTTAATAAAATTGAGTTTTCAATTTTCTCTTCCCCATCTCTCATTCCTCTGTTCGTCACTCCYGCGCGACCGACTACCGGCGGCCGTCCCTCTGCAAATGGACCAGAATCGGTAAGCCATAACACTAACCTCCTTTATTTACTGAAATTTTTGGTGAATCAGTGTATTTGGTGCTTTAATAATCTCAAATCTTTGGTATCTGTAATAGTTCGCTCCTGAAGATTGGCTGGCAGCAGTATTTATTGTTGGCTTTTCATTAGGAGGTACTGATGGTTTTCATTTGGAGAAGAAGTCAAATGGTTTTTCTTTCACCCCTTTTGGTGCTTTAACAATCTCAAACCTTTGGTGTCTGATTTTCGCTGAATTTATTGCTAGTTTAAAATTTTGATATATTTATTTAGTGAATGAGTGAAGAATGTGCGGAGATGAGAGTTTTGGCATGTTTTCGACRTCAATGAAGAGATTGCTTTTTACCTTGCTTTCCCTAGTCCTCTGTCTTCATTTGCTTTCTAGTTCTGGAGATTGATTACCTTTTTTTGCAGCATGGAGACTGAGTTTTTCTATTGATCACCCTTTTAGTGCTTATAGGACTTTGAAATTGAACGAGAGGAAGTGATTCTATGTTTTACATTCTTGTGATTATTATATCCATAGAGAATTACTTGGTTTTCAGTTAGAATGACATAGTCAACCTTTGAAACATAAAAACCRTATGTGTTTTATATAGATATAATGATTCTTGAACCTGCTTGCTTGACTTAGTGGTGCAAGTAGAAAGAAAGTTAGAGAGGAATTACTTTTTTTGAGGTAAGAATCACATTAGTACATAATCCCCTTGTTTGGGCAGTTTTGATTGCATTAATTCCTTGATTTGCTCCATCTTTATATGCGTTGTCTTTATTTTTACTCTCCTTAGCTCTCTTAACTTTATTTGCATTGTTTGCTGAAGTTCTTGGCTGTTATTTGCATTGTTATTATAATTATGTTTATACATCTATTTGATTGCACATTATTCAATAGATGGTAAAAGCATATTGCTCAAAAGGTTGGCAGGAAAATGAAAACCAAATGAAATAAGAGCTATTCTAAGCAACAATTAACTTATAAATAGAAAATTAAATTGACAGGGAAGTGCAAATGCAAAATACTGACTACTTATGGTATCTTGTTGTCTTTGTTCTATGTTAGTGGTTGCAAGAATTTTGCACGGAACCCTGTGAATTACTAATAACCTTATGCGTCCTGTTCTGGACCCGTGTGCTTTGCCCCTTGCAATTTCCATCCTCCTGTTCTTTCCACTTGGAACATTACGGACATGATTTATGGGTGTTGTGTCTGAATCCATATTTCCAACTATTGAGTGGCAACTTGTGGCGTTTTATRCATTTAATATGTGGTATAGTTGTGCTTTCATCGGTCTGTTCAAGAATTATATATAAGATTTCTTACAAAGCATTGTTAATCTTTTCCACATCATGTGACTGAAAAATGCAATAGCAATATTCCGGTGATCATCCATTGAKTGGATAGATATCGTGGCTTTTGTCATTCTGCCCCTTAATGTTCTGAATTTTGGAATTTTTTTCTATTTTCCATGCTCATGTTGATTAGCTTCTATACTTGGGTGTTAAATATCAAGTGAAGTTGCATTACTTCATACGTGAAACGTAAGATAGCATGCAGAAAATCAAAGACAAAATGTATCATCTATTCATACACATCATCAAATATAGATAATTAGTTAGTGGAAGATTCTGTCACATCTTTTTCCAATTCTTTCAGAGCTAGCAGTAAAACAATCGATTGCCTGTTCGGTTTGCATCACAAATTTTATGAATTAATTTTCATTTTATGTTAAATAATAACTATGAATATTATCTCACTTGCTATTGACGTTTTATTATCCTACCTGAACTTATGAGGAACAGTTTATTAGAGAGTTTTTTTTTTTTTTTTCATTGACAATTAATTGTGTAACTGCATAATTATATACTTGTTTGAAGTAACAGAAAATTTAGTGCAAGATCGTCAACTTCAAAATGTATTAATTATTTAAAATTGTACAATGAAAATGAAAAAAAAATCAATAACAAAATTTATTGAATAAGATATTAAGAAATAATTTTCTAAAACATTCAAAGTAAACAGGTTTTCCAGTTTTCTGTTTTCAAAATCAGTTTCCCGAAACAACAAAAAGAACACATTTTCAAAAACTCAGGAAGGACTCAAAACAGAAAACTCAAAATGAATTCAAAACTCAAAACACCAAAGAGAATGCACCCTTAATTTTTTAACAGCCTTGGTATTTTTTATCTTTTATCTTTATTTATATTATTATCAAGTTATTATTTAACATTTTAATTACTATTACAATTAATAGTAATAGTAAACTCAGTTAGTTACCATCCAATAGAATATTGACCTTTTCTCTTTCACTGCTGTTTATTCTGGGGAAGTTCTTCACTACCTTAATCTAGGTAATTATATTCTAGTCCCAGTTGCAAATCCATGGAGCCAGATGGAGGACTCAACTGCATAGAAAACTTTGATGCAACTGCAATAGGTGTTGCTTCATGGTGATTAAAACATCACGGATTTAGCAAGTGAATCTGAATTTGTTTTGGTGGTGGGGCTCAAAGCTTGATCCATTGAATCGAATCCCAAAATCCCAACTCACCAGCCCTAGCTTCGGAACAAAATTCCTCGTTTCATTATTCTCTAAATTTGGGTCGTCAGTCAGACCCAAAAAGCAGTGCTTTGAAAAAAAAGATTCTGGAGAGCTTGAATTTGAAGTTTGAGTTGTTGCAGTGATGCTCGGTCGTTGTTTTGTTTGATACTGGAGCTCGGTAGCTTGAATTTGAAGTTGCAAGATTCAGAGCTCGGTGAGTACTTTGGGTTTTCCAAGTGTTCTAGGGTTTTCTGAGTGATTTTGCATAGGAAATTTGACTGACTTATGATTACTCCTGATTGCTTACTTTAAATGTGATTTTCGTTGTATGGTAAACCTGATAGATTCCTCCCGACTTTGGTAGATAAAATTTTCTGTAATTTAGGTTTTCTGATACTGGATTTTAGATTTAAAAAAAAAAAAAAAAAATCTGTATTTTCAGTATGGTGACTATAACTCAGATCATTTTCATGGTCTCTGTTCCTGTAAAAGATGCACATTCCAAGAGTTTCTTTCTTGACCGCTGCCTCTGGAAGATTGATCACAGTCTCAGTTTTACCTCATTTTTTCTCTTCTTCTGCTGTATGGTTTTGGCATCGAACCTAGAAACAGTAAGTGTCATGGTAAAAGTAAAATCTTAGAGTAAGTATAATTTTAAGATGGGGTTTCTTTCTTTTTTTCCTCACTAAATTTCAGAAATTGTCCATCAGTTTTTCCTTTTTGGATTCAGTGGATTACCCCAGATTGTCTTGTTCAAGACCAACGGTTACGAAATGACACCATCCATCTTAGTATGGGAAACTGTTTATCCTTTGTCAGATTTAAGCCTAAACCAAATAGTCCCTCATATTTGATAGGAGTGGATATCATCGAAGAAAAAACACCATTTGTAATTTCTTCTGTTTCCTGTGAAGAGTATGTTAGCGAATCTGGGTACCCTCTGAGTGCTGTCTTGTTTTCCTAAAACTTAGGGTGCATTTACTTACCTATTTTTCAAATGCATTTTSTCAAAACAGAAAAAATGAATAAAAAACAGAAAAAGCGTTTACTCATTTTCGTTTGCAAAAGTAACTTGAACGCTGCCTCCAGGATTTAAAAAACCACTTGCAATGCAAGAATGARATTATGAAGTAAAATAGCTTTACATTCCTTTTTTWTCTTTAATCRTGGAGTTGCCTGAATGTACTGGCCCTTCCTTACTTAAACACAACAGAAGAAGACACTTTTCCTTGTACAAAGACAGGCAAGTTTATTGGAACATTGAAGAAAATCCCTGGTTTTATGCCAAAGTTTGTAAATTTTGTAGTAGGGGTTGTTATGAACCAGATTAACTATAAGTATGTGGAGTCCAGTTCCAGAACTTTAGGACGCCATAGAGGGAGGTGGCTGCATCGGTTAGGAGCTATCTGATGGAGTACCTGGCTGCTATGAGTGGTGAGGACACAATGGCAGTGTGGTGCAATGAGCTTTCACGGCAGCTGGAAACCTCCCTCAGTGGAGTGCATTAAGATCAATGTTGATGGGTCTTTTGCAAAAGGTGGGACCGGCATGATTACGAGGAATGCTGCAGGGAAATTGTGGCTTCCATGGCTGCAAATTTTGTGGATGGAGTGCAGGCTGAACAGGTTGAACTCTTAGCAATATGGAAGGTAGCTGAACGGTTAAGGCTTCCTTGCTTCCAAATTGAAACGGACTGTCTTGTGGCCGTCTGGAAGTTGCAGCGAAGCTCGGAAGATCTATCCACATGGGGCTTAGTTCAGTGCATCAAAAGCAAAGGCGAGTGCACTTGGGGTGGGAAGTTTCTCCGTTGTTCCACGAAAGCCAAACAATCCGGCATGCATATTGGCCAAGTTGGGTTGTGGTTTGAGGTCTACCTGGGTCTGGATGGGTGATGCCCCACCTGAGGTCATTGTTCCAGTGATGTCTGATTTGCCTCAGGAATAAAAGTTTTTAACATTTGGAATGAAAAAAATTCCTTAAATATGATTATAAATTTAAAATTTCTTTAACGCCTACGTTTTCGATCTATCTTCACTCTAGCAAAAACTAATTTCTTTTTATATGCTAAAGTTAATCCAAATAGAGCCGCCATTWGGCCAAAGCAAAACTTTTATTAGATTGTCATCTCACTTGTAACTTCTGTTAAAAGTCTTGTTTTGAAACAWAACTTCTGTTAAAAGTCTAAACATCATTTTTCAAAAAGACAGCCTTTTTCTTTCCTTTCTCCCTTTYGTCGATCTTCAGTAGTCATTTCCTCTCTCTCAAAAACCCTCCCGAATCTCCCTCTACCCATTTTCGTCTTCAGTCAATGACTCTTTCTCTCTCAAAAAAACCCTTTGCAAATCTCCTTCTACCCATTTTATCTGGCGTTCACCTTTTTGTACCACTTAACCTAGTTGAGTTGTCCGACTGAGATGAAGTTTGCCACCGTCATCTTCCAGTGAAATTGATCTGTCTAAGTTGAAGGTAATTCCCTTACACTCTTATTTGCCTTGGGTTTTTACTTTTCTGGTACACATTAAGGATTTGAATTGTCCGAGTTGAGTGGTCCAAGTAAATGGCCAAACACTAGATACTCCATCTTCTCTAGGAAGCGCCACACTATATCATGTGCTAGAAAAACAAAAAAGGGACTGGAAATTGAGGTACTCATCTGAGAAAAATAGGCTAAAATTACAGCAGCAGGATCAAGTTAATGTTAGAAATAAATTTGATGGGGTATGGAGACTTTCCAAGTTAGGATTTCCGGTTGACAGAGACCCTGGGAAAGATTTTCTTGGTGTTTTCAGAGGCTTTACTTGATGAAATTGCCAAAGCTATTGAATCTCCGGTATTCTCTTTTTTATTTCTAAAACCCTTTGGTTTGAGAAATGAGGCATACTATTTAAAAATGATTCCTTTATTTGCTATTTTTTTTCAATTATGAGGATTCAACCGGCCATTGTAATGATGAATGATTCTAAGAGTATAATTCTCTTACTGCTTTTGCATTTTCTGAAGCATCACTTACAAGAATCGTTCTGATCATATGTATGAGAACTTCAAAAAAGAACTTACTTGACTCATTAATGAGGTGAAAGACATGCCAGTTAGTGAAGGACTTGCAATGCCTCTGACAAGCTCTACAGCTAATGGATTCTGAGTAGAATCTACTCAATTGGAAGCATTTGAACAAGCAGTTTCCTTTTGAAATTAGGAAGAGAAGGTTACAGAAGGTCTAAATGATTTGACATGGTGTTCTAGATTTTGGAGACCATGAAGAGCTGCTTGATATAGATTGTACTCATATATACTGGAGATTAAATCGGCTAAAAGAATAGATTAAATGCATTAGACCCGAGTTCTATTTGGCATGACCCGAAGAGCTTGCTGTGCAACCTAAGGAAAAAAAACCTAATTTATGAGAAAAAATCAAGTTTACAATCAAAATTGGTTCTTTCAATTTATAATCGTGCCATTCCATTTATTTGTTCTTTATTTTCTGCCTGCAATATATGTATTCAAATCCACTCATTTATGATTTCTTCAGGAGCAATGTTTTCGGTGGAAATAAATGGGTCTTGGTGGTTATGCAACTTTCTTTGGATAAGTTTTGGTAGGCTGTAATACTATAATTATATGGAGTTTTCTGCTCCATGTCAAGGTGATTGATGATACTTAGATTGTTGAAGCAAAGAATAAATTATTTTTGCTGTGGTACTTACTAGTTTATTAACCATGATTGCTCAGGAAAGATGTTCTTTTCTCTTTTCTTGGTGTTTTACTCTTTATACATGTACATTTGTATCTTTAATTGGAGTGAGACTAACGTTGTGGAACCATGGAGCTTTGGATGATTTATCAGAAACACCTATGTAATTGAATTTCTGTACCCCTTTTGAACTGCAGAAGAGATAAAAGCAGGGGATTGCTGCTGCTAAGGGGAAATGTTAACATAGAGCGCCTCTATAGTTTGCTATTAAAGCTGAAATCTTTTAGTTCCTTTTTCGATGAAGGGTTTGCGACTATTTGTCCTGTTGAAAAAGGTTGTTGCTTCAAGCACTTGCCTAGACTGCAGAAGTCCTAAAATTTCTAACTACTCCACACTGGCTTCTACAAACCACCAAACATGGAGCTTCTTTTCTGAAGAAAGAGAGGGGGAGAGTTCAGTTTATAAGCACGCTCTCATGTTCAAGCGGCCGTCCACCATAGATTACCAAAAGGGACTCCAGAATTCTGTTAGCTTAATTGGCACTGTTGAGCTTCCGTTGAAAAAAGTTAACTGCAGCACTGGTTCGCTTGGGGTTCACACTATGCTCAGAATCAAGAACTCTCACTCTGGCCACTATTCTAAGTAGGTCTTTTCAGGATTGCAATCATATACTRGATCTTGCCTGTTCAAGTTTCTTTTACWTTCTCTTAGCTATATGTTATTTGTGGCATTCYGAACTTGCTACYGTAAAAGTTATGTKCTCMAATTGGTATTGGACAGGGTTTTACTGATCATGTGGCATGAGATGGCTGAAGTGTCTATAAATTGTGTCAAACCAAATGATTTTATATATGTCTGGGGCCATTTAGCATCCTATGAAAAGACTGGAAAAGATGGCATTCGCAGGATGCTTCATCAGGTTAGGGCTCTGGGATTATCCTTCTTCAGTCTTTTACTGAACTTGCATTCTTCTTTTCAATTTGATTGTTATGCTTTCTATTCAGGCTAATGTTTTCTATTTGCTKGACATGTTCTTGCATTTTTTGGCTATGATATGTGTAGGCTTTAAGTTCTCTTTCAGGGTTTGGTTTCATTTTACCCTTACGTCAATGACGGAACACCACAAACTTTTTAATGTCTCGTAGACTCAAATGGATTCCTATTTTATTTGCTGATTTTGTTCCTTATTATATTTTCTAGTTATCCTAGATGAGCCATGCCAGCTAGACCTTCTTCAGATCCCTTGATGAGCATGGATCCTTCATACTGATGACCAATTCTACCAAATTTAGCTTCAGCATATTGACTGAGGCAAGCTGATGACTTGTTATTTGTCCAAAATATAGGAGCTGCTCCATTAGTGAGATGTGAACTGTTGATTATATATATCCATAATCAATTCTGACTCCTTGAAAACAGACTGATTTCAAGAAAGACTAAGGGTTGGATTTCACTTGAAAATCGGGGAGAAAATTGAACTTCATGATGGAAAGATATTTAGAAGAAATTATCATAGAATAGAAGATGCTTCTTTTGCAGTATTTTAATATGGTTAGTATTCCATGAAGCAATGAGTGCGATAAGAAAATCTAAACTAGAGGTGTTCAGATTGATTTATATAKGCAAGGTTCTTTGTGAATGTTAAGAACATAGTTGGATATATTTTGCAGTGTCTCTTGCATTGATGGTATATTAACTAGTTTCTTGTGATTCTTTATGATAGTATAGAATTTGTATATCTTTTCCTGTGTTATATCACATTTACTCTGTCGACCTTTTCTTAAGGTTATTCAAAGCTGATTTTATTTTTATTCTCTAGTTTCGCAAAACTGTCTTCAGCATGTTCAAAAGGTAACTTGAGGGTGCCTCCAATATTGTTCTTTTCAAGACTTCTTTGTCATATATATCAGATGAAGCCAAGCACGTCCTCTACAATTTGCTGAACACTGACATAAGATCTATTTGCAATGCCTATGCTGCCCTAGTTGAAGCTAACTCTAAACTGACAAAAATGTCTTTAACTTCTAAAATATCTGTCATATTAATCTTTGCCTTTGCTATTTTACAAACACTTGCTTTTTCATATTTATGTATTTGGTAAATTGATTTTTTAAACAGGTTAATGTGAAGGAGATAAATTATGTTGCACAAAAAGCTGAAGCGCCACTCCACCAACAAACGAATCAATTATTCCATGGTATGGTTTCCTTTTATCATGTCTCAGAAAATTTTCTTGATAAATCTCTCTGTACCATCTTCTAACTTTGTGATTTCCAAGATGCATGTTCGATATAGGCTGGGAAGGTTTTGTGCTTTTGAGAAACTATGTAGTTTATCCATATTTAACTGGTTAGTGAATGAGTATATTTTTGGCTAAGATACAGGAATAGTTTGGTTTTGGTCTTCACAAATTCTGACCAATGAGAATTTCTTATTATGTTATCATTTTTGTCCYGAGGCAATTATATAATTCATTCTTCTTGTTATTAAGTTTACTAATGAAAAGCTTGGCCAATCATCTTTCGCATTTCATATAGAATTTGGACTTTGAGCGGATCTTACCTGTGATTTATGTTAGAAGCCAGGAAAGGCGTTGTTCTGCCATTATATACTTTGTTGACTTTGGGATTTCAGGTGAAGATGCTTTCGAAAGGGTCAAAAACCGGCTCCATTTGTGGCAAGTGTTCTTCGCCAACCCTTATGARTGGAATGATTTCAGGAAGACCAAGAAGAATCCTAAGCATCCAGATTTCAAGCACAAGAACACTGGTGAAGTGCTCTGGCTACATCACGATGATCCCCCTTGGATTAGTCGACAACTACAGTTGCTTGATTCTGTAATTTTAGGACAGAGTGGAGAAGGTTACATGAGTTCAAAGTTGTGCAGTTTCCTTCCAGAGAAGGATACCATGGAGAARATATGATATGACTTCATGCACTGAGCAGCATCTAGGAATAGAAATCGGGCCGGGCCGGCTCAGTTCAGTATTAGTAATATGAATTAGTTAAATTTTTAATTTTATCCCTATTTATTTTCCAGTTGTTTCAAAATTTCATTTTCATCTCTATTGATTTTTCAATTTCTTCATTACAATAAATGGGGTATCAAGTGGTTTTAAATTTTATTTTGTTTGAATTATTATCTTCTTATACACATTTTTTAACAAATTTGTAACAACCCGTAGACTTACATTTTGAAAACTTATGATGATTTAGGAAGGAAGAAAAATTCGTTGAAATTCTAATTATACCAAGTCTTCAAATATTTAGAACTTGTTAAACAATAAAAAAATTTAAAGGAAAATAAAATTTAATAGGAGTATCTGATTTTCCTGATTATGTTATCTATAACTCACGGCGGAGCTGCACACCGGTGAGCCGCCACAGGACATGCCTTTCCTTTCCGCCAATGCCTTGGGCTCACTGGTCGAGTCGGCGGTATCAACTCACTCCTCTCTCCGTCTTGGCCGTGCAGTCCACGCTCAGATCATCAAAGCTCTCGATCTCAATGACCTCCCTCCCTTCCTCTCCAACCACCTTATCAACATGTACTCCAAACTCGACCGCCTCAACTCAGCTCACCTCGTCCTCTCACTCACCCGTCCCACTTCCCGTTCTGTCGTCACCTGGACCTCTTTAATCTCTGGCACCGTCCAAAACGGCCACTTCACCTCTGCTCTCTCGCACTTCTCCAGCATGCGCCGTGATCATATCTTTCCCAACGATTTTACCTTTCCTTGCCTTTTCAAAGCTTCCGCTTCTCTCAGCTATCCTTTCCTCGGGCAACAACTCCACGCTTTAGCTGTTAAACTGAAACTAATTTCCGACGTTTTTGTTGCGTGCAGTGCTTTTGATATGTATTCTAAAACTAAGCGAGATGATGACGCAAATAAACTGTTCGATAAAATGCCTCACAAAAATATAGCAACATGGAATGCTAAAATTTCTAATGCTGTGCTTAATGGGAGGCCTAGAGAAGCCATTATAAAGTTTATTGAACTTTTACGTGGAGGAGAGGAGGCTCCTAATTCTATTACTTTCTGTGCGCTTTTGAATGCTTGCGCGGATTGTTTGAATTTAAAGGTTGGGCAGCAATTGCATGGTTTTGTAATTCGATTTGGATATGAAAATGATGTACCTTCATCGAATGGGTTGATTGATTTTTATGGCAAATGCAAGGAGGTAGAGTCCTCGGAAATGATTATTAATGGCATGAGGCAAAGGAATGTGGTTTCCTGGTGTAGTATGGTGGCCGTCTATGAGCAGAATGATATGGGAGAGAAGGCATGTCAATTGTTCRTGGAAACTAAGAGAAATAATATGGAGCCTACAGGTTTCTTGGTTTCGAGTGTTCTCAGTGCCTGTGCAGGGTTGGCAAGGCTCGAGTTTGGGAGGGCGGTTCATGGGATTGCTGTTAAAGGATGTATTGAGGGGAATTTGTTTGTTGGGAGTGCACTAGTGGACATGTATGGGAAATGCGGGAGTATARAGGATTGCGAGCGAGCATTCTATGAGATGCCAGAGAGGAATTTGATATGTTGGAATGCCTTGATTGGTGGTTATGCTCATCAAGGCCGTGCTGAAATGGCTTTGGAATTGTTTGAGGTGATGACAAGAGGAAGTCCTAAGGTGGTGCCTAATTATGTGACATTTGTGTCTKTGTTGACAGCATGTAGTAGAGGTGGAMTGGTGAACATAGGGATGAATATTTTYGAGTCAATGAGAGGGTTATATGGAATTGAGCCAGGGGCTGAGCATTATGCTTGTGTTGTGGACATGCTTGGGCGTGCTGGGTTAGTGGAGCATGCATATGAATTCATACAAAACATGCCTATTCAAACTACAGTTTCAATCTGGGGAGCGCTTTTAGGAGCTTGTAAGGTGTATGGGAGGCCAGAGTTAGGGAAGATTGCAGCTAAAAAGTTATTTGAACTCGATCCAAATGACTCCGGCAATCACGTTCTGCTTTCAAATATGCTTGCCGCTGCTGGGAGGTAAATTCACTTCTTCATCACATTGACCAAAATATCTTTGCTGAAACCCTGAAATGCCTGATGCAACATCCTTGAGGGTCTGTCAARATACAATTCACTTTTCACTTTTTGGTTCTTCTGTATACCGTAGGGTGTATCGGATTGGCTCTTCATCCTTTCTTTGAAGAAAAAATTTTTCCTTGAAAAATTCATTTGGATTAAAAAGAATGGAGTTGCTTGGAGAAATGTWTATTGTAGATTTTTATTTGTAGTGAAACAATTTTTCGTTGAAACAAGATCTTTTTAGTGAAAAAGTAAAAAGTAATATAAATGAGTTTTTTCTTGAAGTAAAATCTTGTGCTTCATTAAGAAAGATAAACAAATGAATTTTTCAATGAAGATGGAAGATTTTTTCTATGAAATTTCAATCCAAGTACAGCCTTAAAGTACATTCGCTTGTTTCTTTTTACATTTGAGATATAGGTATTTAGTTCATCAGATGCAGCAAATTCAATGAAGATTCTTTTAATCCAATTTGCAATTTACCTTAGATTTTGATCGTGTTTGCCTTGACATTTCAACTTTTGGTCAAAACGAGGAGTCGTTGATTGTGAGGCGCTCCAAAGGTTATTGTTGCTTGGGGTGTATTTGCATTCCATTGTGCTTCTTATAATTTAAAGCATAAATTAAATACTCTGTGCTTATTTAGTGGAGTGAATATTTGCTCTTGGATTTCAGTCTTTATGATGTAAATAGACTTTGTACCTATCGACAATTTACTATAAAGCTTCATTGGTGGCAGCAGTTATGAATGAGATGAATCAATCTGGTATTATTTAAAACTGAAACAAAGTTTAAGGAACGCAAGTTCATATTGCTTAGTTGACTCAACATGAAGCTATTGTTATTACACTGGAGCCCGCATTTTTTATGTGACAGAATACTGAATGCGTTATTCTCTTCCCAGGAGTGCCTACTTATCTTATTATCTCATGATACTTTAAGTCTCAACTAAAAGAGTTATTTCCACTGAAATTAGCAAAGAATTGTTCTGTATTATTCCTTTATGATGGATATCTGACTTTCTGTAAATAATGGATATCTGTTACTCCACAACTGAATTTTCTTCTCACTTATGGCTAATAAATATCGACAATAATACAGGTGGGAAGAGGCCAACCTTGTGAGGAAGGAGATGAAGGACGTTGGGATCAAGAAGGGTACAGGATATAGTTGGATCACAATCAAGAATAGCATCCATGTATTCCAAGCAAAGGATAAATCTCACGAGAGGAATTCAGAGATTCAAGCAATGCTTGCAAAGCTAAAGAAAGATATGAAAGCTGCTGGCTATGTTCCTGATACAAACTTGGCACTCTATGATTTGCAAGAGGAAGAAAAAGAATCAGAAGTTTGGTACCATAGTGAAAAGATTGCATTAGCATTTGGCCTTATTGCCCTTCCTCCTGGAGTCCCCATAAGGATAACAAAAAATCTAAGGGTCTGTTTTGACTGCCATAGTGCTATAAAATTCATCTCAGGAATTGTTGGTAGAGAAATAATCGTGAGAGACAACAACCGTTTTCATCACTTCAAGGACAACGAGTGCTCATGTGGGGATTATTGGTGACATTCCTCTAAACCTTTCATCTTAGGGGAAGTCCCACAATAAGCCTATACTCATGCTGATGTCTCCTCAACCATGGATGAAACTTCAGTTCCACTCTAATGCACGAGATCTTCTGTCTCATCTTATAAGCATATTTTCAAGAGAAAATATTCCTCTATTATAGTAGAATCAAGATATTAATAATCTTTCTGATCACTTGGTTATTCAGCAACATTGAGGTTACTACCTTCACTGGCCCGYAATTAATGCAGACTTTTGCACTCTCTGGTTAAGCTTGAAGCCTTCAAGAAATGAGTATCTAACAAATAAAAGCTCCTAAGAGGATCTAACAGCTTTTGTTTGCTATTAAGTCCCTTTGTAAAGCTTCCTTAATTCTACAAGGAGTTCATGCTCTTCAACTGTAGGTACATCCTTCAGCTCCTTTATATAGTCTTTGTATTTGCATGAGTTTCATTTGTCGAGCAAGTATTTTGTTTTAGTGGAAGATATAAATTTATATTCCAACGTGCCCCTTTTTGTTTTTGACAGCACTTTGAAAAGCTTCCAAGTGCTACAAGKAGATCCAGGACTGGCAGTAATCAAGGATAAATGTTGAATYCTTAAGGTATTTTCTCTCATCTATAAGTTTTTCAAGTATATATAGCTATTTACTTTCATGCCTTCCTTGGTGGTTATATTTCCAAATCTTCTGAACCACCAGTTTGTTTTTAACAGGAAAACAGTAGTTAGATGTTTAGTCATGCAATTGTTTCTCTTTAAAACTTGATTGGAAACTCTGAAAAAGTTGAATGATGGTTTATAGTGTCTGATAGTTTGGCTGACTAGATAGGAGTTTCTTACGCTAAGTAAATTTGACGGTGGTCTATCAATTTATTTATGCCAAGAAGCTCTTTGCTTGTTGCTTATTTTCTTGCTGGACAGATGTAACTGGCAAAACTCAACATCTTATGAAGGCTAGAGGAACTACCGATGCTTGATTGTGTTCCCAATTATCCAGTGTGTTGTGAGTATGATGAGTGGTTCCTTGAGAATTGCAGCCTAATTTCTTCAAGGCAATGAAGTATTTTCACGTTGTGCGGAAGTTGGTCTTCAAGTAGGTCGGCAAGTTGTGCTGCCAAAGGGAGGAAAAACTGGAAATGGAGCACTGAGCAAAAAGACAAATAGAGAATCCATCACAAACTTTTGAGCAAAACTGGGGGTCACAATATTTGAAGATGTGAAGTTGCAATCTATATGCATACTCAGCGACAAGCAGAGACTGATTGACGTGCATTGTTTCCTTGCTTGTGGAAGCTTCATAAGGACGGCTTTCTGGCCAMGGTGAGAATCTTGCGGACAGCCACTAATTAGCAGTTTTTGGAGGATTGTCTTGCATAGCTGCTTGTGCTAGTTTATTTTAAAGAAAGGAAATTGTAGTAGATAAGCAATATGCTTGTAGTCAATATCTGTGTGGTAGATGTATTTTGTACCCTTTAATCAACTGAGATTCTCCTATGAAGGTCTGTTGGTGGGGAACTTGAGCAGCATTTGCATTGAAGTCATTTTGTTTGAAATCTGTAAGAATAACTTTGGCACCCGTACAACACAAGTAAGTTGTACATRCTTGTGCTCCTGCAACTATCTTTTTCAAGGTGATTACTTTACTTGGGTTGTTTTATATTATTATATAAATTTAATCCTTTTGTTTATATAATAGGCATTTCAAGCTTATAAGGCTAGAGTTTGAAATGAATAATTCTTATTAGAGACTCTTCTAACAGTCTGCTTGGATATTGGGTTGAAAAAGATAAAATTTAAAATTTTAAAATTTAAAGTTGTTTCTTAAATGGATTAGAAGTTGGCCTTGTTATTTTCTGTTTTTAATTTTTTAAAATATTGAAAATGCATTTATTTTTCAATTTCTGAAAATACATTTTGAAAAATTAGAAAAAAATAAATAGGAAAAAAAACAACAAAATGCTGTTTTCAGCATTTTCCAACCGTTTTTAAGGAACAACTTAAAAGCGCTGAAATGGTTTGCTGAATGTCAACTTGCTACCTCTGCAATCGTCTTCAATATTGTGTGCAGTTCAAGTTTGTACGTCGTGCTATAAAAGTGGCTACCAAAACAGCAAATGAAGACTAATTTATAATTGCATAATTTGATTTGGCTTGCTCTTGTCGGTAAGAGTATTTGAACCCAACAGCAATTATATATCTTTTATTATACTTTTGGGAGGACATGATTAAAGTCTATGGTTTAATAAATTTAGGGTGTACTTAAATTGGTTTTTTATGGGAAAAAATAGGAATTATTATGCATAAAAATATTAAATTTTTATTATTATTTCGTATGTAAAATAATTTTTTTCATAATTGTCAAAAGTTTTCTCTTTAGACCTTTTTTTATCAACTCATTCACTCTAATTTGAAATTCTAAGCCCAAATTATATTTTTCTCAAGAAATTTTCCTAATTAAATGTTAGTATTCGTCCTGATCTATCGAAATATATATTTTAAAAAATGATTAATTGAAACTCAAAAAAATCAAATTTTTTTTTTTTTGGATGGTGTTGCCATTGGCGCATATACCACTAGTTACTGATGGGAACTTACTTTTAAAGGAGTCTCGCCTGCAGAGACGCTGAACGTGTCCGCATATGCCTTGGACAGGATTTTTTTCGCTGGTAAGAGACCTTAAAAATTAATAAATTCAAATTTTCTTTAACTTTTTACTCATTATTTTAAAAAAAACTCAGAGTAGATAGATTACGATGAATATTAACCTTTAATCGAGATATTTCGCTAAATAATTATAATTTGAACTTCAAAATTTAATATTAGAGCGTAGGAGTTGAGAGGAAATAAGTATAGAGAGAAAGGATTTGATAATTACAAAAGGATTTTTATTTATATACAAGATATAATTATACTTTTATATAACTATGCCTAACGAGTTATTGTTACGCTTAGCGTATTTAAAAAAACATATTTCCTCATTCAAGATAGATTTTTTCAACTAGGAGTGTGGAAAAGTGAAATTTTTAAAATTTAAAATTATTTTTTTAAACGAAATAATTAGTAGATTATAAAGTTTAACGAGTACATGATCCATCTAGATATTAGGTTTAATTTTTGTCGGACAAGTGGTTCACTTAATGGATGTGTGACTGACATGCAATTTTCATGATTAATTTATGTTCTAAGTATGCCATTTTAATATGATCATTGCTGTTGATGTTAATATTTTACTGATGTTTTATTTTCCTAAAGTAATTTACAAAGAACACTTTATTAAAAATTATATTTTTCATCACAGTTAATTATGTAATTGTGTTTAGTATATTTGTCTGAATTAAATATAAAATTTATTGCAAAATCACCAACTTCAAATGCATAAATTATTTGAGATTGTACAATAACAATTAAATTTTATATAATAAAATAAATAAAATATTTATAAAATGAAATAAGTTTTCAAAACCTCCAATTTAAACTAGTTTTTCAGTTTCTTTTCAAAAATAATTTTCCAAAATGAACAAAAGAATGAATTTTTAAAAAAAATCTCAAAAGAGTCATTCAAAATGAATCAAAACAGAAAACAAAAAATTGAAAGACAAAGAAAATGCACTACTCTTTATCGATTTCGAAAACTTTTCTATTCTCAATTTTTCAAAATATTAAAAATATTTTTATATTCTTGAAMTGTATTTTTGAAAATAAAAAAGTAATTATATTACAAATTAAAAATAACGAAAATATTATTTTGAGCGTTTAAGCAAAACACCCTTCTACTATTAAAATGAAAAGACACATTTTTTGTTCGTTAATTGAGTAATCCAATCCAATAATATAAGGCGTTATGCTTGGAATTTGATCGAAATGCAGAAGAAATATTTTTGGTTGAAATAAGGTTTCTTTAAGGAATAATGAAAAATAACGTTTCTTTTGTTAAAAAAATTAATTCTATCCATTCTAGAACAAATATTAGCACAATTCATTCATGAAGCAACTTTTCTAAGGTGCTAAGAAGGCAGACATCAAGGAGTGGAAAAAGAAAGAGACAAACTATTATAGCATGCTTTTATTTTCATTTAGAAAATAWTAATAAAAATTTCTTGTTTAGAGATAGAGTGAGAAAAACAGAAGAACAGCAAAGAAAACCTCACTGCTAGGGAAGCAAGAAAGCCAAAACCATGAAYACCAAACTTATGCTTATAGCTAGCTCACTATCCCAAGTCCGGCCGTTGACATGCGCCGCCTCCGCGACCTCAAAATCTCTCCTGTATCATACTCGGCTAGTGCCACAGCCACCGGACCTTATAAAATGGGTCAAAAGAGAAGGTGGGTTTGTGCACAAGGCTGTCAAGATAGCACAAAGGGACCAATCTGATGGCCTTGGTCTTCTGGCAACGGAAGAAATCCGTAAAGGGTCTGACATTATTGTCCTCCCTGAGCATATCCTTTTGAAGTTTGGAACTTCTGAAGCTGATGGTGAAAGTGGTGCTCACGCTGCTTTGGTTAAACTTGCTCAACATGTTCCCGGTATGAGTTTTTTTTTTCTGACCCCTTTGTTCCCTCTGAATTGGTATAAACATCTGTTTTATCATCTTGATTGGTAAATAATGTCTATGTTTAGATTGTAATTTTTATGGAGTTTTATGTATTTTGGATGTCCCAAAAGTGGAATTGTTAACAGATTTGCAATGTTTGAGGGTTTATCAGTTGCATTGCTTTRGGGGAGAGCACCTTAGGTGTTAAATATTTTCACTTTTAATGTTCATTCATTTTCTTATAATTTCGTACTATCAGTATTCTAATCTGTATGAAGATATTGATGTTATGCAGTTTGRTTGGAAAATATTACTGCATATTTAATTGTTAGAAGATATTGATTACTTGCTTTGCTGGGAATATTGGGGTTATTGCTCTTTGAYAAATTGAGCGATTTAAAGTTCCACTTTAATTGTTCCCTCTAAAACAAGGTCAAAGCTTCAAAATTTTCCTTCTGATTTGAAAGAGCAGTCTTTATTGGATCAGTCGTGCTTTAGGCTGTTGTTATAARCGATCATCCATTATATCTCTTCTAGCTCATGTTTGAWCTTTCTGTTCTGTTCCAATCGCAGGAATAGATGTTTCAGGAATTTTAGGAAGATCATATGCTTTGGATTGCACTTCCTTTTTGTTACAGATTAATAGTAAATATTCAAAGGATGTCTTTCGCTTTATAGCTCTATCCGTAGATGGTTGATGGTCAAATTCGTCATGAATAAAGCATGATAGCTTGTACATAGGATGGATCCTCAGTTTGTGAAAGATTAAAAGAGCATGTATTTGTGTGTGTGTGTGAGAGAGAGAGAGAGAGAGTTACGGATATGATTTCTGATCTGTCCACTTTCTTTTCCCTGATTTGGTCACATTCTTAAGATGATTTTCTCTTGTTGAGACGTGTTAAGTTTGGACAGAAGAATGTGTAATGGTAACTCTATAATGAGAACTAAGAGATAGAGATTCAGCTAATATTTAATTACAAAATGAGAATGACAATTTTGGAGGACTGTACTAAGCTGAGGAGGAGCTTCTAAGGGGCCTGTGCACACTGTATATAAACAAAACATGTTAAAAATAATAGGCTCCTGGAAGTAAACTTCAGTGAGTCTTGGGGATATCTTTTGGAACTTAAAGAAACTGAAGCGAGAAAGATAGAGGAATTTGACTTAAGTGCCTCGGAGAATAGGAACACAAACAGGAATCAACATTAACTGGAAATGCAAGCTCAAGAGGTTATTGAATCTTATGAAAACTGGAAATGCAAGCTCAAGAGGTTGTTGAATCTTATCAACTATGGGGGAAAAAAAGAGAAATACTACTGAAGGCATCTTAGAAGAAAAAGGTAACAGGCCTTACAGGAAGGACTGATTGATGACTGCCTTTTGGCATTTTTTGCGACTGATTTACATTTTGATGCAGTTTTATTAATTGCATGYTGGCATAGAATAGTGTAGCTTATGTTCTGATTTGCAGATTATACTTGCTTGCCCCTTACAGACCACAACTTACTACATGAAGAACTGAATATGTGAATAAATCAGAGTTGACGAAGGTTCTTTAACAAGCGGTTGGTGGGAACTCTGTGCAAATTTTTTTTTTTTTTTTTTTTTTCATATCTTGGGGGCTCTCTGTTCATATGGATAATAGCACTGACAATTGTAAGTCGATAACAGAAAAATGTTGATTTGGAATCAAGAATAAATGTGAAATACCAATGGCCCTACTGAAGGTAAGAGGAGAACATATGGACTTTAGGTAGGAGGAACCAAATGAGTCTGGTGGATCGAACAAAGAGATAAGTAAAAGATAATTACAGTACTACAGTAATAAGATTGTTCTCGGGAGAAAGACATCAAGGCAAAAAATTTCTAACTCAAGCTGTAATGTTAGTAAGTAGAGGATTATTATATGAATGTGTTTGGCTATCTAGTATTACTACAACCATTTTGGCTATATTGAACAGCATTTTTTTTTGCGGGTACTATCCATTATGCATGTCATGCTGCACGAATTTTGACTTTGGTGTCAAATTATGTGTGTCCTTGAGCATTCTCAGGGATTTGCACCCACTCCGGCCCTTTGAAGAATCAAATTTTCTTGTTCTTTTTTTAATTTTGGTTTTTGGTTTTCCCCCCATATTTAGCTTTGCAAGATTCTTGATTTTAGTCAAATTATCATGGTTCACAGAATTCTTTCTATGAGATATTATGGTATGATGACTTTGTTATTCCCTTCATTGCATGTTTCAATTCTTTATCCTGTAGATTTATATGCTCCATTCTCAAGTATTGATCTCTTTCTCTACTCTAGCTTATAGTTCCAGTATAGGTTTGTGACTTTATTTTCCACAAAATTAGGCTTTTGAGTTTTGAATATTAGGAGTAAATTGGAATCTTGGAGCATTTGACAGAGGAGCTGTGGGCTATGAAACTGGGTTTGAAGCTTTTGCAAGAAAGAGCGAARAAAGGTTCCTTCTGGTGGCCATATATTAGCAATCTCCCTGAAACCTATAGTGTCCCCATTTTCTTTCCTGGAGAAGATATAAAGAACTTGCAGTATGCTCCTCTTCTTTATCAGGTATCTGCGGAGACTTGCATAATGTGGATTGGATGTAAACCCATACTAAAGCATTTTATAGAATAGAAAATCTGACATGGATAACCATTACTACCAATGCTGAAATATGGTAAATCTGGGCTCTGTAAGGGAGCACTTTTGTTGGTTGGAGAGCTTATAAATTGTCTTGGTTCCAGGTAAACAAGAGATGTCGTTTTCTTCTTGACTTTGACAAAGTAGTGAAGTATGAAATTGAGAATCTGAAATTGGAAGATCACCCTTTTGACGGACAAACTGTTGATGCATCTTCACTTGGATGGGCAATGTCAGCTGTTTCTTCTCGAGCATTCCGCTTGTACGGCAATAAGCGCTCAGATGGTACCCATGCTGATGTACCCATGATGCTTCCACTAATTGATATGTGCAACCACAGCTTCAATCCAAATGCTGAGATTGTCCAAGAACAGGAGGCAGCCAATGGGAGGATGCCTGTCAAGGCATGCTAATCTCTTCTTCTTGGCTTATATATACATGCATATGAAAGATCACTCTTTGTCTGCATAGGCACCGCTTTAATAGTTTTCCTGAGAGGTGATAAATTTGCATTCTGCCTTGGTTTTGTGTGTTTTGTAATTGTAGGTGATAGCAGGAACTCAAATAAAACAAGACGACCAGTTAGTGCTTAACTATGGAAACTTGAATAATGATCTCTTTCTTCTAGATTATGGATTTGTGGTACCCTCAAATCCGTATGATTGTGTTGAGCTCAAGTATGACTCAGCTCTTCTAGATGCTGCGAGCATGGCTGCTGGGATAACATCTCCAACCTTTTCTTCACCAACTACATGGCAGCAGCAAATTTTGTCTCWGCTAAATCTTGATGGGGAAGATTCTCAACTTAAGGTTTGTGCTTTTTTCTTTATCTCTCCTCCTGCTGTCAACTGAAACCTTACTTCCTCTGCCTTCTTCATCAACGTATGGATGTATCAATTTTGCATTTATCTGTCTGTTGGATACAAATAGCATCTTCTAATAATCGTTTGAACTCAAGCAACATGGGGGTCATAGTGTGGGATAAAATACCCCAAAAGTTTGCTCTAATGATCATTGAAAGCAATTTCTTTCTGCATCTAATTACCATAATGTTGATTTGTATTTGAGAAGAATGCTCAGCCGATTTCTGAGTGTATCTTAAGTTTCTCTAGCAAGTTGGGGGTTGCCTGTTCAATTGTGTTCAACATTGGTGATCTAGTTAACTGGAAGAAGTAAATGCCAATGAGATAGATAATCTGCTTATCTTTTGTTCAAATAAAAAGATGTGCTTACTTTTTCAAAAGAGCAAATGCATGAGAAACATCTACAAACCTGAATGTATTTTCAGTTTTCTTTTGGATGAAAGATGTCAGAATTGCACTTCACATGATAGTTTTCTTTCAATATCTGATTCTTCTTCTGCACTAAAAGATTTCCAAATTTCAAGAAAAGATTCTGCCAAAAATGGGTTGCCTTTGGCTTTTCTTGGTCAAATCGATCTATAAAAGATATTTTGATTCATTAGTAATTGAAAGAAACAGACCTCATGAATAGACTCTTCTTTGACAGTTTCCTGTCATCTGAAATAAGTGAACTGACATTAAAATGCACTGTAGCTTTCCTCATGGATAAGAAGTTGTTTCTCTCTAGGGGCAGGAGCGGTTAAATTTTGTCCATTGCAATTCACAATCATAAGAGTAGCTGGTGAACGGCAGAATGTTCCTTTTGTAAATCGCTGATACTGGAACGGAAGGTTTTGACAAGTTTTTATTGTTGAAACTGTTGGCGCTAATTCCCTGGGAAAAGTAAACAATTTATGTGAGGAAAAATGGGAGAGCTGAGGAACTGTGCACGAACTTTTTACTTTATTCATGCAGTTATCTGGTTTGGGAAACCACCTATATGTTACAAAGTTCAGAAAAATGAGACAATTGCAGGACTAACAAGAAAGAGAGGGACCAAGGAAAAAGGAGTAATAGCCATAACTGCCTTCTCAAACTGCCCAAGATAAAAGCCTATATAATATTTCTGAGGAAGAGGGAGTGGTAAGATTTTTTTTTTTTTTTTTTTTTTTTTTGTGTGGGTGGAATTGAACCTCAACCGCTTCTCACTCTCTGCAACTTCTCTTCTTCTCATCGCTTCTTCTTCTTCCATAAGTCTTATCTTACTTCTGTTATTGCTAAGTATTTAGAATATTCTAGAACTCTTAGTTGGGTTTTATTTTGTCCAATGATTTGAGGTTTGCTGTCTTACTTTACTTTGAATTGAGTGGATTGGATTTGTGATTCATAACAATTTGGTATCAGATCAGTTCAAAGACTGGGATCGTTGATGGAGACTAGGAGTAAAATCATGAAGGTGTAAATCAAAAAAATTAATGGAGATGTTAACAATTTAAGTGAAGTCTTCCGGAATCTTAAAACAATCAGTTAAGCTGATTGAAGGGAAATTAGATGAAAACCTGGGATAYMAGAGGAAGTTGAAGGAGAATATGGGAAAACCTGAWGGGAAGTTTGATGAATTGAAGGGAATGATCAGGGAGTTGAATGAGAAGTATAAATTGGTAGTCTTAGTGATGGTCCAAATGAATGGGAATCGTGGAAAATAGAAGGTGATGGAGGGGCTGTTATGCCATGTATTACTGGAAATAGAATTTTGAACTCAACTCGTAGCAACTCAATGGGATCCACCTCTATCAGATTTGATAATAGGATGAATTCTCCACTTTCCTTGCATCAATGGGAAAGGGCCCGGGGAATGGTAAGAAATGCAGGGAAATATCTTCAGATACATGGGATTGCTGATGAGCTGAGAGTTGGAATTGCTGAGATGTACCAGCAAGGGAGAGCTGATATTTGGCTCCATCAATGTCATGCAAAATATCATAATGCTGATTGGGAACTTTTTCAATGGAGGGGTGTAGAAGATTTGCTGAATCAGCTGGAGAAGAGGTAATTGGGACTTTTAGTAAAATTAAACAGAGAGGATTTGTAATTGAGTATCTAGAATTGTTTTAGGAATTAAGAACTCAAGTTATGGTTTCTCTACCCCAAGCTTCTGAAGGATATTACATATCAATTTTTACTAGTGGCCTTAAAGAAGAAATAAGGTCAATGGTAAAGATGATGAAGCCAAATTCATTGACCCAAACTTGGGAAGTTGCACTTTTGCAAGAATCAACCATTTCTGCCATCTCCAGAAACAACACAAAACCGAGGCCAAATATACCAGCCTGGACAACTTATCCAGTTCCCAAATCAAGTGCAATCGATAACCTACAAAACCCAAACGAAAATCAGAGATCTACTTTCCAAATCACTGCTGCCAACCCAAAAACTATAACTCCCACTGATATACAAACCAGAGGTTAGGACAGTGTTTTAGGTGTGATGAGAAGTTCACACCAGGACACATATGTGACAACAAGATGCTGAATTTTTTGGTGGTTGATGATTATGAGAATGAGGAGTCAGGACAGGGAACTGAAGGGGAAAATAATGAAGAGAAAGGTGAAGAATTGCTGCACATCTCCCTCCATGCACTAATGGGAAAGGTCAAGCATAAAACTATAAGAATACTTGGCAAAGTTAAAGGAAGTAAGGTCTCTATTTTGATTCATAGTGGGAGTAGTCACAGCTTCATAGATGAGAAGCTAGTGAAGTCAATTGGGTATAAGGTGGATGAGGGTAGAACCATGACTGTRAGAGTGGATAATGGGCAGAGGATGATTAGCAAACCCTTGTTGCAGTCAATCTGTTGGCTGATGAAAGGGTATGGAGGACACTTAAATTGGGGGGAGGTGATATTTTTCTAGGCATTAATTGGTTAAGTCAATTTGGCCCTATGACTACTGATTATGCTGAAGGGTTCATGAGCATTGAATATGAGGGACAAATAGTGAGGTGAGGCCTGCAGCAGCATAGAGATGATGGATGGAAAACAAATGGAGATATGTGGCGCAGATAATTGCAATTTCTGAACGCGAAGATTTTGAGGTTCCTGAAGCAATTCGACCTATTTTAATGGAGTCTGATGAAGCGTTTAAAACCCCTAATGGCATACCCCTGAGAGAAGTCATGAACATCAGATCATCTTAAAAGAAGAAGCTCAGCCCTTTAAGATTAGACCCTACAGGTGCCCCTTTGTACACAAAACAGAGATTGAAAAAATTAGCGCAGGAAATTCTGGAGGCTGGATTAATTCAGGTCAATAGTAGTTCTGTTGCATCTCCTGTCCCACTTGTTAAAAAGAAAGATGGATCATGGCATTTTTGAGTTGACTATAGGTAATTGAATAACCTAACTATTAAAGATAAGTTTCCGATGCCCATGATAGATGAGCTTTTGGACGACCTACATGGTGCAAAAGTTTTCTCTAAAACTAACCTAAGGGTAGGATACCACCAAATAAGGGTCAGACCTGAAGATAACTATAAAACTGCTTTTAGGACTCACTGGGGTTTCTTTGAGTTCAAGGTCATGCCRTTCGGGTTGACCAATGCTCCATCACCTTTCAAAGCTTGATGAATAAGGTAGYTTTGGAATATTTGAGAAATTTTGTTTTGGTCTTCTTTGATGACATCTTGATATACGGTAAGAGTATGAAGGAACATTGTGACCATTTGAGGATTGTGCTGGGAATTTTGAAGGACAACAATTGTATGCAAAATTCAGCCGGTGTGCCCTTGGTCAGGAAAGGGTTGAGTATTTGTGGCATATCAATGACTAGGAGGGTGTATTTGCAGACCAGAAAAAATAGAGGCTATGCAAAACTGGCGTGTGCCAGCCACTTGCAAACAACTTAGAGGGTTCCTTGAGATTATTGGAGATTTATTAAAGGCTACGGTGTGTTAGCTAACCCCGTCACTGATTTACTCAAAAAAAGATGGGTTTCAATGGTAAGAAGCAGCTACGAATGCATTTGAAAATTTGACAGCAGCAACGAGCTACAGTATTGTCCATGCCTGACTTCAGTAAGCCATTTATTGTTGAGACAGATGTAAGATATGATGCAAGGAAAGCAACCTCTTGCTTACCTTAGCCAAGATATTAAACTGGGAGAATTGGGCATGTCAATATATGAGAAGGAATTACTTGCATTGGTGACAGCTGTATCAAACTGGAGACATTATTTAGAGGGGAATCATTTTGTTATTAGGGCAGATCATCATTCTCTTAAGTCCTTACCGGAGCAGAGAATCACTACACCACTTCAGCAAAAGTGGTTAACCAAGTTGATGGGCTTAGATTATGAAATCCAGTGTAAGAAAGGCAATGAAAACTCAGCAGYGGATGCCTGGTCAAGAAGGGTAGGAGTTGATTCAGAACTAACTGCAATATTAGTGGTTGTACCTGCTTGGGCCGAAGAGGTGACAGACAGTTATGAAGGAGATGAAACTGCAAGCAAGCTAATTCAAGTAATTCTTTTGAAACCTGATTAAGAAACAGAATACACATGCAATGGAGGATTGTTGAGGAACAGAGGCAAGTTGTAYATAGGGTAGGGGGTCCATCAGAGAGAAATGAACTCAGAACATGCATAGCTCCCAAGTGTTCACAGTGCCAAGCAACAGTTTTACTGGCCTGGCATGACCCAAGATATTAGAAGGGAAGTGATGAGATGTGAGGTCTGCCAGAGATGTAAAGTTGATAGGGTGGCTTATCCTGGTTTGTTAGAGCGACTACCCATACCCAACCATCCATGGAGTCACATCTCACCAGATTTTGTCGAATGGTTGCCAAATTCAGAAGGTAAAAATGTGATTCTGGTAGTAGTGGACAGATTTTCAAAACATGGGCACTTCTTGGCAACCAGACATCCTTACACAGCTACAAAAGATTACCAAACTATTCATTGTTAGGCTGCATGGGTGCCTCAAAGCCTAGTCTCTGATTGGGATAAAATATTTACCAGTTTATTTTGGCAGGAGCTGCTTAAAGTGATGGGAATAAAGCTCCAGATGAGCTTTCTTACCATCTACAAATAGATTACAAACAGGGAGTTGAACCAATGCCTGAAACTTTGCTTTAGGTGCATGACTACTCAAAACCAAAGGAGTGGAGTAAATGGCTTCCATTAGCTGAGTGGTGGTACAATACCACCTATCATTCAGCAATACGGAGAACTCCTTTTGAAGCACTCTATGGCAGCTCTGTGACCTTTTCAGCACACAAAGGTTGCTACTATAGAGGAAAGTGATAAAGGAAAGACGCAAGATGGATAAGCTGCTTAAGGAAAGCTTATTTCAGGCCGGAAACTGAATGAAGATGCATGCTGATCAAGGACAGGCAGAAAGGGAGTTTCAAAAAGGAGAATGGGTGTACTTCAAATTGCACCCATATCATCAGCAAACTGTAGCTAGAAGAGGCAATCAAAACTCAATCCAAGATATTAAGGACCCTATGAAATTACAGAGAAGATCAGTTCTGTGGCTTAGACGTGGCACTTGGGGAGTCCTCAAAAGTCCATCCTGTTTTTCATGTCTCCTTGCTGAAAAAGAAGGTTGGGGATACCTCTGTTGTTGTAGAAGAATTACCTACTGTTGGCTCTCGAAATTCCGAGGCATATTATCCGGAGATGGTTCTACAGGTGAGGAAATACCAGAAGTGCAGAAGAACTGAAATTCAGTGGTTAATCAAGTGGCGTGGCTCAACTCTAACAAATGCTATTTGGAAGTCAGCAGAAACTTCATCCAGCAATTTCCTGATTTTGAACCTTGGGGACAAGGTCCATTTGAGGGGGAGGATTGTTACAAAGGTCAGGAAGATGGGACAATTGCTAGATTAAAAAGAAATAGAGGAACCTAGAGAAAAGGAGTAATAGTCATAACTGCCTTCTCAAACTGCCCAAGAGAAAACCCATATAATATTTCTGAGGAAGAGGGAGTGTTATGATGTTTTTTGGGTGGATCTGAACCTCAACTGCATCTCACTCTCTGCAACTTCTCTCCTTCTTCTTCCCCACGTCTTATCTCATTTCTGTTATTGCTAAGTTTCTAGAACTCTTAGTTGGGTTTTATTTTGTCAACTGATTTGAGGGTTGCTGTGTTAATTTACTTTGAATTGAGTGGACRGAATTGGTAATTTCTGGGATTCCGTCATGTTTCTGTAAGTCCATACCCATGAGTTGAGAAATTGCTGCCACTAAACTCTCTACCTGAAGTCCGAGTTTTAAGTTGCTTGCTTGAAAGCTAATGTATCTCCTATTACTGGAATTTAGACTTGCAACTAATTCATTAACACCTTTTTTTGGTTATGTTCATTATTCAAGATAAGGTTGGGAGGAGCAGAGTTGGTAGAGGGCCGTCTTTTGGCTGCTTTGAGAGTTTTCCTATCAAATGACAAGGAAGCAGTAAAGAAAACCAACTTGGATACTCTGAAATCATTATCCACTGAAGCTCCTCTTGGAGTTTCCACTGAAGTTGCTGTTCTTCGTACCATGATTGCACTGTGTGTCATTGCTCTTGGACATTTTCCAACCAAAATCATGGAAGATGAAGCCTTGTTGAGACAGAGAGTTTCTGCTTCAACTGAGTTGGCTATCCAGTTCAGACTCCAAAAGAAGTCTCTGATTATAGATGCGATGAGGGAGCTTACCAGGAAAGTGAAGCTACTCCTCAAAGGAAACATAGGTATTGATTGCTCGCACTTTTAAGTGACATTTTTGCAGATTCAAAATTGTACATCATCATTCATCAACACATCTCTGCATCAACCTCCTAGGTTTCTGGTGTGAATTTACTTCTATTATAATCTTTTTCTTAAATAAAAAAATATTCCTTAAATGAAAAATAGCCAAAATGCACCCCAATTCCACTGAACCTAAAGTTCAGATGAGATGAACAAGAAATTGCATGATCAACACATCAAAGGTCTCTATAAATAGCTATTATTCTTCTGTCCAAAGCACAAATAGAGAAGATTGTATGCAAAGCATGACGAATTCACAACTCAACCATATCAAACGTCAAAAATATTTTCATTTAAAACAATACTATTATCATAGTCTTTACCACTCCAATCGTTCCTGCAACGAATACAAATTCTCAAAATTGATTCGACAGGATAAAATAATCAATCYCATCATCAATTATTGTAACATAAAAACCAAAGAGGGTAAGATTGAATAAGATTTGGTATCTCTCTTATGCTGATCCCTTCAACTGCAACTCTACGCTTAGGTTCCGTTTCCTCATTTTTTGTAGGAAGAACTTGAAGTGCATTTCAATGAAATAAGGGCTTTCAATCAACTTGTACCAAGATTTACAAACGCACATGAATCGCACCACAGATTTGACGGGCAATTTTGATAAAATCTCTGTAAGAACATCTTCATTGAAATTTGTCGGGATCTTCATTACATCATCCATTTTGGGGTGAAGTCTCGTTGAGGCAATTGACGTTATAAGACATGGTCCTTCTGTCTCAACTTGAAATAGGTTTTGGCAAAAATTTATTTATTGTCTTCCGAAAGTAAAAATATTAGTACTCTTTGATCACTTAATGAAAAAATAAAAATGCAAGACGATCAATTTGCCATTTTTTTTTTTTTTTTACGATTCGTCTTTTTATCTTTCCAATTCTTACTTTCGTAACTTTGTTATATATCATTACTTTTTGATGGCCCCAACAACCTCTTCTATTCTTTTTCCTAAAAAGAAAAATATGATACATTGCGATTGATTATGACAATTGATATATTAGAAAATTCAAATTAAATAATTATAAATAAATGAACATTATGTTGAAACTTAAATTTATCACTTGATATTTGTTCATTTTCATATGATACACGTTCTCAAATAAATATTTGACATTATTTACATTTTTGTCCTATAAAATTTATAAAATAATAAATTGTACCCACATCCTCGATAAGCTTACCTAGACTATAATACATGTTATGTATTCCTGGAAATACAAACATATACATAGACCACACATGTTTACTATTCTATGGAACAAATAATTGACATTATTTTCACTTAAATTTCTTAATTTTTTTTATAATTATGAAGAGAGCACAAGCGTGGAATTTTGTGAAATACTTGTCATATTTATATTAATATTTACAACTGGCAGATTGAATGAAAAACATTAAATAACTACGATATTAGACACATTTATAGAAGTCACTTTCATCATTATTATTAGGTACATTTACTAGTTYTTTGAAACGTAAATTTCACTTGATAGATCTATTAAATTTATTACGACTTAAATATTGTTAGATTATAAAGGCAGACAACAATACAATATCTAAAATATTATATAATTTTAATAATTTTATTGTATAAAGAATGTATTCATAACGAAGGAATGACTAATGTCCACTTTATGTTTAAATCCACTTCATGGATTCAAAGGAAGTGAGCAACAAACCAAGTATATTGTCACTTGGTCGATTGTTGTGATGTCTGTATGGATCTTGACTCAAATTTTACAAAAAAACAGAACAAGTTAAAGAGCATTGACTTAAGAATTTATCTTAAAGATGATAAGATAAGAAAATAAGATTGTTTACGTCTTTAAGAAGAGACGTACAGTCCTGAGAGCCTTTTCTAAAGGTATGGTTTGAGTAAAGTTAGCATCATGGCACCTCGTACTCGAAATATTTTCCCARCGCCTGATCTGATCTTAAAAAAGCCTGCGTCCCTCGGTACCAAGAAACAATAGTGCAATAAAGATGGAGATTGTGAATGAAGTCAAAATGCAGCAAATCACTACAATAACACTTGATGATTTATGTTGTTTTTACATTCAGAACACTCGGATCAGAAAGTTGTTCTTATGCAGCAGTTTACAGAAGCATTGTCTTTGAAGAAATGTAACCAAACAAATTAGAGCAGGAACTATTTGTTTACTTGTACCTAAGCTTCATCAATGCATAGGTTATATACTTCAATCAAAGGGCAATAAACATGTAATATAGTACAAACAGACCAAAGAGGAAGCAATAGATATTCAATCAAATGTGGTCAAAGGAATAGATGACTAAATTAGAATAATAAACAACCAGCAGCAACAGTCATTATCTGATTAAAAAAGAAGCCAGAAATCAACAAAATAGATATATTATAAGGTCCAATTTCAAACAATTATTCCTTCCTTTCTTAAAGTACATCATTAATGGGTTAATCTAAATCCGAGTGAGGAGACAATAAATTGATAACATAATGACAGTCATATTTCAAACACCTCTTAGTAAGTGATCCATGGATATAAATACTAATATCTCACAGGTCTTCTTCCTATGATGCGTCTTAAATAGAACTAATAGGAAAGCAAAAGACGTGAACTACCTAATCCTTCCACTCCCATTTGAATTATCAAGAAATCCATCGAAATCAATAAACTTTACATTATGTATTAGAATTCTCCTAAAGTCATCCATCAGAGTGAAACTTGAAGCAAATGAAACAAGAACAAAGGAAAAGGTAAAAGGAGGAGATCATATTCAAGAATCATCAAAGGCTGCTCCTCAAATCTGGGGTTCATTTGCTGCATCAAATCGTGATCCCATCGTCATCATCACCTTAAACTCCTCGAAACTGATCATGCCATCTCCATCAGCATCAATCCCTGTAATCATCTTCTTGCATTCGGCCAATGAGCATTCTTCCCCAAGGCTCCCTAACACATTCTGCAATTCCTCCGGAGTAATGGAGCCATTCTTATCAATATCAAAAACAGAGAAAGCATCCTTCAGATTCTCCAAAATCTCATCTGAGTCGACGTCCTTGGTGTTAAGTTCGATAAATTCCTGCAAATTAATAAACCCATCTCCGTCCGAGTCCACCTCTTTGATCATGATCTGCAATTCCTCCTCGCTCGCCGGATGGCCGAGACTGCTCATGATCGAACCAAGCTCCGTCGATGAGATCTTCCCATCCCCATTAACGTCAAATTTCTTGAAGACTTGCTCCAGCTCCTCCTCAATTCTTGCTCGGGATTGCACTGAGGATGACCTTGAGTTCATGGGAGCGGGATCCGTAGATGATGCAGTCGTCGCCATTGCCATTGCCATCCGCTTTTTCTTCTTGTTGAACAATGCTTTCAATCCCATTCCTGCTTATCACAACAACGACAACAGCACAACAGAAAGAGCAAGAAAAGGAGAAATTGATGATTTGATTTTTCTAGGCTATTTCGGAAGGGATGAACGGTGACAGATTTTGAGAGGCTGAGGAATTGGGAGTTTTTTCTTGAAATTTTGCTCTAATTTGGACTCCTAGCGTGAATGCACGATGGGTACCCGGGAAAGGGGGAGAGCTTTTAGTCTTGGAATCAAACTCTAAAATACTCACCTCATAAGTTATTTATTTATTTCAATGCATTAGGAAAATGGGGTCCACTCAAGAAACGTGAAAGCAGAAATAAAGCTGTAATTAGATAATCCAATTAATTAAACATTGATTAATTTAAACGTAGATGAATGTAGTAACAACCTATATCAAGTACCCATGATGCAATATGGAGTCTCAATATCAAATACGCTCTAGATTATGAATTATTTACACATATTGAAAATATATAATTGAAACATTTTCCATTTTTAGGATGAATATAAAAAGGAAATTTAAATTTTAAAAAAATGGCAATGAATTGTGGATAATGCTTCTTTGGGGTTGGGGGAACACTACTTGGTTGGATTCAAAATTGGTTTTCACCAAATCTTTACCCAAAAGATAAGATAAAACTGTAGATGGAAGATGCTATATTCGCATCTTCTTAAATCATAATCACCGTTTCTTTATTTGACCAAAATACCCTCGTCTCTCCCTTCTCATGAGTAACAATAGCCATGTTTCTCGTTGGGCAGAATAAGATTTCTAAATGAATTACTTCCTCTATTTCTTAAAACTGTGTTATGATAATTTTTTTTTTTTTACAGTTATTGAAAGTGTGCCATGTCTCATATAATATACATAATTTGTTATTATTTTTTTCATTTTTATCCTTATCTAATTTTTAAAACATTACCATTCAACTTATTCTTTTACCTTGTCCAATTTTTAAACCATCTTCTCCTTAATATATATGTATTTCAACCTATTATGACATACTTTAAAAACATAAAGAGAATATTTCTTAATAAGTGACCAAAGGACATTTAGGTTACTTTAAACAAAAATATTATAAATAGCACGTTATTAACTGTACAACATAAAATACTTTTCATTATGACCAAAATATTCTTATGTATGAAATTCATTATATCCTACTATTTTCTCACTTTTCTTTCTAACCTTATGGTCGTGAGACTCGTTAAAATTAACTAAAAAGTTAAAATTAATAAAAATAAATTAATATTTTAACATAGAGACAATAATTAGTAAAAAAATTAACTAAAAAATTTAAAAATAATAAGAATTGTCATGAATCAAAAAAAGCCTAAAATAAAATTGAATCGGATCCAACCGTTTGGATCACGTGGGCCACACATCGGGCTGGCATGGCTCCTCAATGGGCTACACGGTCTCCTTGCATGATCCGTTGTGAGTTACACAGATGGGTCGCGTAACCAGCAAAAAATATCGAGAATTCTATCCGATTCGAACTCAAAATTAAAATTTTAAGAACGGAGTGATTTAAACAAGGAATAGGGGAAAAAAAAGGTTTCCGAAAACTTCTATTTCTTTGAAGGGATTGATCTTCGAGATGCTTTTTTTTTTTTTTTTCACTTCATGAATTATTATCCGATCGAACTTGATAAACCACTTAGGAGGTCTAAATATGTCCCTAAATAAAACACTAAGTATGCGAAGTGACTCAAAGATAATGGCTGAGTACGTTTTCTACAGTAAGGCTCCATTTTATAAAATGAGATATGAAATTTAACAAGTAATTTACAAATATAAAATATTTATCTTGCAATTTCTTAATTATGAGTTAAAATATCATCGCTCAACATTTTACGAAATAGGATAAGTCAAAATTTTGTTAAACTTTAAGTGGTCTGATTTTCACCAAAAAGAAGATCATTTCATTTCATTCTGACTAGAATTATTCTCTGGGTGGGACCTAAATGTAACCTTTTTATGTCAAGTCCAACYAAAACCTGTAGGATGTAACTTGGGCCTCACTTGTGATTATTATATAATAGTCCGAAGATTTAAACACGAGGTAWCGAGTTACTGCGTACAGCAGTACTTGAACACTGGGAATAAAAATTGCCATTTCATGCAAATTACAACTCAAAAAGGAAAAAAGCACAAAACATGAAGTCTCGTTCGTGTCCAAGGTCACACTTTTGTTTCTTTCTGGATGTTCTTATTCTTGGACACACACAAACACAGAGTGATTCACCACAATTGACTAGAAAACACTCTCACAAGAATACATGATCAGATTTAATTTAACAATGTTTAGTGCAGAAGCATCGGCGACGGAAGCCTCGGCAGTGGCCACCGTGAAAGCCTTCGGTCTGGCAGACAGCAGCACAGTTAGACTTCCTGAAACATGGCCCCTTGAATCGGTGGCTCTGCGACTCGCATGTCCTTGCCTCCGCCGCCATAGGGCCCATGTCTGAAACTGAGAAAAACAACTCGATCACWGAATTTGTCAACCGAGAAAAAGCAGTAAAAAATGGCAAAACAAGAACTYCATAAAGTCCAACATGGATCAGATCAATAGTTTTGCAAATTTCTGGGACAAAAGTAATGAGAAAATTATTGTGGCTAAAGCACAATCAATATAGGGTGTGGAGAGAGTAGTATCCAAGAGAAAGCAAGTGTAATCCAAAGGTTAAAGAACTAAGATAGGGTCTCTTTTCATATTCAGACGCAGGCAAAACTGGCTACTTCACAGAATAACATACGTGCTGTAGTTATGGGCAAAAGGGGTACATATTTTACCAATAATAAAGCTACCTAAACCTTGTATCTCAGAGCTAAGATTGAGCGGGATTAATTATTGTGAAAATGTTGGCCAAAAAGAGGGGTATAATTACTTACCATTGGCCATGACGAGCAGCAAGAGGAGAAACGCCGTAACAAACAAACGCATAAAGCTCCTCATCTTCATACACAGTACACACACTAAGTGAGATGACTGAGAGAGAGAGATGGAGTGGTTTGTATGGAGAGCAGTAGGTAGATACAGAGGTCCATTTATAGAGTTTGTTTTCGATGGACATAGCAAGAAATGCAACTTTGAAATAGAATGATCGAGAAAAAAGTGGAAAGTATATCAGCATTTCTGTAATGAGTCATCACTACTCAATACGCACTAACTTGCTCTTTGCTTTTCTCTATTATTTTTTCTTATCTAATTTTCAGTAAAGAAAACTCGAACAATTCCTTTTGACCATACTTACAGAGGCAGCCACCATTTTTAATCATTCTACCTTTGGATCTTGTTAGTTTCTTGTGTTCCAGCTGCTTCTGTAGGTAAATTTCAAAATCAGCTGCTTTATTTTGCTTTTGTAAAATCTTGATGTAATCTTTTCATCTTTGGAAGAGAAGCCATTTAGACTACTGTCTTGTCCAAATACATTATTTTCACGTTATGATAAATTATTTATTAAGTTTTAATATATCAATGTATTAAAAAAAAACTATCGTTAAAATAATAATTCAACACGAATGTCATATATATATATATATATATATATCTCCTAATTTAAATTCTTTTTATTATCGTAGTTTAGAAGTCACAAATCTTGATTTTCATGTAAAGTATATAAAATATACTCATAGACACATTCTGTACTATATATTCGGTTTCCATTACATTTCATAATAATTTTATTGGAAAAGACTTACATTTACATGACCCTGTAATAATCAATTCTATATCAATAATACTTCTTGTCTTCTCCACTGTTTCTTACGAAAATCTCCCATTGCATCTCTTACAAATTTAGGGGATTGCAAAAAGCAACGCTCCAGAAGCAACATATTTTTCTAAATTTTTTTAATAATATTCCTATGATATCTTGATAGATTTTTTTCTCTCTCTAAATTTTTGTTTGCCTTCTTTCCAATTTATCTGTCAATTATTTTTGATTTTGACAACCTATCTTATATTAAACATCTTAGTTGTTAACTATTGGGACTAATAAAATTATCTTTCGGACTTAACAAGTTATTACAAAAATTTTAATTTTTTTATATTTTTTAATCTTTCACACAAAATGAGGCGCATAGTAAATAATAAAAGTAAATAAAAATTTGTTATAAAAATTAAACCAATAAATTAGATTGCATTTTTATTAATATAATATGAAAAACTTTATATTGTTGGTAGGCAACAAGTTATATCCAGGCCAATGATACGAAATCATATGTAACTTATTGACTTTTGTAAAATTTAACTTTGCATCTATCAACCAATAAATTATGATTTAATTTTTGTATTATAGATGGATTCATATCATTRAATTGAGTAYAACTTGTTGACGACCTACAAATTAAAACTCACCCTAAATCTACTCATATAATATAACTAGAATTAAGCTTATAATAAAATCTATTAAATATACAATTTAAACCTATAATGTAACGAAAAGAATTTCAAAAGAAAAAAAGTAATTTTAAAGATAAATTGAAACAACAAAAAATAAAATAAAAAAGAAAAAAAACGAGTTGGCCCCTCCATTCAAGCCGTGTGGAGCCAGTTCAACGGACTTGCGGAAGCTGGCTCCTTGCAGCTTCGACAGAGTTGGCTCAGCAACTCAACGGCTCCTAGAACCATTTTTAAATTTCCATCAAGTTTTAAATGAAAAAAAACAGTAGTAAATAAAATAATAATATCATAGGGACAATAACTTATTCTTTTTTCTTCGGATCTGTTTTGATTTGAACTAAAAATGAGTTTTTTAACCCAAAAAAATGATAATTTTTTTAGAAAAATATATGAATTCTTGTAGGTATGAATGATAAAAGATATTACTTATATTAGAAATATTCTTTTAAATGTGTTTGAAATAATGTTACGTCAAATAACATTAAACAAACATGTAAATTTATTACTGTTCAAATTTGATACGTATGAATGCAAAATGTCCCAAGTGATTTTATATCATCCTTCTAACCAAATAAACCCTAACATCTCTTACAAAGCGTGCTAGGCCTACCGTCTTCTTCCTTCCAAGTATTTATAAATAGAAGACTATATTACAAGTTGATCAAACTGGAAAGAAAAGAAAAAGAATAAAGATTTTTTCTTTTTTTTGTTTTTGACAAGAAAAAAGAAAAAAGAAAAAAGTTTTGATATGAGGAGAATGTGCATTTACGAACGTCAGGGAATATTCTACTAGCAAATCTAGCTTTTGAAAAGAAGAATATTACAGGCATAAAAGTTATTACAAAAAGAAAAGGTCTTATAAAAGCAAATAATGTTGAACTCGTGCAACTGTATAATTATGCTAATTAATTAAAAGCGTAGTCGAAATGGTACTATTACTGTACATGTCGGCAGGAAAATACATGGCGTTGGGTTTCCTTTCCGCGGCTCAGTACTAAATTCTATTATTATTATTATTTGGAGCGAGACTTGTGAGTAATTGCCTTATTGGCACTTTCCTTTGTATTATTGATAATCCTGTCCTTTTTTTCCATAGACAATAGCTCTTTTTTAATGTAGACAGATGACTCACGATATTGATAAATAATTGGTGAATAGTGATCAAACGATAATTTACAAATTTGACTATTAATGTTAAATTTTTGAATATAATATATTTTCCAAAAAAAAAAAAGGGGGAAGACGAACAAGTGAATTTTTGGATATCGAATATCGTTTAAGGCCTTAAATTAAACTTTAAATTTTTTACATCCTTTTAAACTTTTTGATAATTTTCTTATTTTTAAACTTTAAGAATATCTCAATGCCTCAAAAAAAAAAAAATTCAAGATGCTTTTTAATGCACAAGTTTCAACTGCATGTTACTCTTTAATAAGAGTTAAAACTATCCAAAAAAATTCAAGTTGCTCTTTGATTTCACGAGYTTAAACTGCAAGTTCAAATTATGTAAATATAAACTGCATTTGATTTGATTCCTTCTTTGGATATGTAGACAGTTTAGAAAAATGTCTAAGTTTAGTTATATCTTCAACAATATATCCTTTTTTTTGCTCATTATAGCAGGGTCAAATGTTTAACATATCGTTCAAAGTTGAAGTTCAATAATGGTTTGAAATCATGCAGAAAGTTAGGACCTCAAAGAAATTTAAGGCTAAAATTGAAGCATTCAAAGTCGATGCCCTTCGAAGTGATAGGGTAGATCGACCCTCCTCCTACAACAAATTAGGACCTCAAGAAATCCAAGGCTTAACGTCAAACCCTTCAAAATTGATGTCCTTTATAKTGATTGTATAAATCGACGTTCCTCCTGCAATAAATTAGGATATCGAAGAAATCCAAGGCTAGACTACAAAATTAATGTCTTTCGTAGTGATGGTGTAAATCGACCATCTTCCTGCGAAAAGTTGGGACCTTGTAGAAATTTAAARCTTGAAGTCGAAGCCTTCAAAATCAATGTCCTTAGTAGGTATGATGTGAAATAGACCTTCCTCGCTCTAAGTTGGTATTCCATATCTTGAAATCAAAGCCTCTCCTCCCTCCAAATTGGTGTTCCATAGCTTGAAATCGAAGGCTTTCCTCCCTTCAAGTTGGTGCTTCAAGGCTTGAAATCGAAGCCCTTCATTGGTGTTTGGCTTGAAATCAGATCCCCCATTCTTTGGTGTTTGGCTTAGATCAAAGCTCATCCTTGGCATCTTTAACTTAAAATAGAACCTTCCTCCTTGTCTCGAAGTCAAAATTTCAAAAACTTGATCTTGCCTAAACGAGAGTTCCATCAGAAAAATTCAAAGTCARTCAACCTTCAAACAAGTTGATCAAAGGAAAGTTAGTAAGATAATTTTGAAAAGAGAAAGAGAGAGTTAAAAAAGGAAAAAAGGATAAAAAGGCAAAAACAAAAAAAAAAAAGAAAAACAAACAAGAATTGCAAAAACGAAAGAAAAAATAGAGTGAGTTCAAAAAAATTTTGAGAACAAAAACAAAAAGAAGACAAAAAAGGGATGCAAAGAGTGACTTCGGCCCAGCACGCTCATGGCCCAAAAGAAGAAAATGATGCACAGGTCGAAACCCAGAGCTAATTATGGGTTAAGCAAAAGAAGGCAGAAAGAAAAAGGGATGCAAATTCATGATAAAAGCATGGCCGAAACCCGATCAAACACAAAAGGAAATCAAAGGAAAGAATCAAAATCAAGCCCAACTCAAACAAAGAAAAAATTGGGCCTTGACTTTCCCAAACCAGACCCAACTCAAACATAAAAATGAAAAAGAAAAAAAAAAACAAAAAGAGAAGCAGAAGAATTAGGGCTAAAATTCTAATCATCTCAAGCCTTGGATTTGGATTGTAGGTTACGGTGATTCTAAGATTGCTTCTAAGAAGAAAATATTTTGGAGAAGAAGCAGATGCAAAACTGCAGCGCGGGAGCCATAAGGAGTTTTTGGGTCGAAGTATGATGAATCCTCTTCAAGGTCTTCGACTTTGTCTGCATAATTGGACGCCATATGGCATCGATCTTCGGCATAGTAATCCCAGCACAAATGAATTGCAAAATCAGATACATAGTGTGCCTCCACCTGTGYCACTATGGATGGTCTGGATTTGTTGCTTTCTCAACTCCGGAAGAAGCTTCTTGAGCTCTTGCTGAGATGAATAGCAAGATGGTGATTAACAAGTCCCTTTATGTCGCTCTTACTCAATGAAAAGAAGAGAGAAAGGCAATATTGTAGGCTTAATTTGTTCAGATGAGGCCTGCTATTACAATGACACCATCGATGGCTCCACGTATGCCAATATACCCTCTTGGTCCTCTTGGTGTTGGACAACGGTTATTCTATGGTCAAGCTTTCCCTGCTAAAATTCCTCCACAGGCTGGATTTGGTTACCGGCAGCAGCTTGACGATCTTCAGTAGTTGTGGGTAGTTGCTTSTGGTGATGGCAAAATAAAGTCGTTTGTTCGCGCCTTTACGTGGGATTCAAGAAGTACTGTTGGAGAATTTGATGGTCGTTCAAGAAGGGTGCTTTGCCATCGTCACCGCTTGCTSCTCACCACCATCGTCACCGTTGCGAGCTGTAAAGAGGAGGGGAGTTTCCATGGGACGGCGGAAGCAAAAAGTAGAAGGCAAAAATCCTTGCCGCGCCGCAAAGCTCGCTAATGCAAAATCTTAAAAAAAAAAAAAAAAATAAAATAAATAAAGGAGAGGAAGGAGCATGGCTGCCTGAAAACATAGGGCATAGAAGACCCTTCGGCGCTGCAAATCTACCAAAACGGAGCGCCATGGCTCGGCGGGAAGCAGAAGACAGAAAACCTACCACCAGCCGCCACAAAATAGAAGGCAGAAAGGGTTCTTTRCCATTGCAAATCTCCGGACGCTGTTGTCGAAAATCGGAGGCCACTGCAGAACAGAAGGCAGAAAATTTTGTGGCCACCGCTGCAACCCTCGAAGCTGTCGCCGTCGCTGAACTCCCGACTGACCGACGAAGAGAAGAAGACCGAATCAAGCTGCAAAAAATGTCTGGGCCACGGGTTTGGGCTTCTTCTAGTTGGACCACAAAGAAAGACATGGGCGAGCAAAAAAAAAAGGACAACGAGAGACACAGAATGAAAGCACGTAAACACTCATTGGGTTGCACAAGTTAGGCCGAACCTCCTGTCGGCCCGCAAAGAAGATAGACCTAAAAGAAATACAGAAGGAAGTAGACTGCAAAAGGACCTATACTGCTGGGCTTGGGCCATAACACCCCAGCCAGCCCATGACAAAGGAAAAGTAGAAACGCAGAAAAAGCAACGTAAAAAAAAAAAAAAAAGAAAACACAAAGGGTAGAAAAGAAATGGGTATAAGAAAAAAAGAAAGAAAAAAGGGAAAAAAGAGAAAAGAAGAAAAGGGCAATGCAGCAAGAGTGAAAAAAGGTAGCGAAAGAGGAAATGTTAAAGGAGTGTAATGCAAGTGGTCCTATTTGTTTGTTAGTTCGAAGTTGGACATTTTGTTGAAAGGAAGTTTGTTATATTAAATTTATGAATTTTAGGTTAGATTTGGATGGGAAGGCTCGACAAGTTTGGATTACGACCCAAAATATAAATTTAAAAAAAAGAAAAGAAAAGAAAATAAAAAGAAAGAAAATAAAAAGAAAGAAAAAGAAAAGAAAAGGAAAAGAAAAAGAAAAACCCTAAAGAAACTTCCATCTTCGTCCTCTCGCCGCCGCCGCTCAAACCCTGTCTGCCGCCTCATTCTTCTTCTCTTCTCACCGCCGCCATCTAGAACCGCTGCTACCTCCTTCTCCCTCTACTAACCGCGTGTAGTACGCATCGCCTCGCTGCTGCGCGTCATCCACTTTCACTTTGACAAGGACAATATTTTTGCATCTACTAAATGTGCGATTAAAAAATATTAATCATATAAAATGTCCAACCCTAGTTGGCACACAATTTCACGCAAAATCAAACAAAAATTCATAAAAGTAAAATTAGAGCGGAGCCGTCCRGAACTGTGAGAACTAAGTGCTATGCGGTGCAAAGTGCTACGTCAAGGAGGACGGGAGACACCTCTTGAGGCCGTAGGAGCCACCTCTAGAATCTCACACGGATGGTACGGTCCTGGATTTGAAGCTCAACGAGGACGTTGAGTATTTAAGTGGGCGAGATTGTAAGACCCTGACCCAGAGTGGGTGATGTGATGTAATGGATATGATTTGATTGGTACTATTTATACCATCAAGATGCATCTTCTTTTCGGATGCTCATCTCATAAGAACTTCAATGTTAAGCAAGCTTGACCTGGGGTAATTTTGGGATGAGKGACCCATTGGGAAGTTCTCGGTGAGCGCGTGAGTGAGGACAAAATGTGCTAAAAAGACTCGTGATGATTTGTGAGGCTAGTCCATCAARTCTAATAACGTATCGACCCGGTGTACCGGGGCGGGGCGTTACAAATGGAGAATAAGTCAGATGTCTCTTATTAGGATGTTTTTTGGAATTTCTCACGAACAAGTGCTACATCACATAAAAGAATTAGCTATGCAATCCTTAAAGAAAATTATGTTAGGATTGATAACAAATTTTATCACAACTTTCAATATGTAAGATATCTCTAGATTAGAATTTGGATTGTAAGATATGTCTAGATTAGAATTTGGATTGTAAGATATGTCTAGATTAGAAATTGGATTATTTGAAATTAGATTGTGTATATCTATCAAATTAGATAGAGTTGTCAAAAAATGAAAAAAGAAAAAAAAGGGTTCTAGCCCATAAGGATAAAAGAAGAAGAATGGGCCTAATAGATAGAAGGAAAAAACGAAGCCCAACAAATTGAAGAGAGAAAGAGGTCCAACATTTGAAGGATGAATAGGGACCAAATATCTTAAAGATGGCCCAAAGGAAATAAGACAAGTTTTTTGACCTGTGATATTGACTCAGATGATGTAAATCGATTTGAAACTTGTCACTTGAGACCCATCTTTGAGTTATATCCATGAACAAGTTTCGAGGGTTTCATAATTTATTTAAATAATTAAGAGTTAATTTTAACTGCTTCTATTAAAATTGGAGTGTATTTGACATCTCGATCAATGAAGTGATGACACGAGTCAAGGATGACAAGGTTCAACAATGGAAATCAAGGATGCAGATYGGCAAATCAAATAATATCACGTTGCTCTTAAATGTAACTTCGATTAATCAAATCAATTCGCTTTGCCTATAAATAGATGCCAAAGCATAAGAGGAAGAGATCCATAAATTCATATTAAGGTCCAAAGAGGAAGAGATCCATAAATTCATATTAAGGTCCAACAATTTATATTGAGAGACTTAGAAGAAAAAACACCAAATTTCTCTCCAAATTTTGAGATCAAGCTACGAAGTCCTCGGCAAGTTCCTAAGAGAAGAATTGAGTTCTTGCCATGAGGACATTTCAGAGATTGTAATACTTTCTTATCAAATTTATGAGATTAWTACTTTTTTGCATACTTCTTTTGTTTCCCATTATATTTTATAGATGAGACATTCGTGTAAATAACAACAATCCCTTTTTTCGGCAAAGAAATCTCCATTCCAAGGAACTACCCCAGAGGCCCTAAGTCCTTGATCTCAAATGTTGATGAGAGGGAAATCCTCAATCAGTTAATCTCAAGTACATCATCTCTAGTGAAACCTACATACACAATTCAAATAGCAAGCTTCCATCCTATAAATGGCTAAAAGATATCTTATAATCAGCTTGCCCTTGATTATACCATAGATTTTTAGTGAACTGAGTAAAATTTTCAAACCATGCTCTTGGAGACTATTTCAATTCATATGAGAACTTCTTTAGTTTACACAACTTTGTTTAAACTTTTCAAGAAATCCTGGGGTTGTATCCATGTACAGTTCCTCCTACAAATCTCAATTGAGAAATGCATCTTTTAGGTCCAACTGTGGTAGAGACTAGTGGTGTGTCATCAAACAACCAAAACGAAAAAGACAAACTCTCAAGAATAATCAAGTATAGTGACAAGTAGGATTGTCTCCTCAGGGAATCAATGAGTTAATTTCTTTCAAGGAACACAAACGGAGAAAGAGGTTGAAATTGTTCTAAACTACCAACTTAGACAAAACAAGAATTAAAGTATTGATTTCAAGAATAGCAAAAGAATGACATGTATAATATTCAACGGTTAACAGGCTCCATTTAAAGAGATTAAACCCACATTTATTCGAGCAATTAATCCTTGATACAAAGAAATCATTCTAAATTAAGCGRTTCTAGTTATTTGGCACCCCTCCGCACAACCAATTTCTCCTTTACTGTGTTAGCAATTAAGATAGTCTTCTTAACTACTTTTCTAATTGAATGACTTTTCTAAAGAAACTCTTAGGATGTAGTGTTTTGACAACATTAAAGACTAGATAGCTCCAATTCTATCCAACAAACTCAAGCAGCAGGTTTGATTAAAGATTAGATTATTTATCTCAATGACATAAATTACAGGGCATATGTGGCATAACTTTGCCAATTTTCCACTAAATTAAACCTGACAAACAATTACAAAATTGTCAATTTAATTGGCTGTCAAGTATTAAGCTTAATCAAATAATGGTACTAGCTTATTCACCTAAATTAAATATCCATAAACACTACACATAGAAGATAAACAAATACTTATGGTTAATTGCGACACTAGGAACACTTAGATGCCAAAATTGACCATGAATCACCGTTTCATTAATTATTCAAATGGAAATAAATAATTTAGAAAGAAGATATAGAAGAGAGGCACGATAGAAAAGATTCTCTATTAGGATTAATGTTTTTTTTTTCCAATGAACAATGATTGTCTTCATTTTTATCAATAAATAATCCTTTGATTGTAACTTCCTAATTTAAAAATCCAATCTAAAAGTATGGTAAGGAAAATAACTAAAGTCCAAGTCCTAATGCAAATAAAATGCAAGGAAAATCTTTAAGACCTCATTTGATTGCGAAGGATTCTATTCTTAGAAATTAATCCGATTCATCATTATTAAATTTCGGTATTTAGAAATTTATTTTGGTATTTGAAAAGGAATTAGATTCCCCAATCCAAGGAAGGTGGCAGCAAAATCCTAGAAAAAAAGAATAACTACAGGGATGTGGTACTATGATTGTTTTCCTCAAGGTTTTAAAATGAAGATATGCTTCATAAATTTTTAAAACTTTAATAACCCTCATTTTTTGTCTTCTTCTCCRTTCGTTCTTCTCCTCCACGACTAAACCCTTCTCTAGAAACCCTATAGAATCTTCTCCAAGAATCCCTTTACTCTTGTGCATCCCTAACCACTGCAACTAAAATTAAGTTTTCTTACAAACTGTTTAGATTTATTTTTTAAATTGAACATGTGGATAAATTAACTTATCATTGAAAAGTCACATATAGAATACTATAAACATTAACAATGTTGTGACAATTTATGAATAAAGTGAAACATAGAGAAATACAAGCTCCAAAGTATTCTTCTTCCTTTTTCTTTGATAAATCTCTAATTAGTATTTTAATATCAAATAAAATGTCTAGACCAATGAGACAGACATTTTGTATAATATTTCGTAAATAGGGACAAACAAGAATAAAAAGAAATAGTGACATGCAAGAAAACGAATAATATTTTGGTATTTTTATATTCAAATGGATTTGGTTACTTGAAGATGAAAAGTAGTTTAAACTAAAAAAACTTATGTCTTTGTTTCTTCCAAACTCCATTCTTTTTATTATTATTATTATTATAGTTTCCTCCTTGTCTATTATAAATATGATATTTGATTCAGTATTATAAGTTAATTAGTTAGACTTATTTAGTTAAATAAACATATGTTTAATTCATCCTATTTTGATGATATGATAAACAATGACTTAATATTACTTAATCTAAGGCCGCGTTTGATCAAGTCTGAAATATGAAAAAAGTAATTAAATTTCTAGATGTTGAAGATTTACTTTGTATAATGCATGAATATGAATATTATATTTGGTAGTTTAATTTATGATGTCTTAATATGTTAGAATATTATCAATTAAAACTTATAGAGGGAATTAAGAAACATTTAACGTATTAAGACGTTGTGAAATTAGATTACTAAACGATCGTAAGTCAATAAGTTCTCAATTCATTCAGTTTTAGACACTTTTTTTTTAAAAAATTTTCGTTGTTGACATTCTCTTATCTTCCCCCAAAAAAAAAAAAAATAATATTGAATCTTGGAGGATTTTAATTCCAAGTAATCCCATATTGGGTACAATTTTTATTTTCCATCAATTAAAGAAGACTTAAAAGGTATATAGCCCAAAATCTAGCTAATAAAATAGGAAATCTCCAACAAGATATACTTAAAAAATGTGGGAATTCAAGGCTTGGCTGCTCTCAGCATGCAACAACCTTCTAAGAATAGTGTTTGCCTATACATATATGGTATTTGACGTATTGCTTCTTACACTCCTAGAAAAAATGTTTTTGAGGCACTTTTAGGGGATGTAACGGGGCATATGTAGAAGTGTGCTCTATTCCTTGATTAGCATGGGGGTAATGAGACGTGTAAATTGCCTAATAAACTTAGGTAAAATGGGGCACTTATAAGTTCCCTTAATTCAGGGGGTAAAGAGTACTCATTTTAGAGGTTTAAAATGACACTAGCAAGTGCTATATTAGTATTTTTGGGGCACTTCTCTTTCAAATGTATTATTTATTTGTACTTGAAGCACTTAGTATTTGTGCCCTGTAAGATACTTTTTGTTTTCAATGTCTTCTTTAATGTGACATAAGTTTGGAACATCTATAAGTCACTCATATAGATATATATATATGCTGCATATATATCTGGAGTTCTGATATGTTTCTTTCCTACAATACTGTTCTAATTCAGCATTCATTTGGAGTTCTGCTGTGCTATCACATTTCTTTCATCAAACTTCGGAGTATAAGGAAGATCAATGATATGTTGCTTCCTATCCCAGAAAGCATTTGGAAGGTCAGAACAGAGTTCTGATTCAAAAGAAGATTTGAGTTTTGAAATCCTAGATTGAATATTTGAAGTGTTTCATCAGGTCATAGATGAAACAAGGAATTTTTAAATTCTTTTAATTCAAAAGATTTACAATGAGATAAAGTATTAATCTGATCTTTATGAACAGAGTACGCTTTAAGAAGATTTAGATTTTTAGTTTGAGGTTTTTCCAAGAAAGGAAAAACTATTGTAGTCTATTTTGTTTTAAAAGAAATGACTCAGAATTTACCTGATATGGTGTGATCAAAGTAAGAAACGGTGTTCCTAAGATCACTGGATGACAAATGTTATTGACAACCACAAAAGGAGTCTTTATAGAGACATTTGAATGGATGATACATGCTTCAGTCTTCTATTTGACTTGAAGTTTGAAATTGTTGGCCGCTGACGATCTACTATTTGTAGATTCTTGAAATTTACTAGGCACTAATCCATCCTTGATGCAATTCAAATCTGCACCAGTATTGAATAATGCTATGGTATCTATAACATAATCATCAGAAAATTTTGGAGTAATCTTAATAAGATACTTCTAGGAAGTAATCTCTCTAAGGACAACGAGAAAATYGGGAGGAATTTGATTTATATTTTCTATCTGACCTAGAAGTTCTAATGGTTCGTCCTTCTCAGAATCAGAAAAGGAATTTTCATTATGCTTTGAAAGCARAATCTGTATTACTGCAGAATCTTGCTTTTGTTTTTCTTTTAAATTTTTTATTTCTTGTTTTATAATCTTAATCTCTTGTTGGAGACTAGACACAGAAATAGAATATTCTTTTTTGGATTTTTTTCAAAATATTTGTTAAATCATAGGTATTTGTAGAAGTTGAAGGTAAAAGAGAGGGCTTTTGCAAAGGTTTTTCATCAGACATGGAATTTAGAATTTTTTCTAAATATTGCTTTTGTAAAGTAGGATCAGAAATATATTTAACGTTTTCTAAAAGAGTTTGTTGTTCTTTAGTAAAAACATTCAAAGAATATTTAGAAGATGTAGAAGTCTCGGAAGATGACAAGGTGTGAATCTCATCAATCTGTAGAGCTTTTTCAGAAGAGTATTTAGAACAACCAGAATCTAAATCAGAATCAATAAGAATATTTACAATTTTCTCATAAACTTCATATTCTAAATGAAGTTCATTTAATTTTTTAGAGAATTTACAATATTTAGCATAATGTCCTTTTTATGGCATTTATAATATTTAATACTCTCTAAATTAGTAGGAGTCCTAATTTGTTTATGTTTTTTATCATTCAACTTTTTAGCATATTTCTTGGATGGTTTTTTATAAAATCATCATATGGTTTTTTATACTTTTTATGTTTTTTATGATAGGAGTGTTTCCTATGGGACTTAGAAGACGGAGGTTTACTACAACTGCCATTGCAGTGGAAGGATTTTTCAGGGAGATTTTCAAACTATTTGCAAAAGTCGCCTAGCTCCTTCCTGGACTGTTTGAGTTCTCGCTTGAGGTTCTGTTGTAACCTAATATCCTGGCATAGTTTTAGACCTTCTTTGTTAGTGTGTGAAATCAATTCACCAAATGTGAACTGATTATATGGAATTATTTTACAAGAGGTTTCCTCTTTGATTTTATTCCTAACTCTCTCTCTTAAGAGATGAGGAAGACCTGCTAGGAATTTTTCTTTCCAGAATGGCTGTTTACTATCTTCTCTAAGCACTAGCCTAGTTAAGAAAGTATTTTTATAAGTTCAATGTGATAGCCGAAAATGTCGGACTAGTAGGTTCACTACCAGAAGGGGATTTAGAATAAATCGGTTTCAGAATTTTAGAAGAATAATCAGCCTTCTGGAAGGAATATCTAGATGTAATAGGTATATCCGATGTGGAATACCTTGGAAGATCTGCTAACGAAGTAGCTTTTTTAGGATGATCTATGACTGATGGGATCTAGGAAACGCGTCCTAGATCTATGATCCGGGCTTCAAATTGGAGATCCGAGAACCGTTTGCTCGGAATTTTCCTATTGAAACTTAGTTTTACAGAACCATCTGCAAACTGATTAATATTCCTAATCTCAGTGTTAAGAGGGGATTGAACCGAATTTGTAGGAGCAGTGGCTCCTTCTAAAATCCATTCATCAGGAAGTTGAATATCCTTCCATTAGATGGATTTTGGAATCACAAAGTTAGGTCTGGAAAGATCTATCTGGAGTASAAGGGTTTCACCTTTCTTGCTCTGACATCTAGCCTTCGTTGCAAAGGCAGATAACATGGCTTTATAATGTACCCGGAACATCAAAGCTATTGGAATAGATCCTTCTAGCATTTGATAGTTATGGGCTTTTATCTGAAGAACTAAAAACTTCAGAATATTGGGATCATCTAAAGAAACTGTAAAATTTGGATAGCAATCAAAAGTAATCGGACCAGTGCATAGACTAGACTCGATTGAACTTAATAAGCTATCATCAAAATTTAGCAATTTGGTGTCCCTAAGAACAACTAAGATTGAGGTATTTAAACCCTCTTTTGTGAGAGGCTTGATGCCGATCTGGACAAGACCTATGTGAAGGTACTTGTAATTCCTAAATCTATGTTTTTCTAGGGATTTAGAAGATAGAAAATGAAGGGATTCGAAGGGTTAGACAGATGAATGTGATAGAAAATGAAGGGATTCGAAGGGTTTAGACAGATGAATGTCTTGTTTCTCTATTTTTATAATATAATCTGATTTAAACAAATTAAATACAGATTTATAAATGTGATCTTTAGAAATTTCTGGAATAGTCCAATTATCAATAGATTTTTCAAAATCTTCAATAATTAATTCTTCAAAATTTATCAACATCTTTGGATCATCAGATGTAGATCTGGAAACAGAACTACTTGATGAGGCAGATCTCTTGAAGAGATGCTCCATTTCAAGGTATTTCTAAATAGATCGTACCCAGATCTGGCTACCAACTTCCTGCTGCAACAATGGGTTTCGTGCTCTCTCGGCTTACCCTTYAACGGTCTTATGGAAAAAACAATCACCAGAAGCGGTTAGATCTATATAGATCCACCAAGATTTGAATCGTCTCGACAGAATATCAACATCATCTCATGGCTCTGATACCAAATCTAGACCCAGGAATCGGATGATGATGAAGGATTCAAAAGATAATTGGTGAAGATAAGAAAGGATGAGGGATCGGAACATGATGAAGAATCTAGATGAATAATTGGAGAAGATTAGAAATAATTAGGTGATAGACGGAGTATTCAAAGATTTCTAATAATCAAGATTTATAAAATCAACAAACATATAAATCAAATAAATATGCAAGAATTTAAACGACTAAGTCCTAGATTTGGTACTTAGGATTATGTCCTTGCAATCGAGGGATCAGAGATCCGACGAGAGGGACAACGGATAAATTTTCGACAAAGGTTCCCTGGAAGGAACTTGAAGCCGATATACCAATTCTGGAATTTGTAGGCGGTAAAACCGATCAAGCATAAATTTATATGCAGATATAGGAATTTAAAATAAGTAATCAAATAATAAACAAAGTTTAAATATACATGAATTAGGAGGCTTAGCCTTCCATATGCATGTAATGAATCAATAAGATAAAAGGAATTTATATATATATATATATAATCGAAGATACAAGTGAGGAATTACTCACTCATAACATCGTGATACAAGTTCTTCGATGTCTCGAAGAGAAATTAGAGCAGATGGGAATTTAGAGACTAGGAGAAATCTTGCTGGGGGGAATCTACAGTAGATTTTTGATAGCGCTACAGTTAAAAAATGGTAAGCGCTACAGTGTACAGCAGCTGCTATAGTGAGCTACAGTATTTTTCATAATTTTTACTGATAGTAGAGAGCCACAGTTCTCTATGGTATTTATACAAGAAATTTTTATCTGGAGAAGTTGCCTACTGGAGTAGATCAGCTTTGTCCAAGTCCAAAGCTGGTGATGTTGCTGAGTCTTCGGACGACACCGCTTGGGATTTTGAAGAGGAGAGAACATATTGCAATAATAACTGCTGCATCTCCTTTGGGGATTTTGCTGCTATGAGTCTGGCTGCGAGCTAGGATTTGTCGGTGAGGAATTTCTTCTGGTCCAGTGCTATAGCCGGAGCCATAACTTCTATGTATTCTGTCTCTGCTGACAGAATTCAATAATTGCCTTTGTCTGGAAAGATGGTGAAACTTTAAAAGCTATCCACTATTTTATCTGAAATTTTCTTTGGATAATGGGAATTTGTACTGGGGTATACTCTAAATACCAGGAAAGAACCTAGGATAAGTAGAGTTTTGTGTGAAATAAGGGTAATATCCCGAAATGGGATTCTCTGGAGAGGGTTTATAGTGGTGTTCGAAGGTATTGTAGGCCGTTTTTATATAGGATTTTTGGTTAAGCCATTCTTTCTAGCATATACCATACCAAAATTTTTTGGTGGCTGCCACCGGCAATTTGGAGGCTGATTTTTGGAAATTTTGGGTCACTCCCTCACTAGGAGGTTTATCTCTCAGTTTTTGAGGAGGCATTCTACAAGAATTCTCTTGTGAGAAAATCAGGAATGGAATTTGTATTGCCTTTGATAAATTCAATTTCAAAATTGAAAATACTTAATATCGCTTGCCATCCRGCGAAAATCTGTTTTGATGCAAGGTTTTGAACATCTTTTTGCAAAACCTCCTTTGCAGATTTACAATCGATACATAATAAAAATTTTTGATTTAATAAATCATTTTGAAATTTTTGGATGCACATGACAATGCTCAAAATTTCTTGAGGAATTTCTTATGGTCCGGTGTTATAGTCGGAGCCATAATCTTCTGTGTATTCTGTCTCTGCTGACAGAATTCAATAATTGCCTTTATCTGGAAAGATGGTGGAACTTTAAAGGCTGTCCACCATTTTATCTGGAATTTTCTTTGGATAATGGAATTTGTACTGGGGTATACTCTAAATACTAGGAAAGAACCCAAGATAAGTAGAGTTTTGTGTGAAATAAGGATAATATCCCGAAATGGGATTCCTCTGAAGAGGGTTTATAGTGGTGTTTGAAGTATTGTAGGCCGTTTTGATATAGGACTTTTGGTTAAGCCATACTTCGTTTATACCGAAGATCTCTCACCATTGGTTGAACCAAAATGGAAAAGAGGAGGCTTGACATACACGGGTGTCAAAATAGATCAACCATRTATGTTGATGTCTGGGATTTTGAACATAGAAGGCATTATACCACGTCTGCTGGTAGTCCCAATATGTGAAGGACTCATGATAGAAGGGTTCACTTTTGCAGGCGTCTGGAAATCCAAACTCTTGTTGAAGATCATCTTGGCATTACATCCATGTCTTTGGAGACAAAATATTTAAAATTTTAAAAGTTGAATATGCAGGATGCTGGTGGGTTTTTTTCTAAAAAGAAATGTTTTATCTCCACCGATTCGCAGACTTCCAAAATTGTTTGATAAAAAATAGGGTTTTTGACAGGATAAACTGGTTTATAATACCAATTTCTTCCAAAGAGTTTTTGAATGGTATCAAAAGGGGATTTTTCATTAAAAGATTTTTCAATTGAGACCACATTTTGAAAAATAGATTTTTTAATAAAAGGGGTTGATACTTTAGTAGATTTCTCCATGACAGTATTGGTATCCGCCTTGGAGATATGCTGTAAGGCACGCCGGGACTTGGATTGAATTTGTTGTTGACTCTGCTAACTTTGGGCAGGTACTATTTCCTTCCCTTTATCTGAAAAAGTCTTCTGGAATTGGGATAGAAGTTCCTGAAACTCCTTGGAATTTACAAGTGATTCYATCAGCGCCTGAGATGGAATGCTAGGCATCGATCCTGATTATTGACCTGAATTTGCAATTTTTTGTTCTTCTTCCTAGCATATATCATACCAAGATTTTTTGGTGGCTGCCACCTRCAATTTGGAGGCTAATTTTTGGGAATTTTGGGTCACTCCCTCACTAGGAGTTTATCCCTCAGTTTTCGAGGAGGCATTCTGCAAGAATTCTCTTGTGAGAAAATTAGGAAYGGAATTTGTATCGCCTTTGATAAATTCAATTTCAAAATAAAAAATACTTAATATAGCTTGCCATCGGGCGAAAATCTATTTTGATGCAATGTTTTGAACATCTTTTTGCAAAACCTCTTTTGCAGATTTACAATCGATACGTAATAAAAAATTTTTGATTTAATAAATCGTTTTGAAATTTTTGGATGCACATGACAATGCTCAGAATTTCTTTTTTAATAGTGGAATACGATTTTTGGGTGTCATTCCAATGTCCAGAAGTAAATCTGACAATGGCTTCTTTCCCATTTAAAATCTGTTTTAGGATTCCACCATAACCGATATCGGATGCATCAATTTCAATAATTTTGGACAAGCAGGGATCAACAATGTGCAAACAAGGAATTTCATGTACAAGTGATTTAATTTTTTGAATTAATTTAGTATGTTCATCTATCCAGGGGACAAGATTTTTCTTTAATCGATCATGCAAAGGTTTAGCAATCCTAATTATATTGGGTATAAAATCTACCACATAATTGAGGCTGCCTAAAAATCTCTGCAATTGATTTTTATTAAGAATTTTATCARGGAATTTAGAGGCAAATAACAACAATCTTTCAATAGGTGTTAGTGTACCATTATAAATGTAATGTCCTAAGAACCTGACTTTTGTCTGGAAAATAGACATTTTGGATTTAGAGACAACTAAACCATTTTTTTTTACAATATAGAAAAAGTTTTTTAAATGTTTAAAATGTTCTTCTATTGACCTAGAATAGACAAGAACATCATCAATATAAACAATGCAGAATTGTGAATAGTCATTAAAAATGTTATTCATAGTCCTTTGGAATTCGAAAGGTGGCATTTTTAAGGCCAAAGGCATTACATTCCATTCGTATTGGCCAAATGAAACTGTAAAAGCCATTTTGTACCTATCCTTTTCTGAAATCTGTATCTGTCAGAAACCAGATTTCATATCAAATTTAGAGAATATACAAGCAGAATTTAGACACGATAATAAATCTTTTTGATTTGGAATAGGATATCTAATCCATTTCAGAGCTGAATTTAGAGGTTTATAATTTATATATGATATATGCCAAGAAGAAGAATAGAAAACTGCAAATTCCAGTCAACAATTAGGATCGATCCCCAGCATACCATCTCAAGCGYTGATGGAATCACTTGTAAATTTCAAGGAGTTCCAGGAACTTTTATCCCAATTCCAGAAGACTTCTTCAGATAAAGCGAAGGAAATAGGACCTGCCCAAAGTCAGCAGAGTCAACAATAAATTCAATCCAAATCCTGAGGTACTTTACAACGTACCTCTAAGTTGGATACCGATACTGCTGTAGAGAAATCTACTAAAGTATCAACCCTTTTTATTAAAAAATTATTTTTCAAAATGTGGTCTCAATTGAAAAATCTTTTTATGAAAAATCCCCTTTTGATACCATTCAAAAACACTTTGGAAGAAATTGGTATTATAAACCAGTTCATCCTGTCAAAAACCCTATTTTTTATCAAACAATTTTGGAAGTTTGCGGATCGGTGGAGATAAAACATTTCTGTAACACCCCGAAATGTACTTTTATTAAATTTGTTTGATTTTACGTGAAATTGGTGTGCCAACTAAGGTTGGACATTTTATATGGTTAATATTTTTAGACCATACGTTTAATAGGTGTGGAAATGTTATCCATGTCAAATAAGAGTTATCGTTGGCTAAATGTTCGACTTGTGGGTCTATGTATTAGTTAGTCGAAAGTTGGACTTTTTATCGAAAGAAAGCCCGTTACGTTTAATTTACGAGTTTTGGTTAGAATTGGATGGGAAGGCTCGAAGGATTCGGGTTACGGCCCAAAATATAAATTAAAAAAGAAAAAAGAAAATAAAAGAAAAGAAAATATATAAGAAAATAAAAAAGAAAGAAAAAGAGGAGAAAAGAAAAAAGAAAAACCCTAGAACCCTTCATCTTCTTCCTCCTGCCACCGCCGCCGCCATTTCCCCTCTACCTGACCCGACGCTGCTCGTCATGGTCTTTCCTTTCGCTTCCGCAGCACTCATCGTCAGCGCCCGATTTTCGGAGCAACGATCAGATCTGATATTAGATCCAGTCGCTCGGAGTAACCCGTCTTCGGCCGCTGCTCGCCGTCTCCTCTGGTCAATCGCGTCACGCAGAAGACGCACGATCTGCATCTACCGAAACCTTCTGCTGTGACAGCCGCTGCTCACCGATTCCCCCTACCGAAACCGACCTCTTGCTGCCGACCCTCGCCGTTCGGCGCAACTAGAGCCGCCGCGGTGTATTCCTTCTACTTGAYGAATTTTCCTCAAAAAAAGAAGCTAAACGTGACAGATTGGCCGCCGTTTTGGTCTCTGATCTGCCGCCGCTATCTTCTTCTCCTTCTCTGCTCAACATTTTTTCCTTCTCGACAGAAGCATGATCCCTTGCTGCTGGCCATCACTCTGCCCTCGTCCTTCGAGTCGCCGGTAGTCCCTCGCCGGTTTCACAGTCATCGGAAGTCGACCAGGAATAGAGTGGCCCTCGACTGAATTGTTTGGCTAGGAACAGGGCTCGGCACTCAGTAGTGCCAGATCCAACCTGGTGCCTAGCAACACCAGGAGCCCAGCGCCCGACGTCCAAGCGCTCGACGCCCAGGCGCACCGATGACCAGACGCCCAGGGCCATTGTGCACGTCTCTTGAACGCACGTTCGGGAATCCATTACCACTCCCGCAACATCCGAATATCATGAATTTAAGGTGAAATGCTAACATTTAATATTGAAATTGTATGACTTGTAATAAATATCCCTTGATATGAATTCATAGGAAATGTAGTAAGTAGGTTTATACCCGAGCTAAGGAGTCGGATTGTACCCTTAAAACTTAATTTGCAATATTATGAGAACTAAATGGGATTTATAAACTTATAAARGACATTGTTGGATTAACCGCATAATACTTAAGTTGAAACGATCGAAACTAAGTAGACCCTTTTCTGTAATCAACTAGGTTATTTCGAGGGCTTACATTGAGATCGATTCTCATCGATTGGAGAAGTCCACTTCCAACTTAAGTAAGAAATCGTTTACGTACAGGACTTCGGGTAAGTAATCCTCTCATTCATTAACATTATAAATGAATGAAATTGAACGTTTTTTATTGCTGGAATATGTGTTGTATGAAATTTCATGTTGATGTGTGTAATTGTGAAGAATGTTGAATTGTTCATATCTAGTAGCACTTTATGTTAAAGAATGCTCATTGTGTTTTTCCATATCCTGTCCTATTTATTGAACGTTATATTTCCCCGGTTTGGTATGCGTTTCATGTCCTGAGCGCTGTGTTAGACGTTTCATCACACTTTTGGCCTGGCGCCCCGTTCACCGCTTTAGGCCGTGCACGGTTCGCCACTGCCTTTTTGAAGGAACAGATTACAGTTTTGGCCTGTTAAGTTTTTAAGACAGGAGTGTTAATACTAGCCATGAAGGATGTGAGTGGGAATGGGGCGTGGGGGACCAGCGCACCCGAACCGACCCTCTGGGAGAGAGGTAATGATTCACCTCTGGGAGGTGAAGAGAAAAAGGAAAAGTAAAGGAAGAGAATGTAATCGGGTTCCAAAGAACAAATGGCCCACTGCAGCCTAATGGCTAGGTATTATACTCTAGTGAGCTCGCGATTGAAAGRAAATGGAAAGTTTTTACTGTAAGTGAATTTTGAAGGAAATATTTTGTAAAGGAATTTTGAAGGGAATGTTTTGTAAAGGAATTTTGAAAAAGGAATGTTTTGTAAAGGAATTTTAAAAAGGAAATGTTTGGAAAGTAGTTTTTACTTAAAGGCGAAATTTTATAATTTCATGACATGTAGGACATGATCATGCATTCTGCATGAGGTTACTTACTGGACTTTTTAGCTCATTTCTTTTCTTATGTATTACTTCAGATGATATGTAACCAGATGGGGCGAGGAGTTGCTTGTAGGCGAGCTAYGATACCTGAGAACTGATCTTCGAATCAATTTATATAATAAGATATATTATTTTTGAATAGTTTAAATTGTTGAGACTTCCGCTGTCTTCATTTTTGAATAAAAGTTGAGTTTTAAATGATAGTTGATTATTTGCGAACGGAATGACGTAACATTCGCKGATTAGCATAAGGTTCCTAATCTGGGGGTGTTACAATTTCATTTTAGAAAAAACCCACCAGCATCTTGCATATTCAACTTTTAAAATTTTAAATATTTTATCTTCAGAGACGTGGATGCAATGCCAAGGCGATCTCCAACAGCAGTTTGGATTTCCARACACTTGCAAGAGCGAACCCTTCTATCATGAGTCCTTCACATTCTGTGTTCAAAATCCCAGACATTAACATACATGGTTGATCTATTTTGACACCTGTGCATGTCAAGCCTCCTCTTTTCCAGGGTACCATACAACATACCTCCAAGACGGACCCTGATACTGTAGTAGAGAAATCTACTAAAGTATCAACCCCTTTTATTAAAAAAAATCTATTTTTCAAAATGTGGTTTCAATTGAAAAATCATTTTATGAAAAATCCCCTTTTGATACCATTCAAAAACTTTTTGGAAGAAATTGGTATTATAAACCAGTTCATCCACTCAAAACCCTAATTTTTTATCAAAAAATTTTAGAAGTATGCAGATCCGTGGAGATAAAACATTTCTTTTTTAGAAAAAAAACCCACCAACATCCTGCATATTCCACTTTTAAAATTTTAAATATTCTGTCTCCAGGGACGTGGATGCAATGCCAAGGCGATCTCCAATAGGAGTTTGGATTTCCAGACACCTGCAGGAGTGAACCCTTCTATCATGAGTCCTTCACATATTGGGACTATCAGCAGGTGTGGTATAACGCCTTCTATGTTCAAAATCCCAGACATCAACATACATAGTTGATCTATTTTGATAGCCGTGTATGTCAAGCCTCCACTTTTCCATTTTGGTTTAACCAATGGTGGGAAATCTTCGCCTACCAATGAGGATTGGCTCAATCAAAAATCCTAAGTAAAGACGGCCTATAATACCTTCAAGCACCATTACAAACCCTCTCCAGAGGAATCCCATTTTGGGACATTGCCCTTATTTCATACAAAACTCTACTTGTCATGGGTTCTTTCCTGCTATTGAGAGTATACCCCAGTACAAATTCTCATCATACAGAGAAAATTTCAGATAAAATGGTGGACGGTCTTTAAGATTCCTCCATCATTCCAGGCGAAATTAATTATTGAATTCTGCCAGTATCGGCAGAATACTCAGAAGATTATGACTTCGACTATCACTCCGGACCAGAAGAAATTTCTCACTGACAAATCCCAACTAGCAGCCAGACTCGTAGCAGCTAAATCCCCTGAGGAGATGCAGCAATTATTATTGCAGTATGTTGATATTCTGTCGAGACGATTCAGATTTTGGTGGATCTGTATAGATCTAACCACTTCTAGTGATTGTTTTTTCCATAAGGGTAAGCCGAGAGGGCACGAAACCTATTATTGCGGCAGGAAGTTGGTAGCCAGATCTGGGTACGATCTATTCAGAAATACCTTGAAATGGAGCATCTCTTCAAGAGATCTGCCTCATCAAGTAGTTCTGTTTCTAGATCTACATCTGATGATCCAAAGATGTTGATAAATTTTGAAGAATTAATTATTGAAGATTTTGAAAAATCTATTGATAATTGGACTATTCCAAAAATTTCTAAAGATCACGTTTATAAATCTGTATTTAATTTGTTTAAATCAAATTATATTATAAAAAYAGAGTAACAAAACATTGAATTGTCTAAACCCTTTGAATCCCTTCATCTTCTATCTTCCAAATCCCTAAAAAAACATAGATTTAGGAATTACAAGTACCTTTACATAGGTCTTGTCCAGATCGGCATCAAACCTCTCACAAAAGAGGTTTAAATACTTCAATCTTGGCTGTTCTTAGGGACACCATATTTCTAAATTTTGGTGATAGCTTATTAAGTTCAATCGAGTCTAGTCTGTGCATTGGTCCGATTATTTTTGATTGCTATTCAAATTTTACAGTTTCTTTAGATGATCCTAATATTCTGAAGTCTTTAGTTCTTTAGATGAAAGCCCATAACTATCAAATGCTAGAAGGATCCATTTCAATGGCTTTGATGTTCCGGGTACATTTTAAAGCTATGTTATCTGCCTTTGCAACGAAGGCTAGATATCAGAGCAAGAAAGGTGAAATCCTTCTACTCCAGACAGATCTTTCCAGATCTAACTTGGTGATTCCAAAATCCATCCAATGGAAGGATATTCAACTTCCTGATGAATGGATTTTTGAAGGAGCCACTCCTCCTGCAAATTCGGTTCAATTCCCTCCTAACACTGAGATTAGGAATATTAATCAGTTTACAGATGGTTCTGCAAAACTGATTTTCAATAGGAAAATTCCGAGCAAATGGTTCTCAGATCTCTAATCTGAATCCCAGACCATCTAGGACGCATTTTCTAGATCCCTTCGGTCATAGATCATCCCAGAAAAGCTGCTTCATTAGCAAATCTTCCAAGGTATTCCACATCGGATATACCTAATACATCTAGAAATTCCTTCCAGAAGGCTGATTATTCTTTTAAAATTTCGAAACCGATTTATTCTAAATCCCCTTCTGGTAGTGAACCTACTAGTCTGACATTTTCTGCTATCACAGAAAATGCTCAAAATGAATTAAATGATTTTCAATTAGATAAAAATCTATTACACAATGATTTTTATTCTGATGAAAATTCTGCAAAAAGAATTTGGTTCTTTGAGAAATTCCTTTCTGAAAGAAAACAAATTCAAGAAAAATATTATGAATTTGTAATTTCTAATAAATTACATATTCTATTTTTTGATTGGTTTGAATTATATTATATTATTTCAAATAAAATTAAATATCCTTTTTGATCAATTCTACCAATTACGACTCCGTCGAAGAAAATTCTTGAGTGGCAGTCCTTATCAGGCTCTCACAAGATTCAAGCAAATCATCCACCCCTCCTAGGTATAAAAATAGATCATTTAGGAAAAACAATRGATGCTATTCTTTTAAAAACTCCTTCTGACAATATTTTACAAAATACTAAAAATACTATTGTTCAAAATAATTTCACAAATACTCATTTAAATACAATAGGAGAACAATTGGATAGAATTGAAAAATCCATTYCGATGATTTCTGAAAAATCAATTATTTCTTATCCCACTTCTTCGAAAGAAGAAAAGAAAATTAAAAATCTTGTTTTTAAACCTTCTCTATTTCTAACTTTAGTATAAAATCCATTAGAGAAAATAATTTAGAATTCTCTAGAGCAATTMAGGATAAATTAAGTCAATTAGACTTATCCTGTGCTTCTAGTAAGAATATTCCAGATTTCGTTTCTGAGTCTAATAAGATTAATGTCCTAGAAGAAAATTCCTCTTTTTCTGACACTGATCAGACTCTGGAACAATTCCAGTCTAAATCTAAGTCAATTCCCAGGATCAATCCGATGATTTGGCAGTCATCTATAGTTCCTGTTCCAAATTCCCCTATGGCTCCAAATATTACTGTAGCCAAGGCTATTTCTCAATACAGGTTCAATGCCTCATCCGTTTATGATTGGAACATAGACAATTTGTCTGACTATCAGATCATTGGCTTCTTACAGCAAATGACGATGGCAGCAAATGCTTACAAAACTGAGGGTAGAGCTATAGCTAAACTCCTCATTGCAGGTTTCTTTGGTCAACTGAAAGGCTGGTGGGATTACTACCTCACCTCCCAACAGTGTCAGGATATTTTAAATGCAGTTAAGACCGATGAAGCTGGTAACTTCATCGTAGATGCCAGTGGTCAACCCATCTCCGATGCGGCTTCCACTCTTATTCTTTCTATTTCCCTCCATTTCATTGGAGATCCATCACACCTTAAGGATAAAAATGAGGAATTATTATCCAACCTTAGGTGTAGAAAATTATCTGAATTCCAGTATTATAAAAATACTTGCTTAACTAGGCTAATGCTTAGGGAAGATAGTAATCAACCATTTTGGAAAGAAAAATTCCTAGCAGGTCTTCCTCATCTCTTAGGAGAAAGTGTTAGGAATAAACTCAGAGAGGAAACTTCTAGTAAAATAATTCCATACAATCAGTTCACATTTGGTGAATTGATTTCACATAATAACAAAGAAAGTTTAAAACTATGCCAGGATATTACGTTACAGCAGACCCTTAAGCGGGAACTCAAACAGTCCAGGAAGGAGCTAGATGACTTCTGCAGACAATTTGAAAATTTACCTGAAGAATCCTCCCACTGCAATGGCAGTTGCAGTAAACCTTCATCTTCTAAATCCCGTAGGAAACACTCCTATCATAAAAAACATAAAAATTATAAAAAACCAAATGTTCTAGAAAATCTTTTTCTTATGATAAGAAGAATAAAAATACTAAAAAACCTGATTTAAAAGATGTTATGTGTTATAAATGCCACAGAAAAGGTCATTATCAAAAATATTGCAAATTTTCTAAAAAATTAAATGAACTTCATTTAGATTCCGAAGTTTATGAGAAAATTGCTAATATTCTTATTGATTTCRATCTAGATTTTGATTCTTCTAAATACTCTTCTGAAGAAGCTCTACAGATTGATGAGATTCACACCTTGTCATCTTCCGAGACTTCTACATCTTCTAAATACTCTTTGAATGTTCTTACGAAAGAACAGCGAACTCTTCTTGAAAATGTCAAATATATTTCTGATCCTGCTTTACAAAAGTAATGTTTAGAAAAAAATTCTAAATTCCATGTCTAATGAAAAACCTTTGCAAAAACCCTCTCTTTTACTTTCGACTTTTACAAATACCTATGATTTAACAAATATTTTGAAAAAATCCAAAAAAGAATCTTCTGTTTCTGTGTCTAGTCTCCAACAAGAGATCAAGATTATAAAACAAGAAATAAAAGATTTAAAAGAAAAACAAAAGCAAGATTTTGCAGTAATACAGATTCTGCTTTCAAAACATAATGAAAATTCATCTTCTAATTCTGAGAAGGACRAACCATTAGAACTTCCAGGTCAGATAGAAAATATAAATCAAATTCCCTCAGATTTTCTATTTGTTCTTCGAGAGATTACTTCTCAAAAGTATCTCATTAAGATTACTCTTAGATTTTCTGATGATTATGTTATAGATACCATAGCATTATTCGATACTGGTGYAGATTTGAACTGCATCAAGGATGGATTAGTGCCCAGTAAATTTCAAGAATCTACAACTAGTAGATTGTCAGCGGCCAACAATTCCAAACTTCAAGTCAAATACAAGACTAAAGCATCTATCATCCATTTAAATGTCTRTATAAAGACTTCCTTTGTGGTTGTCAATAACATTTTTCATCTAGTGATCTTAGGAACATCGTTTCTTACTTTGATCACACTATATCAGGTAAATTCTGAGTCTATTTCTTTTAAAACGAAACAAACTAAGATAGTTTTTCCTTTCTTGGAAAAACCTCAAACTAAAAATCTAAATCTTCTTAAAGCATACTTTGTTCATAAAGATCAGATTAATGCTTTATCTCATTGTAAATCTTTTGAATTAAAAGAATTTAAAAGTTTCTTATTTCATCTACGGCTTGATGAAACACTTCAAACACCTAGTATTCAATCTAGGATTTCAAAACTCAAATCTTCTTTTGAATTAGAACTCTGTTCTGACCTTCCAAATGCTTTCTGGGATAGGAAGCAACATATCGTTGATCYTCCTCATACTCCAGAATTTGACGAAGGAAATATTCCTACCAAAGCTCGACCAATTCAGATGAATGCTGAATTAGAACAGCATTGTAGRAAAGAAATTCTAGATCTTGAGTTCAAATGACTTATTAGAAAATTTAAATGCCCTTGGAGTTGCGCTGCATTTTATGTTAATAAAAATACAGAAATAGAACGTGGCACTCCCAGGTTAGTTATAAATTATAAACCTCTAAATTCAGCTCTGAATTGGATTAGATATCCTATTCCAAATCAGAAAGATTTATTATYGCGTCTAAATTCTGCTTGTATATTCTCTAAATTTGATATGAAATCTGGTTTCTGGCAGATACAGATTTCAGAAAAGGATAGGTACAAAACGGCTTTTACAGTTTTATTTGGCCAATACGAATGGAATGTAATGCCCTTTGGCCTTAAAAATGGCCCTTCTGAATTCCAAAGGATTATGAATAACATTTTTAATGACTAATCACAATTTTGCATTGTTTATATTGATGATGTTCTTGTTTATTCCAAATCAATAGAAGAACATTTTAAACATTTAAAAGCCTTTTTCTATATTGTAAAGAAAAATGGTTTAGTTGTCTCTAAATCCAAAATGTCCATTTTCCAGACAAAAGTCAGGTTCTTAGGACATTACATTTATAATGGTACACTAACACCTATTGAAAGATCATTGTTATTTGCCTATTCCCTGATAAAATTCTTGATAAAAATCAATTGCAGAGATTTTTAGGCAGCCTCAATTATGTGGTAGATTTTATATCCAATATAATTAGGATTGCTAAACCTTTGCATGATCGATTAAAGAAAAATCCTGTCCCCTGGACAGATGAACATACTAAATTAATTCAAAAAATTAAATCACTTGTGCATGAAATTCCTTGTTTGCACATTGCTGGTCCCTGCTTGTCTAAGATTGTTGAAACTGATGCATCTGATATCGGTTATGGTGGAATCCTAAAACAGATTTTAAATGGGAAAGAAGCCATTTTCAGATTTACTTCTGGACATTGGAATGACACCCAAAAATCATATTCCACTATTAAAAAAGAATTTCTGAGCATTGTCATGTGCATCCAAAAATTTTAAAATGATTTATTAAGTCAAAAATGTTTATTACGTATCGATTGTAAATCTACAAAAAGAGGTTTTGCAAAAAGATATTCAAAACCTTGCATCAAAACAGATTTTCTCCCGATGGCAAGCTATATTAAGTATTTTCGATTTTGAAATTGAATTTATCAAAGGCGATACAAATTCCATTCCTGATTTTCTTACTCGAGAATTCTTGCAGAATGCCTCCCTGAAAAATGAGGAATAATCCCCCTGGTGAGGGAGCGACACAAAATACCTCATAAAAAGCCTCCAAAATACCAACAGCAGCCAAAAAATCTTGGTATGATATATGCCAAGAAGAAGAATAGAAAACTACAAATTYCGGTCAACAATTAGATCGATCCCCAGCATAACATCTCAAGCGCTGATGGAATCACTTGTAAATTTCAAAGAGTTCCAGGAACTTCTATCCCAATTCCAGAAGACTTCTTCAGATAAAGCGAAAGAAATAGTACCTGCCCAAAGTCAGCAGAGTCAACAATAAATTCAATCCAAATCCTGAGGTACTTTACAACGTACCTCTAAGTTGGATACCAATACTGCCGTAGGGAAATCTACTAAAGTATCAACCCCTTTAATTAAAAAATCTATTTTTCAAAATGTGATCTCAATTGAAAAATCTTTTTATGAAAAATCCCCTTTTGATACCATTCAAAAATTCTTTGGAGGAAATTGGTATTATAAACCACTTCATCTTGTCAAAAACCCTATTTTTTATCAAATAATTTTGGAAGTCTRCGGATCGGTGGAGATAAAACATTTCTTTTTAGAAAATATCCACCAACATCCTGCATATTCCACTTTTAAAATTTTAAATATTCTGTCTCCAAAGACGTGGATGCAATGCTAAGGCGATCTCCAACAGGAGTTTGGATTTCCAGACACCTGCAAGAGTGAACCCTTCTATCATGAGTCCTTCGCATATTAGGACTACCAGCAGGCGTGGTATAATGCCTTCTATGTTCAAAATCAYAGATATCAACATATATGGTTGATCTATTTTGACACCCATGTATGTCAAGCCTCCTCTTTTCCATTTTGGTTCAACCAATGGTAGGAAATCTTCGATACCAACGAAGATTGGCTCAATCAAAAATCCTACGTAAAGACGGCCTACAATACCTTCAAAAACCATTATAAACCCTCTCCAGGGGAATCCCATTTCAGGATATTACCCTTATTTCACACTAAACTCTACTTACCATGGGTTCTTTCCTAGTATTTAGAGTATACCCCAATACAAATCCCYATCATACAAAGAAAATTCCAGATAAAATGGTGGACGGCCTTTAAGATTCCTCCATCATTCCAGGCGAAATCAATTATTRAATTCTGCCAGCATTGGCAGAATACTCAAAAGATTATGGCTCCAACTATCACTCTGAACCAAAAGAAATTCCTCACCGAAAAATCCCAACTCGCGGCCAGACTCGCAGCAGCTAAATCCCCTGAGGAGATGCAGCAATTATTATTGCAGTATGTTCCCTTCTCTTCAAAATCCCAGGTAGTGTCATCCAAAGACTCGTTGACATCACCAGCGATCGACTTGGACAAAGTTAATCAACTCCAGTAGAAGACTTCTCTAGAAAATTTCGAGTACAAATACCGTAGGGTACTATTATACTCTACACCAAAAATACTTTAAATACTTTACAAAAATAGTTATACACTATAGCTCACTGTAGCAAGTCACTGTACACTGTAGCGCTCTCATTTTTTAACTGTAACGCTGACAAAAGTTACTATTAAATTACCCCATCCTGATTCTATATAATGGGAACTCTCCCAGTCAGGCAGGCATTAGAATACCACTTAAGAGTATTCTCTTAAGCTCCTAATCCCCGTTCTGCTATAACCTCTGAAGATTCAGAGTTCAAAATTTGTATCAAGATTTTATGAGTGAGTAATTCCTCACTTATATTTTCTTATATTATATATATAAATTCCATTTTATATCATTTGATTTCTACATGCATATGGAAGGCCGTGCCTCCTGCCCACTGCATATACACATTTAAATTCCCTACTTGGTCAAATTCCTTACTTGTTTAAATTCCATATCTGCATATAAATTTATGCTTGGCCGGTTCTACCGCCTATAAATTCTAGAATTGGTATATCGGCTTCAAGTTCCTTCCAGGGAATCTCTATCACGGATTTATCCGTTGTCCCTCTCGTTGGATCTCCGATCCCTCGATTGCAAGGACGTAATCCTAAGTACCAGCTCTGAGACTTAGCTGTTTAAATTCTTGCATATTTATTTGATTTATATGTTTGTTGATTTTATAAATCTTGATTATTAGAAATCTTTGAATACTCCGTCTATCACCTGATTATTTCTAATCTTCTCCAATTATTCATCTGGATTCTTCATCATCTTCCGATCCCTGGGTCTAGATTTGGTATCAGAGCCATGAGATGATGTTGATATGTTGTCGAGACAATTCAGATCTTCGTGGATCTATATAGAT
>MEJB01000044.1:1553080-1576571 GCA_001752375.1 Rhazya stricta
CCATAGGGTCTAAAATATTCATTCCAAAGAATCAATATAAAATAATATGTAAATGTATATATATATATAGAATATAATGGGGATATGATAGATGATATATATATGAAGGTAAAAATAGTAGACTAAAGAAGTACGTTATACTTTTCCGTAACGGAGGCGGGGTGATGTATACGTATAACATTTAAGAACAAACAGACTTAATAGATAAATTAAGGAGTTAGACAAATTTAAGAAACAAAATAAATAAGCTATATCTAAATAGAACCAGCCAAATGAGGATATCTAGGGGTCAAATTCCATTATGAACGTACGGTCAAGGGTATTTCCTTGGAGCACAGACGCCAAAAATGGTAAACAACGATAACAGCTACGAAACTAGAAGTTGACGTTCCTTAACACATTAGGATTATGGAAGACCTTAAGAACAAATAATAACAAGATATTAATGTAATATAACAGTCTAACAAACAAACGGAAATGAAATATTTGAAATAATTATTTTTACGAAACTATGAGGAAATAGTGGACTGGGGAAAGATATAGAAGAAACCAAAACTATAAGAAAACCGTAGAAGGAATTTTGTCTTTCTGATCTTCAGAGAGACTTTTAATGGAATGGGATTGGGAAGTGATTCCTCTTTTGGGGAATGGGATTTCTATTGGTATTTTTACTCCCCGTACGCTTGTACCTTCATCGTAGATGCCAGTGGACAACCCATCTCTGATGCAGTTTCCACTCTTATTCTTTCTATTTCCCTCCATTTCATTGGAGATCCATCACACCTTAAGGATAAAAATGCCGAATTATTATCCAACCATAGGTGCAAAAAATTATTTGAATTCCAGCATTATAAGAATACCTTCTTAACTAGGCTTATGCTTAGAGAAGATAGTAATCAACCATTCTGGAAAGAGAAATTCCTTGCAGGTTTACCTCATCTTTTAGGAGAGAGAGTTAGGAATAAACTCCGTGAGGAAACCTTTAGTAAAATCGTTTCATATCATCAGTTCACTTTCGGTGAATTGATTTCTCAAATTAACAAAGAAGCTCTAAAATTGTGCCAAGATATTAGGCTTCAACAGACCCTCAAGCGAGAACTCAAACAGTCTAAGAAGGAGTTAGGTGATTTTTGCAGACTGTTTGAAAATCTCCCTGATAAAYCCTCCCACTGCAATGGCAGTTGCAATAAACCATCTTCTTCTAGATCCCATAGAAAATCCTATGATAAAAGATATAAAATAAAAAACCATTAGATGAATTTTATAAAAAAACCATCTAGGAAATATTCTTAAAAGACTTCTTATGATAAAAAGCATAAAAATATTAAAAAATCATAAGCCATCTCATGGCTCTAATACCAATTTACCAGTCAGGATTGGAAGATGGTGATAGATTGCCAAAAGAATCAAACAAAGAAGATATAGAAAGGGTCAGGTAAAGAAGATGGTGATAGATTGCCAAAAGAATCAAACAAACAAGATATAGAAAGGGTGAGGTAAATTCGTATCAGAGCCATGAGATGGTGTACGGTTTTCTTGTTGAGACTATTCAGATCTTGATAGATCTGGGGTAGATCTAGTTAGTTTTGATGAGTGTTTTTTGCATAAGACCGCCAGCGACAGCAAGTTGGTAGCCAGATCTGATCACGATCTTTCTAGAAATACCTTGAGATGGAGAATTTCTTCAAGAGATCTACTTCATCAAGTAGTTCTGTGTCCAGATCTACAACTGAAGATTCCAAGATGTTGATAAATTTTGAAGAATTAATTATTGAAGATTTTGAAAAATCAATTGATAATTGGACTATTCCAAAAATTTCTAAAGATCATGTTTATAAATCTACTTTCAATTTGTTTAAATCTAATTATATTATAAAAACTAAGGAACAAGACATTCAGTGGTTTAAACCTTTTGAATCCCTTCATCTTCTATCTTCTAAATCCCTAGAAAAACATAGATCTAGGAATTATAAGTACCTTCACATAGGTCTTGTCCAGATCGGTATCAAGCCTCTCACAAAAGAGGGTCTGAATACTTCAATTCTAGCTGTTCTTAGGGACATTAGATTTCTAAATTTTGATGATTCCTTATTAAGTTCAATTGAGTCTAGTCTTTGCACTAGTCCGATTACATTTGATTGTTATCCAAATTTCACTGTATCTTCAGATGAGCCCAATATTCTGAAGTTGTTAGTCCTTCAAATAAAAACCCATAACTATCAAATGCTAGAAGGATCGATTCCTATAGCTTTGATGTTCCGGGTACATTATAAAGCTATGCAATCTGCCTTTGCAACAAAGGCCAGATGCCAGAGCAAGAAAGGTGAATCCCTTCTGCTCCAGGCAGATCTTTTCAGATCTAACTTAGTGATTCCCAAATCCATCAATGGAAGGATATCCAACTTCCAGATGAATGGATCTTAGGAGGAGTTACTGCTCCTACAAATTCGATCCAATCTCCTCCAAATACTGAGATTAGGAATATAAATTGCAGATGGTTCTGTAAAATTGAGTTTCTACAGAAAAATTCCCAATAAAAGGTTCTCAGATCATAGATCTGAAGCCCAAACCATAGATCTAGGACGAGTTTCCCAGATCCCTTCAGTCATCGATCACCCTAGAAAAGTTGCTTTTTTAGCAGATCTTGCAAGGTATTCCACCTCGAATATACCAACAACTTCTAGAAATTCCTTTCATAAGCCTGATTATTCCTCTAAAATTCCTAAACCAATTTACTCTAAATCCCCTTCTAGTAGTGAACCTACTAGTCTTTCATTTTCTGCTATTACAGCAAATGCTCAAAATGAATTAAATGTTATTTCAAAAGATTTCCAATTAGATAAAAATATGTTACATAATGATTTTTATTTTGATAAAAATTCCACAAAAAGAATTTGATTTTTTGAGAAATTCCTTTTTGAAAGAAAACAAATTCAGGAAAAATATTATGATTTTGTGATTTCAAATAAATTACATATCCTATTTTTTKATTGGTTTGAATTATATTATATTATTCCAAATAAAATTAAATATCCTTCTTTATCCCTTCAGCTAATTACGACTCCGTCAAAGAAAATTCCTGAGTGGCAGTCACTTTCTAGCTCCCACAAAATTCAAGCAAATCATCCACTACTTTGTGGTATAAAAATAGATCATTTAGGAAAATCTGTTGATGCTATTCCTTTAAAAACCCTTTCTGAAGATATTTTACAAAATACAAAAAATACTATTACTCGAAATAATTTTACAAATACTCATTTGAACACTATAGGAAAACAGCTGAATAGGATTGAAAAATCCATTCCAATGATTTCTTAAAAATCTATTATTTCTGAATCCACTTCTTTGAAAGAAGAAAAGAAATCTCTTAAAAATCCTATTTTTAAACCTTTTTCTATTTCTGATTCTAGTGTAAAATCCATTAGAGAAAATAAATTAGAATTTTCTAGAGCCATACAGGATCCCCATCCTCTAGTAAAATTGTTCYTGATTCCAGCTCTGATACSAATTTACCTGAACCTTTCTATATCTTCTTTGTTTSATTCTATTGGCAATCTATCGCCATCTTCCGATCCTGAGTGGTAAATTGGTATCAGAGCCTTGAGATGGTGTACAGTTTTTAGGAATCAGGAAAACTACCGATAGAAATTAAAGATTTAAAAGAAAAACAAAAGCAAGATTCTACAGTAATACAAATTCTTCTTTCCAAACAAAATGAAAATTCCTCATCTGATTCGGAGAAGGATGAGCCTTTAGAGCTTCTAGGTCAGATAGAAAATATTAATCAAATTCCTCCTGATTTCTTATTTGTTCTTAGGGAAATTACCTCCCAGAAATACCTCATTAGAATTACTCTAAAATTYTCTCCCGATTTTGTTATAGATACCATTGCATTATTCGATACTGGTGCAAATTTAAACTACATCAAAGATGGTCTAATGCCTAGTAAATTTCGAGAATCTACAAATAGCAAATTGTCAGCGGCTAACAATTCCAAGCTTCAGGTTAAGTATTAGACTGAAGCATCTATCATCCATTCAGATGTTTTTATAAAAACTCTCTTTGTGGTAGTTAACGACATTTGTCATCCACTGATCTTAGGAACCCCATTCTTGACTTTGATCACTCCTTATAAAGTAAATTCCAAGTCAATTTCGTTTAAAGCTAAAAATACCTGTCTAGTTTTTTCCTTTTTTAGAAAAACCTCAGACAAATAATTTAAATCTTATTAAAGCATATTCTGTTCAGATTAATGCTTTGTCTAATTTTCTGCAACTAAGGTTGGATAATAATTTGGCATTTTTATCCTTAAGGTGTGATGGATCTCCAATGAAATGGAGGGAAATAGAAAGAATAAGAGTGGAAACAGCATCTGAGATGGGTTGTCCACTGGCATCTACGATGGGTTCTCAATATAGGTTCAATGCCTCATCTGTCTATGATTGGAACATAGAAAATTTATCTAACTATCAGATCATTAGCTTTCTAGAGCAGATGAAGATGGCTGCAAATGCCTATAAAACCCAGATAGGAACCGAGGATAGAGCTATAGCAGAGCTCCTCATTGCAAGTTTCTCTGGTTAGCTGAAAGGTTAGTGGGACTACTATCTCACCAATCAACAGCATCAAGATATKCAGAAGATTTTTCAAAGTGTTTGTTGAAAATTTATAATTTATATGTGGCAAATATTTTTACATGCAAATGAGAATATGCAAAATATGCAAATATGGGCTTCAGCAGACCCTYAAGAGAGAACTCAAACAGTCTAAGAAGAAGTTTGGTGATTTCTGCAGATAGTTTGAAAATCTCCCTGATAAATCCTCCCACTGCAATGGCAGTTGCAGTAAACCATCTTCTTCTAAATCCCATAGGAAATCCTATCATAGAAAACATAAAAGATATTCAAAACCTGTAGATGAGTTTTATAAAAAAGCATCAAGGAAATATTCTAAAAAGACTTCTTATGATAAAAAGCATAAAAATATTAAGAAACYTGATTTAAAAGACGTAATGTGTTATAAATGCCATAGGAAAGGTCATTATCAAAGATATTGTAAATTTTCTAATAAATTAAATGAATTTCATTTAGATCTTGAAGTTTATGAGAAAATTGCTAATATTCTTATTGAATCTGTTTTAGATTCTGATTCTTCTAAATCCTCTTCTGAAGAAGGCTTGCAGATAGATGAAATTCACACTTCATCATCTTCYGAGACTTCTGATTCTTCTAAATATTCTTTAAATGTTCTTACCAAAGAACAACAAACCCTTTTAGAAAATGTCAAGTATATTTTTGATCCCGCTTTACAAAAACAATATTTAGAAAAGATTTTAAATTCAATGTCTGATGAAAAACCTTTTAAAAAACCTTCCATTTTACCTTCTACATCTACAAATACTTATGACTTGACAAATATATTGAAAAAATCTAAAAACGAATCTTCTGTTTCAATTTCTAGTTTGCAACAAGAGGTTAAAATTATAAAACAAGAAATTAAAGATTTAGAAAAAAAAAAAAAACAAAAGCAAGATTCTACAGTAATACAGATTYTTCTTTCCAAACAAAATGAAAATTCCTCATCTGATTCGGAGAAGGATGAGCCTATAGAGCTTCTAGGTCAGACAGAAAATATTAATCAAATTCCTCYTGATTTCTTATTTGTACTTAGGGAAATTACCTCCCAAAAATACCTCATTAGAATTACTCTAAAATTCTCTCCTGATTATGTTATAGATACGATTGCATTATTCGATACTGGTGCAGATTTAAACTGCATCAAAGATGGTCTAGTGCYTAGTAAATTTCGAGAATCTACAAATAGTAGATTGTCAGCGGCTAACAATTCCAAGCTTCAGGTTAAGCGTAAGACTGAAGCATCTATCATCCATTCAAATGATTCTATAAAAACTCCCTTTGTGGTAGTTAACGACATTTGTCATCCAGTGATTTTAGGAACCCCACTCCTGACTTTTATCACTCCTTATAAAGTAAATTCATAAGTCAATGGAACCAGCTATCCCAAAAGCTTAAATTGTTAGGATACGGCACTCCATTACTTATAAGCCTCATGATCTCCCAAGTCCCAACACYGGGTCCATAAGGCACACTGGACCCTGAACTTCGGGATTACCTACTCCCCTCTTACCCAGCTGGACTTATGTCTTACTGCCTCTACACGGGCCTTACTGCACGATCCAACGCCAGTGGGGTTTTGAACCCGTGACCTCCACGKATTGGCATCTGTAAGGATTTGAACATAGATTGGCTCTGATACCATAAGTAAATGGAAACAGCTATCCCAAAAGCTTAAGCTGTTAGGATACGGCACTCCATTACTTATAAGCCTCAGGATCCCCCAAGTACCAACCCCGGGTCCGCAAGGCACACTGGACCGTGAACTTTGGGATTATCTACTTCCCTTTTACCATTTTTCTGATGTAGAGACCTATAGTACTCTACAATATTTATACATGGAATTTTCTGGAGAAGTCAGCTACTGGAGTAGATCTGCTTCGTCCAATGCTGGTGATGTTGCCAAGTCTTCGGATGACACCGTCTGGGATTTGTAAGAAGAGAGAACATACTGCAATAACAGCTGCTGCAACTCTTCWGGGGATTTGGCCGCCGCAAGTTTTGCCGCGAGCTAGGATTTGTCAGTGAGGAATTTCTTCTGGTCTGGTGTGATTGCCGGAGCCATAATCTTCTGAGTAGTCTGCCTATGCTGGCAGAATTCAATGATAGACTGCAACTAGACTGATGGCGTTTGAAAGCTATCCACCATTTAATTTGGAATTTTCTCTGGATAATAGGGATTTTAACTGGGGTATACTCTAGATATCAGGAATGAACCCATGATAAATAGAGTTTTGCATGAAATAGGGGTAACATCCCGAAATGAGATTCCTCTGGAGATGGTTTATAATGGGATTTAAAGGTATTGAAAGCCGTTTTTATATGGGATTTCTGGTTAAGCYATTCTTCTGTTGTCCCGAAGATTTTCCACCACTGGATAAACCAGAATGGAAAGGAAGAGGCTTGACATACACGGGTATCGAAATAGATCAACCATGTATGCTGGCATTTAGGGTTCGAATATAGAAGTCATTGTACCACGCCTGCTGGTAATCCCAATAGGTGAAGGATTCCTAATAGAAAGGCTCGCTTTTGTAGGTATCTGGGAAACCAAATTCCTATTGTAGTTCGCCTTAGCATTGTACCCATGCTTCCGGAGATAAAATATTTAAAATTCTGAAAGTAGAAAATGCAGGATGTTGGTGGGTTTTTTTGGGAAAAAAGTGTTTAATCTCTACTGATCCACATATTTCTAAAATTGTTTGGTAATATATAGGGGTTTTTAGGTGATGGACAGGCTTGCAATACCAATTGCTTCCAAAAAGTTTTTGAATTGTTTGAAAAGGGGATTGTTCATAAAAAGAATTTTCAATTGAAACAATATTTTGGAAAATAGATTTTTTGATAAAAAGGACTAATGCCTTAGTAGATTTCTCTACTACAGTATCAGTGGTCACCTTGGAGGTACGTTGTAAGGTTCCTGGGATTAAGACGAAATTTGCTGACTTTGTTGACTCTATAAGCAGGGACAATCTCCTTGCCTTCAGATGAAATTTGCTGAAATTTTGAGAGGAGTTCTTGGAACTCTTTGGAATTTGCAAGACTTTCCATCAACGCCTGAGATGGAATGCTCAGAATCGATTCTGATTATTGATTGGAATTTGCTGGTTTTTGCTCTTCTTCTTGGCATATATCATACCAAGATTTTTTGGCTGCAGCTGGTATTTTGGAGGCTTTTTCTTGGGTATTTTGAGTCACTCTCTTACCAGGAGGTTTATCTCTCAATTTTCTCGGAGGCATTTTTGTAGAAATTCTTTTGTGAGGAATCAGAAATGGAATTTGTATCACTTTGGATAAATCAAATATATTGAAGATATGTTTTAATGCAAGATTTTCAAGAAGATTTTTCAAAGCGTTTGTTGGAAATTTATAATTTATATGTGGCAAATATTTTTGCATGCAAATGAGAATATGCAAAATATGCAAATATGGAGATTTGTCAATACAGGTGTTTAATTTTGAAAAATGAAAGGAATTACAAATAGACAAAGCATTAATCTGAACAGAATATGCTTTAATAAGATTTAAATTATTTGTCTGAGGTTTTTCTAAAAAACGAAAAACTAGACAGGTATTTTTAGATTTAAACGAAATTGACTTGGAATTTACTTTATAAGGAGTGTCTTAGAACATTGATTGAACATTGGAAGAAATTGTCTAAGATTAATGTCTTAGAAGAAAATTCTTCTTCTTCTGACACTGATCAAATATTGGAACAATTCCAGTCAAAACTTGAGTCAATTCTCAGGATCAATYCGATGACTTGGCAGTTATCCATATTTCCTGCTCCAAATTCCCTTACTGCTCCGGATATTACCGTAGCAAAACACATTTCTCAATATAGGTTCAATGCCTCATCTATCTATGATCGGAACATAGACAATTATCTAACTATCAAATCATCAGCTTTCTACAGCAGATGACGATGGCTGCAAATGCCTATAAAACTCAGATCGGAACCGAGGATAGAGTTATAGAAGAGCTCCTCATTGCAGTTTTCTCTGGTCAGCTGAAAGGTTGGTGGGACTACTATCTCACCAATCAACAGCGTCAAGATATTCTAAATGCCGTTAAGACTAATGAAGCTGGTACCTTCATCGTAGATGCCAGTGGACAACCCATCTTTGATGCAGTTTCCACTCTTATTCTTTCTATTTCCCTCCATTTCATTGGAGATCCATCACACCTTAAGGATAAAAATGCCAAATTATTATCCAACCTTAGGTGCAGAAAATTATCTGAATTCTAGCATTATAAGAATACCTTCTTAACTAGGCTTATGCTTAGGGAAGATAGTAATCAACCATTCTGGAAAGAGAAATTCCTTGCAGGTTTACCTCATTTTTTAGGAGAGAGAGCTAGGAATAAACTCCGTGAGGAAACCTCTAGTAAAATCATTCCAGATCATCAGTTCACTTTCGGTGAATTGATTTCTCAAATTAACAAAGAAGGTCTTAAAACTATGCCAAGATATKAGGCTTCAACAGACCCTCAAGTGCGAACTCAAACAGTCTAAGAAGGAGTTAGGTGATTTCTACAGACTATTTGAAAATCTCCCTGATAAATCCTCCCACTGCAATGGCAGTTGCAGAAACCATCCTCTTCTAGATCCCATAGTGTAACATCCCAAATTTTCCTTTATTTAATTTGTTAGATTTTACATAAAATTTATGTACCAACTAGGTTGGACATGTAATCGTGGGCTAAAGACTCGGCTTGAGAGTCTATTTATTTATTTAGTCAGAGGTTGGACTTTTAATGAAAGGAAGTCCGTTATGTGTAAATTACGGGTTTTGATTAGATCTGGATGAGAAAGCCCAACRGATTGAATTACGGTCCAAAATAAAATAAAATAAAACAAAATAAAATTAAAAAAAAAGAGAAGAAAACCCTAAGAGATCTGCTTCTTCTCTACTTGACAAACCCTTCATCTTCTTCCCTTCTTGCTGCCAGCGCTGCCACTCTGCCTTCGCTGTTGAGGAATCATTCATTTCCTTCTCCTCCCTGCCGCCGCTGCCGCCTCTGCCATCCTACCTCTACCCGACCCGAAACTGCTCGTCGTGGTCTTCCCTTTTCACTCTCGCAGCGCTCATCGCCAGCGCTCGATTTTCAGAGCAACGATCAAATCTRCAACGATCAGATCTGCTCGCCGTTGCCTCGGGTCAATCGYGTCTCGCCGGAGATCTGCTGCGACATCCTTTCTACCGGTAAGTCAGCCATCTTTCTCTTCCTTCTTCTTCTTTTCGACGTGACCCGATCTGTGCGAATAGCACCAGATCTGTGGTCGCTGTCGTTCATTGGGCGTGACTCGATCTGCGAGACGCCGTCGCCAGATCTGCCGCCGCCATAGTTTCCTCCCTCTGCTCAACGTTTTCCCTCTTTGACAGATCTGTTTCTCCATCTTCTTCCTTGCTGTTCGCGATGCTCGGATGTAGCCCAAGCTGTCTTCATCGTCATCTTCTTCTCCTCTGCTCGTCGACCCGCAGGACCCTCCACCGCGCTGCTAGTCCGCCATTTATGCCAGATCCGGACTCGCTTGTTGGTCGTCGACTTCTTGTGACCAGCGTTGCCGTTCGGTGCCTGCTTAGATCCGAGCTCAACCTAGTCTCTTTGCCCAGGTCGAGAGCGGCCTATTTCATGCCTTCGCGTTGTGTTTGGGCAGGAGTTCGCGCCAGCTACTCGTGGAGATTCGTCGTCCCGAAACTCGATCGAAACGGATTTGCTGAGCAGTGTTGAGTTGGCAGAAGCCAACAGGTGCCAGTGGCAATGCCCAGGCCCGGCCGCAAATGTGAGCGGCCCAGCAGCATAGGCGGCACAGCAGCGGGCTCGGCCCAGCTAGCAGATACGCGCTCGACGCGCGCGACGCCCAGGCGCGCCCAGTCGCAACGCCTAACGCTCAGCTGCTCAACGCCAACGTTCCAGTGCTCGACGCGTCGCCGCACCGAACCATTGTGCGCGTCCTGGACATACCGTTCGGAAATCCATTACGCCTTCAACATTCGCAATATTGGAAGTCGAGAGGGAAACCACGTCACACGGTTATTAGAAAGTATTTATGACATGTAATAAAAATAATGTAACGTGAATTCGCGGGGAACATGTTAGGAAGATTCCACACCCGAAAACTAGAGTCGAATATAAGTTAAAATGTATATCATAATATATGAAACGCGAGAAATGGCGAATACTAAACTTAGAAAGCCATTGTGTGGAAGGTAGAGACACCGATACTCAAATTGAGATAAGCGAAAAATGTAAGTATCATTGCTTTTTGTTGGATACTAATTAGGTTATTCGCAGGGGCATACGTTGAGTCGGTTGAGAGTTTATTTGCGATATAAGTAAAGAACTCGGAAGGATGAACCTCTCACTTCATATCACTTTTAAATAAGATGAATTGCGAAGCTTTTTAATGGTTAGGGATGTGTATGTGGAATGAATACTTTTAATTGTTGGAATGTGTTGTGTAGAATTATTATGTTGATATGTTGAATTGTGACGAAAGTTGAATTGTTCGTGACTACTAGTATTTTACGTTTAAGAATGCGGTTGTAATTCCATATCATGAATTATTTATCGAACGTTATTTTATGTAAGTTATATGCGATTCATGTCATGAGCATGTAGTTAGAAGTTTACATCTCATTTGGCATATGCCGTTCACGCATTTAGGAAGTGAACGGTTAGAAAATGGAATTTTGAAAGAAAACGTTGAAGTTTTGGAAATGTTAATGTTTTAAGAAAGGAGTGTAATACTAGCCACAAAAGATGTGAGTGGGAAATGGGGCGTGGGGGACCGGCACACCTGACCCTACCCTCTTGGAGGATAGGTATGAATGGAATGTTTAATGGAATGAAAACCTTTTTTTTTTGGAATGTTGACCGCTTTGCGGTTCTACCGGTAGGAATGGAATCTGGTTCCAAATAAGAAATGGCCCACTGCARAGCTTAGTGGCTAGGCTTTACACTCTAGTGAGCTCGCGAACGAATGAAAGGAAATRGAAAGTTGATTGTAAGTGAATTTTGAAGAGAATGTTTGTAATGAGTTTTGAAAATGGAAAGTTTTGGAAAGTTTTCCATTGAAAATGAGGAACTTGAATTTTCACATATAGAACATGTTCATGCATCCATGCATGAGGATTACTTACTGGGCTTTTTAGCTCATTCCTTTCCCTTATGATTCATTGCAGATGATATGTAACCAGATAGGACGGGAAGGATACTTGTGGGCCAGCTTGGATACCCAGGAAATTAAACTTTTTGTTAATTATGGAATGAGATTAACTACTTTTGAGTGTTTTAAATTCTTGAAGAAAAATTGTGAGTTTTTATTTTTGAATGATTCTAAAAAGACTTCCGCTGCAATTCTTTTGAATGATTGTTGAAAGGGTGAGGATTTGTTGAGATTATTTTTGATTTTTGGAGATTCTTGAATTTTAACTAGGTGGTTATTTTTGTGGAAAAGGAATGACGTAATATTTTCGGGTTGGGACGGTTCCTAACCTGGGGATGTTACACATAGAAAATCCTATGATAAAAGATATAAAAAATATAAAAAACCATTAGATGAATTTTATAAAAAACTATCTAGGAAATATTCTAAAAGGATTTCTTATGATAAAAAGCATAAAAATATTAAAAAACGTGATTTAAAAGACATAATGTGTTATAAATGCCATAGGAAAGGTCATTATCAAAGATATTGTAAATTTTCTAATAAATTAAATGAACTTCATTTAGATCCTGAAGTTTATGAGAAAATTGCCAATATTCTTCTTGAATCTGTTTTAGATTCTGATTCTTCTAAATCCTCTTCTGAAGAAGGCTTGCAGATAGATGAAATTCACACTTCATCATCTTCCGAGACTTCTGATTCTTCTAAATATTCTTTGAATGTTCTTACCAAAGAACAGCAAATCCTTTTAGAAAATGTCAAATATATTTCTGATCCTGCTTTACAAAAATAATATTTAGAAAAGATTTTAAATTTAATGTCTGATGAAAAACCTTCTAAAAAACCTTCCATTTTACCTTCTACATCTACAAATACTTATGACTTGACAAATATTTTGAAAAAATCTAAAAAAGAATCTTCGGTTTCAATTTCTAGTCTGCAACAAGAGACTAAAATTATAAAACAAGAAATTAAAGATTTAAAAGAAAAACAAAAGTAAGATTCTGCAGTAATACAGGTTCTTCTTTCCAAACAAAATGAAAATTCCTCGTTTGATTCAGAGAAGGATGAGCCTTTAGAGCTTCCAGGTTAGATAGAAAATATTAATCAAATTCCTCCTGATTTCTTATTTATTCTTAGAGAAATTAGCTCCCAGAAATATCTCATTAGAATTACTCTAAAATTCTCTCCTGATTATGTTATAGATATGATTGTATTATTCGATACTGGTGCAGATTTAAACTGCATCAAAGATGGTCTAGTGCCTAGTAAATTTCGAGAATCTACAAATAGTAGATTGTCAGTGGCTAACAATTCCAAGCTTCAGGTTAAGTATAAGACTGAAGAATCTATCATCCATTCAAATGTTTCTATAAAAACTCCCTTTGTGGTAGTTAACGATATTTGTCATCTAGTGATCTTAGGAACCCCATTCCTGATTTTGATCACTCCTTATAAAGTAAATTCTAAGTCAATTTCGTTTAAAGCTAAAAATACCTATCTAGTTTTTCCTTTTTTAGAAAAACCTCAGACAAATAATTTAAATCTTGTTAAAGAATATTCTATTCAGATTAATGCTTTGTCTATTTGTAATTCCTTTCATTTTTCAAAATTAAAAACCTGTATTGACAAATCTCCATATTTGCATATTTTGCATATTCTCATTTGCATGCAAAGATATTTGCCACATATAAATTATAAATTTTCAACAAATGCTTTGAAAAATCTTCTTGAAAATCCTGCATTAAAACATATCTTCAGTATATTTGATTTATCCAAAGTGATACAAATTCCATTCCTGATTCCTCACAAAAGAATTTCTATAGAAATGCCTCCGAGAAAATTGAGAGATAAACTTCCTCGTGAGGGAGTGACCTAAAATACCCAAGAAAAAGCCTCCAAAATGCTGGTTGTAGCCAAAAAATCTTGATATGCTATATGTCAAGAAAAAGAGCAAAAACTAGCAAATTCCGGTCAACAATCAGGATCAATTCCGAGCATTCCATCTTAGGCGTTGGTGGAAACTCTTGCAAATTCCAAAGAGTTTCAGGAACTCCTCTCAAAATTCCAACAAATTTCDTCTGACAAAGGCAAGGAGATTGTCCCTGCTCAGAGTTAACAAAGTCAGCAAATTCTGTCTCAATCCTGGGRTACCTTACAACGTACCTCCAAGGCGACCACTGATACCATAGTAGAGAAATCTACTAAGGCATCAGCCCCTTTTATCAAAAAATCTATTTTCCAAAATATTGTTTCAATTGAAAAATCTTTTTATGAACAATCCCCTTTTCAAACAATTCAAAAACTTTTTGGAGGGAATTGGTATTACAAGCCAGTCCATCCCCTAAAAATCCCTATATATTACCAAACAATTTTAGAAATATGTGGATCGGTGGAGATTAAACACTTTTTTCTTGAAAAAACCACCAACATCCTGTATATTCTACTTTCAAAATTTTAAATATTTTATCTCCGGAAGCATGGGTGCAATGCCAAGGCGAACTACARTAGGRATTTGGTTTCCCAAATACCTGCAAAAGCGAACCTTTCTATCAGGAATCTTTCACCTACTGGGATTACCAACAGGCGTGGTACAATGCCTTCTATATTCAGAACCCTAAATGCCAGCACACATGGTTGATCTATTTCGATATCCGTGTATGTCAAGCCTCTTCCTTTCCATTCTGGTTTATCCAGTGGTGGGAAATCTTCGGGACAACCGAAGAATGGCTTAACCAAAAATCCCATATAAAAACGACATTCAATACCTTTAAATCCCATTATAAACCATCTCCAGAGGAATTCCATTTCGGGATGTTACCCCTATTTCATACAAAACTCTGTTTACTATGGGTTCTTTCCTGGTATCTAGAGTATACCCCAATTAAAATCCTTATTATCCGGAGAAAATTCCAAATTAAATGGTGGATAGCTTTGAAAATTCCGCCATCATTCCAGGTGCAGTCTATCATTGAGTTCTGACAGCACAGGCAGACTACTCAGAAGATTATAGCTCTGGCTATCACACCGGACCAGAAGAAATTCCTCACTGACAAATCCCAGCTCACAACAAAACCTGCAGCGGCAAAATCCCCAGAAGAGATGCAACAGCTGTTATTGCAGTATGTTCCCTCTTCTTCCAAATCCCAGGCGGTGTCATCCGAAGACTCGACGACATCACTAGCATTGGATGAAGTAGATCTACTCTAGTAGTTGACTTTTTCAGAAAATTTCATGTATAAATACTGTAGAGTACCATAAGTCTCTACATCAGAAAAATTATTATAAACACTGTTCAAATTCCACTGTACACTGTAGCTCATTGTAGCAGCTCACTGTGCATTATAGATCTCTCGGTTTTTAACTGTAGCCCTCACTTAAATTCACTGTAGAAATCCCCTCCTGATTCCTATGTAAGGAGATCATCTCCCACTTAGTCAGGGAAGGAAAAATACCGATAGAAATCCCATTCCTCAAAGGAGGAATCACTCCCAATCCCATTCTGTTAAAAGTCTCTCTGAAGATCAAAAGACGAAATTGTATCCAGATTTCATAAGTAAGGTTTCTTATATATATATATATATATATTCCATTTTTATCGTCTGATTTTTTCATGCATATGGAAGGCATCGCCTCTTGCCCACTGCATATGCATATTTAAATTCCTTGTTTGTGTAATTATCTATTTAAATTCCTATCTGTTTAAATTCTTTGTTTATTTATTCATATAAATTTATGCTTGGCCGGTTTTACTGTCGATAAATTCCAATTTAAGGTTTATTGGCCTCAAGTTTCATAAGGAACCTTTGTTGCGGGTTYAACCATTGTCCCTTTTGTCGGATCTTTGATCCTTCAACTGCAAGGACATAATCCTAAGTACCTTCTAGATATTTGTTATTATTGTTTAAATTCCATTATATTTGTCGAATTGTTTATTTGCTTATTTTATAAACTTTGATTGATAGAAATCTTTGAATACTCCTTTTATCTCCTTATCCTTTCTATATCTTCTTTGTTTGATTCTTTTGGCAATCTATCGCCATCTTCCGATCCTAAGTGGTAAATTGGTATCAGAGCCATGAGATGGCATATGATTTTCTTATTGAGACTTCAGATCTTCATAGATCTGGGTATATCTAGTTAGTTCTGGTGAGTGTTTTTTGCATAAAATCRCCAAAGGGTAAGCCGAGGAAGGCACAAGACCTGCCGATGCGGTAGTAAGTTAGTAGCCAGATCTGATCACGTTCTATCTAGAAATACCTTGAGATGGAGAATCTCTTCAAGAGATCTACTTCATCAAGTATTTCTGTGTCCAGATCTACAACTGAAGATCCCAAGATGTTGATAAATTCTGAAGAATTAATTATTGAAAAAAAATCAATTGATAATTGGACTATTCCAAAAATTTATAAAGATCATGTTTATAAATCTACTTTCAATTTGTTTAAATCTGATTATATTATAAAAACTGAGGAACAAGACATTCAGTTGTCTAAACCTTTTGAATCCCTTCATCTTCTATCTTCTAAATCCCTAGAAAAACACAAATCTAGGAATTACAAGTACCTTCACATAGGTTTTGTCCAGATCGGTATCAAACCTCTCACAAAAGAGGGTTTGAATACTTCAATTCTAGCTGTTCTTAGGGACACTAGATTTCTAAATTTTGATGATTTCTTATTAAGTTCAATCGAGTCTACTCTTTGCACTGGTCCGATTACATTTGATTGTTATCCAAATTTCACTCTATCTTTAGATGATCCCAATATTCTGAAGTTGTTAGTCCTTCAGACAAAAAATCATAACTATCAAATGCTAGAAGGATCGACTTATATAGCTTTGATGTTACGGGTACATTATAAAGCTATGCAATCTGCTTTTGCAACAAAGGCCAGATGCCAGAGCAAGAAAGGTGAAACCCTTCTACTCTAGATAGATCTTTCCAGATCTAACTTAGTAATTCCCAAATCCATCCAATGGAAGGATATCCAACTTCTAGATGAATGGATCTTAAAAGGAGCTATTGCTCCTACAAATTCGGTCCAATCTCCTCCAAATACTGAGATTAGGAATATAAATYAGTTTGCAGATGGTTCTGTAAAATTGAGTTTCTACAGGAAAATTTCCAGTAAAAGGTTCTCAGATCATAGATCTGAAGCCCAAACCATAGATCTAGGACAAGTTTTCCAGATCCGTTCGGTCATCGATCACCCTAGAAAAGCTGCTTCTTTAGCAAATCTTCCAAGGTATCCCACCTCAGATATACCAACAACTTGTAGAAATTCCTTTCATAAGGCTGATTATTCCTCTGAAATTCCTAAACTAGTTCACTCTAAATCCCCTTCTGGTAGTGAACCTACTAGTCCTTCATTTTCTGCTATTACAAAAATACTCAAAATGAATTAAATGTTATTTCAAAAGATTTCCAATTAGATAAAAATATGTTACATAATGATTTTTATTCTGATAAAAATTCTGCAAAAAGAATTTGTTTTTTGAGAAATTCCTTTCTGAAAGAAAACAAATTCAGGAAAAATATTATGATTTTGTGATTCAAATAAATTACATATCCTATTTTTGATTGGTTTGAATTATATTGTATTATTCCAAATAAAATTAAATATCTTTTTTTATCCCTTCAGCCAATTACGACTCCGTTAAAGAAAATTCTTAAGTGGCAGTCACTTTCTGGCTCCCACAAAATTAAAGCAAATCATCCACCACTTTGTGGTATAAAAATAGATCATTTAGGAAAATCTGTTGATGCTATTCCTTTAAAAATCCCTTCTGAAGATATTTTACAAAATACAAAAAATATTATTACTCAAAATAATTTTACAAATACTCATTTGAATACTATAGGAAAACAGCTGAATAGGATTGAAAAATCCATTCCAATGATTTCTGAAAAATCTATTATTTCTGAATCCACTTCTTCGAAAGAAGAAAAGAAATCTCTTAAAAATCCAGTTTTTAAACCTTTTTCGATTTCTGATTCTAGTGTAAAATCCATTTGAGAAAATAAATTAGAGTTTTCAAAAGCCATACAAGATCAATTAAGTCATATAAATGTATCCTCTGCCTCTAGTAAAAATGTTCCTGATTCCATCTCAATCCTGGGGTACCTTACAATAAGATAATGAAACCAGCTATCCCAAAAGCTTGAGCTGTTAGGATACCGCATTCCATTACTTATAAGCCTCAGGATCGCCCAAGTCCCAACCCCGGGTTYGCAAGGCGCACTGGACCCTGAACGTCGGGATTACCTATTCCCTTCTTACCTAATCATTATGTAACATATTTTTATCTAATTGGAAATCTTTTGAAATAATATTTAATTCATTTTGAGCATTTTCTGTAATAGCAGAAAATGAAGGACCAGTAGGTTAACTGCTAAAAGTGGATTTAGAGTAAATTGCATATCCTATTTTTTGATTGGTTTGAATTATATTATATTATTTCAAATAAAATTAAATATCCTTTTTTATCCCCTCAGCCAATTACGACTCCATCAAAGAAAATTCTTGAGTGGCAGGCACTTTTTGGYTCCCACAAAATTCAAGCAAATCATCCACCACTTTGTGGTATAAAAATAGATCATTTAGGAAAATCTGTTGATGCTATTCCTTTAAAAACCCCTTCTGAAGATATTTTACAAAATACAAAAAATACTATTATTCAAAATAATTTTACAAATACTCATTTGAATACTATAGGAAAACAGCTGAATAGGATTAAAAAATCCATTCCAGTGATTTCTGAAAAATCTATTATTTCTGAATCCACTTCTTCGAAAGAAGAAAATAAATCTCTTAAAAATCCAGTTTTTAAACCTTTTTCGATTTCTGATTCTAGTGTAAAATCCATTTGAGAAAATAAATTAGAATTTTCTAGACCCATACAGGATCAATTAAGTCGTATAGACTTATCCTCTGCCTCTAGTAAAAATGTTCCGAATTCCGTCTCTGAATCCAATAAGATTAATGTCTTRGAAGAAAATTCTTCTTCTTCTGACATTAATCRAACATCGGAACAATTCCAATCAAAACCTGAGTCAATTCCTAGGATCAATCCAATGACTTGGCAGTCATCTATAGTTCCTGTTCCAAATTTCCCTACTGCTCCGGATATTACGGTAACAAAACCCATTTCTCAATATAGGTTCAATGCCTCATATGTCTATAATTGGAACATAGACAATTTATCTGACTATCAGATCATCAGCTTTCTACAGCAGATGACGATGGCTGCAAATGCCTATAAAATTTAGATAGGAACCGAGGATAGAGCTATAGCAGAGCTCCACATTGCGGGTTTCTCTGGTCAGCTTAAAAGGTTGGTAGGACTACTATCTCACCAGTCAATAGCGTCAAGATATTTTAAATACTGTTAAGACTAATGAAGCTGGTATCTTCATCATAGATGCCAGGTGGACAACCCATCTCTGATGCGGTTTCCACTCTTATTCTTTCTATTTCCCTCCATTTCATTGGAGATCCATCACACCTTAAGGATCAAAATGTCGAATTATTATCCAAACTTAAGCGCAGAAAATTATCTGAATTCCAGCATTATAAGAATACCTTCTTAACTAGGCTTATGCTTAGGGAAGATAGTAATCAACCATTCTGGAAAGAGAAATTCCTTGCAGGTTTACCTCATCTCTTAGGAGAGAGAGTTAGGAATAAACTCCGTGAGGAAACCTCTAGTAAAATCATTCCATATCATCAGCTCACTTTCGGTGAATTGATTTCTCAAATTAACAAAGAAGGTCTAAAACTGTGCCAAGATATTAGGCTTCAGTAGACTCTCAAGCGAGAACTCAAACAGTCTAAGAAGGAGCTAGGTGATTTCTGTAAACAGTTTGAAAATCTCCCTTATAAATCCTCCACTGTAATGGCAGTTGCAGTAAACCATCTTCTTCTAAATCCCGTAGGAAATCTTATCATAGAAAACATAAAAGATATTCAAAACCTGTAGATGACTTTTATAAAAAACCATCAATGAAATATTCTAAAAGGACTTCTTATGATAAAAAGCATAAAAATATTAAGAAACTTGATTTAAAAGACCTAATGTGTTATAAATGCCATCCTTCTGATCTAGAATAGGATATCTAATCCATATCAGAGCAGAATTAAGAGGTTTATAATTTATAACTAATCTAGGAGTGCCACATTCAATTTTTGCATTTTTATTAACATAAAATGCAGCTCAACTCCAAGGAGAGCTGGATTTTCTAATTAGATTTTAAATTGAATGTCTGATGAAAAACCTTTTCAAAAACCTTGCATTTTACCTTCTGYATTTACAAATACTTATGACWTGACAAATATTTTGAAAAAAATCTAAAAAAGAATCTTCTGTTTCAATTTCTAGTCTGCAACAAGAGATTAAAATTATAAAACAAGAAATTATAGTATTCAAATAAGACTATAATAAAAAAGGAATTTTCTCTGATACTAATTTACCACTCAGGATTGAAAAATGGCGATAGATTGCCAAAAGAATCAAATAAAGAAGATATAGAAAGGGTCAGGTGATAAACGGAGTATTCAAAGATTTCTATTAATCAAAGTTTATAAAATAAGCAAAAAATAATCAGAAAAATATAATGGAATTTAGAYAATAATAACAAAAATCTAGAAGTTACTTAGGATTACGTCCTTGCAGTTGAAGTATCAAAGATCTGACAAAAAGGATAATGGGTAAACCCGCAACAGAGGTTCCTTACGGAACTTGAGGCCAATATACCTCAAACTAGAATTTATAGGCAGTAGAACTGGCCAAGCATAAATTCATATGAATAAATAAACAAAGAATTTAAACAGATAGGAATTTAAATAGATAATTACACAAACAAGGAATTTAAATATGCATATACAGTGGGCAGGAGGCGATACTCTCCATATGCATGAAGAAATCAGATGATAAAAATGGAATATATATATATATATATATGTATAAGAAAATATAAGTAAGAAACCTTACTTATAAAATCTTGATACAATTTCGTCTTTTGATCTTCAGAGAGACTTTTAACAGAATGGGAGTGGGAGTGATTCCTCCTTTGAGGAATAGGATTTCTATCGATATTTTTCCTCTCCTGACTAAGTGGGAGATGACCTCCTTATATAGGAATCAGGAGGGAGGTTTCTACAGTGAATTTAAGTGAGCGCTATAGATAAAAATCGAAAGCGCTACAGTGTACAGTGAGCTATAGTGTACAGTGGAATTTGAACAGTATTTACAATAATTTTTTTGATGTAGAGACCTACAATACTTTACAGTATTTATGCATGAAATTTTCTGGAGAAGTTATCTACTAGAGTAGATCTGCTTCGTCCAATGCTGGTGATGTTGCCGAGTCTTCGGATGACATTGCTTGGGATTTGGAAGAAGAGGGAGCATACTGCAATAATAGCTGCTGCATCTCTTATGGGGATTTGGCCGCATATATATATATATATATATATATATAGTAACATATGTAATTCTAACATACATTAGAACGAATTTAAAAGAAAAAACAACCTGATCATGAGGATTTACACTGTCTCCCTCTTATAAATACTCAAGTTCAAAATGCATGCCTTTACAAAACGTCCTCCTTGTATTCTTTGAATTGTTCAGCAGAGAACATGAGCAGATTACACTGCTGTAGCAAAATACAAAGTTCTTGTAGTAGAGAATGTACCCAATTGAACAATTAAACACCTTGACAACTGAAGAAACTAATAAAACATTCCAAATCTACAAATCCCAAGGACTAGTGATTATTTGGATTTCATAACCTTCCTACCATTATACATGTAGGATTCAGACATTCTTATGTTCACAAACTTGCATTCTAATCCTAATAAGTATACTAATGTCAACAAAAATGTATAGCAAGTRAGTTAAGGTCGATCCAACAAATATTTCTAATCAAGTACTAAAATTACTGAATTTTCCTAATTTAAACCTTTAAATGTAATACGTGGAATTTTTCTTTTATTAATTTTTGTTTGATAGTCTGAATTTGCATGCCAACTAGGGTTGGATAATGTTCCATGTGGTTATTATTTAATTGTACGTTTAATAAGTATGAAAATATTGTATTTGTCGAATTAGAGTCCTTGGTTGGATAGATGCTCGACTTGTGGGCCTATTCGTTTCTCAATCGGAAGTTAGACTTTTATTGAAAGAAAGCCCGTTAAATTTAATTTAAGGATTGTATTAGTTATAGATAGGAAGGCCCGAAGGGTTTGGGTTAGGCCCAAGAAATTAAAAAAAAACCTAAAAATATCCTTTTCTTCTTCTCCCCCTCGATACTACTACCRTCGCTGCCCTATTCCCAGAAAACCCTACCTCCGCCCTATACTGCCGCTGCCACCCTCCCTGTTTTATGCATCATCTCTTTCTCCTTCTGCCGACGCAGCTTTGCAGTCGGAATTCCAGAGCTATTGYGCAAATCTGGATCTTCCCTCGCGGTTCAATTCGGACATCGGACCTGCGCATCTTCTGCAACTCGTACAAGGGTTTGCTACCCCAAACCGAAACTTGCTGGTCCTGTTACTGCCTGGCAAGAGCTCTTCGACACCACCTGTGTGTTGCTCAGACGGCTCGCGAATGTTCAGCCAGGAGGATCCTCGCTTCCGGCCCGGAGATCGTCCAGATTTGGACCACGTGCTGCCTCCTAGATCTGCTGTCGATTCCCTCTGCCTATCGTGCTGCTATTGCCCAYTACTTGAACTCATTGGAGTTGTGAATCACTATCGCATCTCTGCTAGTGTCACTCGCCGGCTGTCGCTCTGACCAGATTTGCCATCTTCTTCTTCTTCTTCTTCGCTGCTCAACCGGAGTTGCAATAGCCGCACCAAGGTCTAATTTGTGCATCAGAACTACGATTGCTCGGGGAAGCCTTGCCGCTCACCTCTCGCTGCTTGGCTGTCACCCTCTGTTATCTGCCTTTGCTGCTGCTGTAATACCTAAGATTTCTTTTTATGTATTTTCGTTTGATCGTGCGAATCTGTGAGCCAACTAGAGTTCGATAAAATTTTCTATGTGGTTAATTATTTATACGTTAATAAGTGCGGAATTATCGTGTTTTCGGATTAGGGTTCTCGTTTGGTTAGAGGCTTGACTTATTGGGCTTATTCGTTTTCGTTCAAAAAACTAGATTTTAATCGAAAGAAAGCTCGTTAAATTTAATTTAAGGATTGGATTAATTACGAATGGGAAGGCCTAAAAAATTTGGATTAGGGCCCAAGTAAAAAAAAAAAAAAAAAAAGAAACCCCAGAATCCTCTTCTTCTTCTTCCCCCATTGCTGCCACTGCCCAAACCCTAACCCACCCTACCTACCGCTACCGCTTCTCCCTCTGCCTACCGACACCCTCGTCATAGCTTTTCCTTTCTCTTTCTCCTCTTTCCCTCTTCTCTCTCCTCCTCTCACTGCCAAGATCGTCACGAAGCGCGTAGCCCAGATCGCCTTCATCTTCTACACCTTCTTCCCTCTTCTTCCTGCCCGATGCAACTTCGTCGTTGGAGTTCCAGAGCTACTTGGCGAGAGCTTTGCGAAGCCATCTGTGTGTGTCGCTCAGCTGCTCGCGAACATCTGACCAGGAGTCCGCGCACTCGGCCGGAGGTCGTCCAGATCTGGAGCCTCTCTAATCGGCTGTCGAGTCCGCTGCCTATCATGCT
>MEJB01000044.1:1576586-1638386 GCA_001752375.1 Rhazya stricta
TATTGTAGCTCGCCTGATCTGCTCGCCAAATCTGTCGTCTTACCCCCCGCTCGAACATTCTGTCGCGCAGCCAGATTTGACTTCATCTTCTTCTACTTTTCCTCTGCTCGCCACTCGGAAAGGGATGCAGAATCTTCAGTTGCCACTGTCGAAACTRCTAGAGTCATTGCCGTCCTCTTTGTACATTACGCGCCGCCAGATCTGCCAAGTCCGAACAGACGCCATTGCTGATCTACCTGTCATCGGAGCTCGCCAGAAAAAAAAATGATCCCTTGCTGGTTGTGGCCAGTTCTAGAAACAACAGCAAGGCCCGGGGTGCCAGCACCAGACTAGCGGGTGCCCAGGGTCCTACGCCCAGGAGCACGACGCCCAGGAGCACCGACGCCCAGTGCCCGACGCCCGATGCTAAGGCGCATCGATGCCCAGATGCCCGACGACCCAAAACCATTCCCGAGACTCTTGGACTTTGTGACTTAAAAGGTGAAAATATTAATAATTAATATTGAAATTTATGACTTATAAATTACATTATAAAGTAAAATTGTGGGAGAATATAAATTAAGTTTAATACCCGAACGAAGGAGTTTAAATTGTATCCTTAAAAGACGTGATAATTGATAATATGGGGACTAAGTATGGATTAATAATTGACAAATGACATTCTTGAATGAACCCTAAATATCTAAGTTGCGACAATTGAACTAAATAGACTTTCTTTCTGTAATTACAAATAGGTTGATTCGAGTGCCCTAACATTGAGAACGGTCAAAGGATTTCACTTCGAGATTTAAATAAGAAACCTTTAATATAAAGGACTCAGGGTAAGTAATCCTCACATCTCATTAATGTTATGAATGAATGTAATTGAACTGTTTTGATTGCTCGAATATGTTGTGTGTGGGATTGTATATGAGGTRTGTTAATTGTATGAATGTTAATGTGTTCATATCTTGTATTGTCAAATGGAATGTTATCATGTYTCTTATCCTGTACTGTGTTTATCTTGAATGATATGTTATATATAGTGGTATGCATTTCATGTTATGGGCATGTAGTTAGTGTTCTACATTATTCCTGGCATGAGACATTCATACATTAAGAAGTGAATAGTTTAGGAAATGAAATTTTGAAAAGGAATGTATTTTATAAATTGTAACGTGTTCAAGAAAGTGTTAAAGTTTTTGGAAAKGAGTGTAAACCTAGCCATGAAGGATGTGAGTGGGAAATGGGGCTGGGGGAYTGATGCACCCGACCCTACTCTCGGGGAGGTGAAGAATGGAATCAAGTTCCAAATAAGAATGGCTCATTGCAAGCCTAATGGCTTTGAGGTTCTACTCGTCGCCGGAGTTCGCCAAAAACTAGGTCCTTGCTGGCTATTTGCCAGCTTCTAGAATAGCAAGGCTCGGGCACCCAGCAAGTGCCCAAGCGCCAGATGCCCATACACTGAAATGCCCAGACGTCCAGATGCCCAGGGTTGTTGCGCGCAGGCTACTTAAGTGCAAGCCTGGGGCGCAATGCCTTTCTTCTCGACACTTGGATTTTGTGGATTTAAAGGTGAAAACATTGTTATTTGATATTGGAATTTATAACATATGAAATTATATCCTAAAGTAAAATTGTGGAAAAACATAGATTAGATTTAATACCCGAGCTAAGGAGTTTAAATTATACTTTTAAGAATGAGATAATTATTAATGTGGGAATTAAGTATGGACTAATAATTGGCAAATGACATTCTTGGAATAAATACTGAATATCTAAGTTGGGACAATCGTACTAAATGGGCTTTCCTTCTCTAATCACAATTTGGTCGTTTCAAGCGCCTTAAAGTTGAGAACGTTCGAGGGATTACACATTCAATTCATGTAAGAAGATTCAATCATAGTAACAACACACTTACATCACCACTAAATGAGAATGAGAGTATTTACTTACCCGAAGTCCTTTACGTTAAAGGTTTCTTATTTAAATCTCGAAGTGAAATTTTCAACCGTTCTTAACTTTAAGGCACTCGAAACAACCTATTTGTGATTACAGAAAGAAAGTCTATTTAGTACGATTATCCCAACTTAGATATTCAAGGTTTCTTCCAACAATGTTTTTTGCCAATTATTAATCCATACTTAGTCCCCATATTACCAATTATCATTTCTTTTAAGGGTACAACTTAAACTCTTTCGTTCGAGTATTAAACTTAATTTATGTTCTTCACAATTTCACTTTATGATATAATTTCATAAGTTATAAATTTCAATATTAATTAATAATATTTTCACCTTTTAAGTCACAAAGTCCAAGAGTTTCGGGAATGCTTTCGGGTTCTCGGGCGTCTGGATGCCTGGACAAGAAGTGTCTGGGCACTGGGACTCGTTAGGTGCCCGCTGGCACTGGGCGCTGGCATTCCCAGAACTGGGGAGCAGCCAGCAAAAAAAAGAACCAGTACTCTCCCACAACCGACCAAGATAGTCGGCCGATGGCGACCATAGCTTAGCAGCAACGACCGAGAGGAGGGGTGATGGCCAAGCGGTGAGGCTTTGCCGAGCAGCCGCAATTCTGATGCACTGATCAGAACTTGGAGCGACTATGGCAACGCCATCAAGCAGAGAAGGAGAAGATGGCAGATCTGGGAGGAACTCTTCGTCCCGAGYGGCTATAGATTCTCCAATCGCGATCGCGTGGATRATGGCGATGGCACCTGATYGTATAGATGAGCAAAGAAACGGTGATGGCACGGGTCGCTAGGGAGAAGATCGGGGCAGCAGGGTAGTCCACTGCGGGTGATCAGCGAGCAGCGGCAGTCTCGGCCAAGACGAGTCGCTGAGCGAAGTCCTCCAAGCCGCTGGATCTACTAGTTCGTTGCGGATTTGGGGCAGAGTGACTACCGGCAAGCTTATCGATGAGCAGAGCAGATCGTCGATTGCTGCAGGTCCGACTGTTATGTGCAGAGATCGATGAGCAAGAACTGCGACTTCAGCGGTCATTCATCGGTGACGTATACAAGACAGAGAAGGAGGGGCGGCGGTGAAGGCAGAGGGAAAGGGGTGGAGATTAGGGTTTGGTTTGGGCAGCGACGGCATGATGAGGAAGAAGAAGAAGAAGATTCTAAAGTTTTTAGTTTTTTCTCTTTCTTTTTTTTTTTTAAAACTTGGGCCCTAACCCAAATTTTTCGGGTCTTTCCATCCGTAACTAATCCAATTCATTAAATTAAATTTAACGGACCTTACTTTTGATAAAAATCTAGTTTTCCAAATGAAAATGAATAAGCCCAACAAGTCGAGCCTCTAACCAACTGAGGACCCTAATTCGACAAACGCGATAACTCTGTACCTATTAAATGTACAATTAAAACAATTACTACATAAAACGTTATCCAACCCTAGTTGGCACACAGTTTCACACAAAATCAAACAAAATTAATAAAAAGAAATCTCGAGTGTTACACGCAAGATCCGCGCCTYCAGATCTAGTAAGCCATCTTCTTCTTCTTCTTCTTCTCAGCATGACCGGATTTGCACGACTCAGACACGCCGATCTAGCATCGCCATCTTCTTCTCCTTCTCTACTCAAGAATTTTTTTCTCTCTTCGACTGAAGCCAAATCTCTTGCCACTGTAAATCCACCAGTTGCGGACAAGGTCGTGACTCATTGTGGGCAGAATTTTTGTTGCTTTGGTTGTGCGACACGGAGTATCAGCCAGATCCACTCTGCTAGTCGTTGTTGCACACAGTCGTGCTGCTCGATAAGATTTGCAGTCCCTTGCCGTCAATAAGTCGCCGGAAGTTGACCAGAAACAGATTGCCGGTCAACTGACTTTTTTGGCCAAGAACAAGGGACAGCAACAAGGCTCGRTACTCGTAGTGCCAGTCCCAGAAGCACCAGGCACCCAACAAGTACCCAGGAGCCCAGGCGCCCAGTGCCCAGTGCCAGGGCGCCCAACGCCCAGACGCACCAACGTCCAGATGCCCAGGGCTATTGTGTGCGCCGCTTGAGTGCACGCCCGGGAACCCAATACCGCTCCCGCAACACTTGGGTATCATGGACCTAAAGGTGAAAACGTTAACACTTGAAATTCAAGTTTATGACTTGTACATAATTATACCCTGAAGTGAAATTAGTGGGAGAACATAGATTAGGCTTATACTCGAGCTAAGGAGTTGAATTGTACACTTCAAAATGTGATACTTGATAATATGAGAAATAAATGTGGATTTATAAATTGATAAAGGACATTCTTGGATTAAACACATAATACCTAAGTTGGAGCGATCGAACTAAGTAGACCTTCTTTCTGTAATCACAACTAGGTCATTTCGAGGCCTTACGTTGAGAATGGTTGAAGGAGTTCACGTCACGGTTTAAGTAGGAACCCATTAAAATAAAGGACTTCGGGTAAGTAAATTCTCACATCTCATTAATGTTATGAATGAGTGTGATTGAATTCTTTTAGTTGGTTTAATATGTTGTGTATGGGATTGTATATTGAGGTGCGTAAATTGTGTGGAATGTTACATGTGTTCATATCCTCTATTACTTTTTGTCGAATGATATGTTATATATGGTTGTATGCATTTTATGTCATGAGCATGTAGTTAGAATTCTACATCACTTCTGGCATGAGCCATTCACACATTTAGAAAGTGAATGGTTTAGGAAATGGAATTTTAAAGGAAAATGTTAAAGTTTTGAAAATGTTAATATTTTTGGAAAGGAGTGTAAACCTAGCCACGAAAGATGTGAGTGGGAAATGGRGCGTGGGGGACCAGTGCAACYGACCCTACCCTYTTGGAGGATAAGGAAGAATGTAATGTTCACCTCTTGGAAGTGAAAAGATGAAAGGAAAATGTTTTTGAAAAAGGAATGTTTACCACTTTGCGGTTCTACTGGTAGGAATGGAATTGGGTTCCAAATAAGATGGCCCACTGCAAAGCTTAGTGGCTAGGCTTTACACTCTAGTGAGCTCACGAATGAAAGGAAACGGAATGTTTTACTGTAAGTAAATTTTGAAGGAAAGGTTTTGTAAAGAGTTTTCGCAAAGGGAATGTTCGAAAAGTGTTTCATCTTAAAGCGAAATTTTACAGTTTCATGACGTGTAGGACATGTTTATGCATTCATGCATGAGGTTTACTTACTGGGCTTTTTAGCTCATTCCTTTTCTTTTATTTTGTATTTCAGATGATGTGTAACCAGATGGAGCGAGAAGGTTGTTTGTGGGCAAGCTATGATACCCGAGAACACGTTTCAAATCAATTTTATGTAATAAGATAATTATTTTTTTGAATGGTTTAAATTCTTGAGGTTTTCGCAATTTTTGTTTTGAATAAATATTGAGATAGTGAGGATTTGTTAAAACACATTTTTACACTCTTTTGGGTTTGTTGAGTTTTAAATGAATAGTTTGATTATTTGCGAGTGAAGTGATGTAATATTCTCAACTTAGGACAGTTCCTAATCTAGGGGTGTTACACTAACCATGGTTAATTACTATCGAAAACCACCTAAAAGAAACCGATTTTATCCATAGTCAGTTTAACACTAATGGGTCATCATTGCCTAAGTTCTAATCAGTTGGTTCACCTCCCTGTCCTTCTTAATTGATGATGAAGTCAATTTATAGGTAGCTAATCCATAAAAAGCAATAAGAAAGCCCCAATGATAATAAACAACTCAATTAGATTGAGAATCAACATCAAATGCACAATAGAGTTTAACCCGTTACAAAGAAATCTTCTTTTTTAAATACCCTAACCAACACAAAAAGTTAAGCCTAAGAAACTCATGAAGTCCAAAATAGAAAGTATAATAAACATGTTATAACCAAAGATTAGGAAAGAAAAAATCGATTTGATGAATAAATCCTTAAGCAATCTTAGTTGAATACAAGTCTTCAAGCTTTACAATGACTTCCTCCAAGTTCCTCTCAAGAAAACTACTCTAAAAAAAATATGAAAAAAATAGTGTTTCAAGACACCAAAAGTCTCTAAGTCGGCCATAACATGCAATATTTATAGGAGACATCAGAAAACCCTAAAAACAACTCGACCGATGAYTGATTCGGATCAAACTAGCGCAGGTTTTAGGCCGTAAAAGCCAAACCAATGCCTGATTGGGACCAAAGCGGCGTCAGTCTAGTTATGGAAAAACATGGGAGAAAAATGTCTTCAAACCAGGCTGCTCTTAGCCCAAACCGATGCCTGATTGGTGCTTTTTCACACTTGGTCGATTTTTTAAGTTGTTTAGCTTCTGAAAGTTACATTTTAAACCCAATCTCCTATGAATTTATTGTCTGATCTCTTTAAGCTCTACTATAACCGATTTTTTTCCCATTTTCTTGCGTTTATGATGAAAACTTTGCAATTAATTACAATCCAAAATTAGTATAATACAAGGTTAATCATATAGAAAACTAGACAAGAAACAACTTAAGTAAAGGATAAATATAATAAAAAATGTGACTATATGACCTCCCTTATGAAAATAAATAGCTTCTGATCAAGCTCAAATTTAGCATCTACAATAAGATCTCCCTTTATCCACTTGAAATGCCCCCTAAATGAAGCCAATGTATCCCTAAAGACAACAATAAATTTCAGCAATCCATTTAGCAGAATATCAAAGTCATCAATTGAACCATTTCGATATAAATGGAGTGCCCAAGATAGAATCATCAGTTCACACAACATGAGATGAGATACAAATAAATAATTTCTTACTAAGGAATTTAGAGAATAAGCATTATACCAACCAAAAATAGGGGGATGAATCTATATAATGTTTTCCATTTAAATATCTCTTTAATCAATTCCTTTACCTTTACTATTCAACAACAGAAATATCAAATAAAAGCCTCCAAGAATAAAAGAAAACATTGTATCAAGATATATAAGATTAATAGAGAAAAACTTTTCAGTGTGAAAATGAAGAATCAAGATATGTGTAGCATTTATGGTTAGGAGAGTACAATGAAGTCAATAGGTATAGATTTTGGATTAAATTTGTCAGTGTGAGTAGAACCAAGAAAAGAAAAACACTTACAACAGAAGATGCGAAGAGAGGAATAATTAGGGGGAAGATGAAATAAGACCTTAAAAAGAGATTTAGAATAAAGAAGGGAAGGAATACGATTGATGAGAAAAGAGGCACTGGAGAAAGCCTCAAACCAAAGAGAGTTGGGGATAAGAARGAGATTAGTAGAGAAAGGGCCATTTCAAAGAGATGGGAATTTTTGTGTTCGGCAATACCATTATGTTAGGGTGTGTGAGGATACAATATGTGACAGGCAATACCAGAATTAGTAAGAAATACAACTASKTAAAATGACTAAATCATCAATAAATATAATAAAGTAGCAGAAACCAAAATGAGATACAACTGGGGAAGGATCCCAAAAATCACAATAAATTTTAAAGAAGGGAGAAATGCTGCGTGTATCACTAAGAGAAAAAGGTAAACACAAATTGTAGCTTGATGATAACTATCACAGAAGGGGTTTACAGTAGTGAAATCTTAAAAATGGGGAGGACAAAGATCAGAGCTGAGCAAGGACAGGCAGGGACAGGTCAACAAGACGGCCATGCTTGAGAGAAATCGAGACACGAGCTGACGGAAGAGCAGAGGAGCGGGTGAAAGACTGCCCTAAGTAGTGACATGCAGGAGTTGGGTTTTAGTGGTGAGGTCCTTCACAACAAAAGAAGAGGGTCAAAATTCAGCAAGACAAAAGTTATCACGAGTTAACTGAAGAATAGAAAGAAGATTGCTAGTGAGACCAGGGACAAGAAGGACATTTTTGAGATAGAGGAGATGAAAGGTAGTTTGAAGAATTGATGAACCAATATGGGTAATGGGAAGAAGATCACTGTTATCGACAACCATGTTGTTTGAGCCAATACAATGCTGAATCGATTGAAGAAGAGCTGGATCAGGAGTCATGTGTTAATTAGCACCACTATCCGGAAGCTAATTAGAAATAACAGAAGGTGAATAAGAAGAAAAATGTGAGGAGAAGGCACCATGAGAAATTGGGGCTGTCGAGGTGTCAAAAGAAGATAATGGGGAACCCAAGTCAGACGGACAACCCCAAATAAACTGAATGACCAGTGGTGGCGTCTATCTTGCGCCACAATAACCAGCATGAGGAGTGGCACTACCAGCCAATCCTAGTATCATTCTCGCCCAAGCATGCTTAACTTCAGAGTTTTGATGGGATCTTGTGCATTAGTGCTGGTATGATTGCACCCATGACCCCCTATCTACCTCTGAAGCACAAGACGGCATAACAGCCACAGAAAACACTACCGAATCAACCTCCCAAACTTCGACACCCATGACTACTAATWTAGGTGAAAATCTATTGATTTTACTAGTATTTATGTGCATATTTCCACCCTTATTGATATAATGAAGTACTATTTTGTATTATTTTACTATATTAAAGTTTTGACTATTACTATAGCATTGTTACTGCAACAATAGACAAGTGAGCAAAAGAGCAAAGGACAGTTGACGAAAAGTCGAAGGAAAAAGGATGAGTCATTATGAAAAGTGTTGTCTTGGGAAGCTATAAAGTAAAAAGAAATTTATTTGGGCAAAAATCATAAATTACAAGTATGTTTCTAGTTCAATAGGAATTTTACAAGTGGCTTTGCTTATAACAACTTTTCACAAAGCTTCCAAGAGAAGCTTCATACAAACAACAAAAGGAGACTTTGGAGGAAAAAAAAATACAATTTAGATACAGGTAGAGGCAAATCGTGAGAAACAGGAGAGAGAAAGCAGGCAAAAARAGGGAARAAGCTTGGAACAAGAAAGAAAGAAGATGAAGTTATCATGAGAACTTGATCGATTAGCTTCAACAGAACCTTTTTAAGCTTTATTTCTCCTTCTCTTACTGTTATTTTGAGATGTATTTTGAGRTATTGAGAATCAATTTTATGTAATTTCTTACATCTAAGAGCATGAACGAACTTTCTAGAAGTTAGGGCTTTGATGATTTGATGTATTAAATACTCCATTGAATGTTTTGAGCTAGGTTTGCCCTTTATTAATGCTCTATTTAAGTGTGTTTGTTTGTACAATCATTGTTACTTGATCATTAATGATGTTATATTAGCTTCTTGAAGGCCGAAAGRCATTGGAGAAGTGGAAATCTTAGTGAATATGAGTTTTGAATATCTTAGGATATGTCATTAATGAACACAGAGACATCTATGTTTAACCCATTAAATAATATGAGAGTGTTGTGCACCTATTTGAGTTCCTTACGCTACGTAACTCCTATAGGTAGAACAACGTAGTGAAATAGGAACAAGAACCAACAAAATAAAAGGGTGAAGTCACCATTTTTATTATTGTTAGGCCTCTGTTATAACGATGCTGTAACATGGATATTGTAGCATTGCTGAAATGACTTTTTGGGCATTAGTATATTGGGGATTCTTAGCTCCAAGTCACTTTTAAGCTCTGAATCATCTTTGTAAGATATTGTTGTGACTTGTTATCCAATCTTAGTGACTAGATAAGTTTAGATTATTTTATTTTACTTTCGTGCAATCATCAACCAATAATTGATTTTATTGAGAATTTAAACCACTGCTTTTGAACCAGTAATCCTCGTGAAGTCAATACTCTGTTCACTATATATTACATGTGTAGACCATGTATACTTGCATGAGTGAAGCCTAATTGCATATGCGATTTTGACTATCAACTACAATCGGATCTACACCAACAACTCTACCGCCAATACAACACATCACAAGTTTATTCTACATATCTTGATGACATTAAGTATCTCACATGGAAATTTCAAATGGAGTCAATTCTTATCACTACAAATCTCATTCAACAAGTTGATAGAACTCTATCATCACCACTCTTTATCAATAGTCACAAACATCTTTTGAATATCTTGCTTGTAGAAAATCTGATCGATTTGTTTATTTTGTTATTATTGCAACCCAATCTCCAAGTATTGCCTATCTTGCTCTTGGTTGTTTCTTTGCTCGAACTTTATGGATGACTCTTGHAGATGAGTATAGGAATCAATGCATGGCCAAGAGATCACTCTTAAAATTTCAACTGCAAATTGTAAAGCAAGTTGTTTTGTCGATCTTTGAATATCTTACCACAGCAAAGAAAATAACTAATTCTCTTGCTGCCATTGGCAATATTGTCTCTGATTCAAATTTAGTTGCTTATGTCATGAATGGGCTTCTTCCTGATTATGACCAATTTGTTATGACCTTGKAAAACAAAATCACACCATCAACATTCTCTAAATTTCACTCAAAGCTTTTGGTTCATGAACAGTGACTCAAGTAGCATAGTATTCAAACTACCTCTAGTCTTACAACTAATATGGCCATGCTGTCTCTCCAGCAATCTCCCTTAATACCTATTTTTAGCTTTTTCTCTATGCATTCTGGCTTGTCCACATATGGATGTGACAACATTCAGTCTCAACAGCTTCCCAATGGTCGCAACCCTTCTTTCAGCCCCTTGCAGTGTTAGATTTGCAACAAACATGGACACCAGGTATCCCGGTCTCATTCTCGCTATGCTGAATCCCAGTATGCTTTCTCTAGTTAGCGACAACCTATCTTTTCATGGTTAGGTAGTGCTACTCCTAATGCTGGTAATATTGTGCAAGAGGGATGCCACCTTGGACACTTGGTCCATTTTGGGTCGTCCCTCTAACTTGGGTTCGCTATGCCTCCTTTTGATACCTCAGCAGCCCTTGTTTCTCATGGTGCCTTCTCCTCAAATTTCGTTTTATTCACTTTTTGTTTCTCTGACTGGCTTYCGAATAGTGGTACTACTTCATACATGACTCCCAATCAGACTCTTCTTCAGTCGGCTCAGCCCTATACTAGCTTGCATAACTTGGTCGTCAGCAACAGTAATCTTCTTCCCATTAACTATATTAGTACATCAATTCTTCAAACTACCTCTCATTCCCTCTATCCAAAAAATGTCCTTCTTGTCCTTGGTCTCACTCGCAATCTTCTTTCTGTTCATCAGTTAACTCGTGATAATTCTTATCTTGCTGAGTTCTCACCCTCTTCTTTTGTTGTGAAGGACCTCACCACTAAAACCTAACTACTACATGTCACTCCTTAGGGTAGCTTTTGACTCGTTCCTTTGCTCTTCCCTCAACTTGTGTCTGGGTTTCTCTAGGGCATCGTTGTCTTGGTCACCCATCTCCGCCTGTCTTTGCTCAACTCCAATCATCGTCCCCCATTTGTTTTCTGATTTCACTACTATAAACACATTTTGTGATAGTTGTCATTAGGATCAAAGTTGTCGTTTACCTTTTTCTTTTAGTGATACATGCAATATTTCTCCTTGTTTGAAATTCATTGTGATATTTGGGGTTGTTCCCTAGTTTTCTCTTACCTTCTTTAGACGAAGGAAATTCTTTCTCTTCATATTTGATCCTCGCTCGCCTATTCCTCTTTTTTGCCATTATCCTCGTCTGCATTCATACTCCTACATCAATACAAATCTATGGGTCAAGTTGCACAGATACCTCATAATTTTAGGCTTACATATATTCAGTTTCTATACACATTGGGATAATTAGAGAAAAAATCCCACCAAAAATTTCCCGAGATGGAACTAGAGATATCGTATGCTGATATCAAGTGTTATAGAGTCGCCAATGTTGTTGAAGTTCTAATTAGCAGCCTAAGAGTGTCAAATTACTAGTGAGAAAAATTCAAGATGGAGACSAAACCCTTGAGAGAAATCGAGATAGAGAGAAATCAAGTTTGATAGACATTCAAGAACATTTCACATTTGTGCTTCCAAGACCGATAGACACATTCATTTTGTTGTATCAAGGCAGAAGCAAGAGTAAATGTTTTCCCCTACATGAGTAACAAATCCTATCATGTGGTGGTACTAACTCGGGTTTTTGGTTATTTTTGGTCTCCATATCTCTTACTCTTCTTAACACAATATCAACAGAACAGGGAGGGACTTTTAGTTAACAAGAAATTGAGTGCAATGAGATAAGAGTATATAGTTATTATTTATTTAGTTCATGCATGCTAAATTTTTCTATATGCATGCTAAATTCATCTATCTATTTCATCATCAATGTAGTACAATAGAGAAAAAATAGAGATATAATGTCTTAGACTTTAGTAGAAATAGAAGGTGGGAAAATATGACCATTTTACTCATTGGGCCAACACAAAATCTCCTCAAATTGATACAATTGATATTGTAGGTATATACAACTAGATGTACTTAAGTAAGTGCAAATAGAAATACGTACAAAACTAGCTACAATAGGGCCACAATTTTCTCCCCTCATCATCATCATTGTATCTCCTATATCCTTGGCCTCCAAGGTAGTAAAAATGTCGAATCCACACTAGATTGCAAAATTTTCATTAGTTTAGGGGCATTTATTATTTGATGCTTTACCAAAATAGAAAAGGGGTAATTACTCAAAAAATAGTGTTGACAATATGAAGATAAAGAAGAAGGAGAACGAGAAAGGAAAGTAGCTTAAAGGTAGGAGACAGGAGTGAAATAATGCAGTGTGCCTCACGGGCACAATAAGAGGTTGTCTATCGGACTGAAACTTTAGGCTACTCTTAGGGCTCAACCCTTCTTCTTAAAACAATATCAACAAAAGAGAGAGTGAGTTCTGGTTAACAAGGAAATAGGGTGAATGAGATGAGTGTATTCATTATTGTTTATCTAGTTTATGCATGCTAAATTTATCCATCTATTCCCTCATCAATGCAGTACAACGAAGGAAAATCAGAGATATGATATCTTGGGCTTCAGCAGAAGTGGAATGTCTTGGGAAAGATGTGATTGTTTTACTCATCGGGTTAACACAAAATCTTCTCCGGTTGATATAATTGATAGTGTAGGTAAATATAACTAAGTGCAAACAGAAATAGAGATAGAACTAACCACAATAACTCTACAATTTTCTCCATCATCATCATCATCGTATCTCCCATTAGTACCCTATCTCCCATATCCTTGGCCTTCAAAATATTGAACTATATTGAATTCACACTAGTTTGCAGAATCTTCGTAGTTCAGGGGCATTTACTACTTGTTGCTTCATAAAAATAGAGAAAAGGGTAATTACTTAGAAAATTGTGTTGACAATATRAAGATGAAGAAGAAGGAGAATGAGAAAGGGAAACAAATCAAATGTAGGGGATAGGAGAGAATACAATGGTGTGTGCCTCACCGGCACTATAAGCGGTTGGCTATTGGACTGAAGCTTTAGTATACTCTTAAGGTTCAACCTTTTTTTCTTAATGCAATATAAACAAAACAAGTAGTGAGTTTTAGTTAACAAGGAAATGAGGTGAAATGAAATGAAAGTGTTTGTTATTATTTATTTAGTTCATGCATGCTAAATTTATCTATCTATTCCCTCATCAATGCAGTACAATAGAAGAAAAATAGAGTTATGATGTCCTAGACTTCAATAGAAATAGAATGTTGTGGAGAAGATATGACTGTTTTACTGTTCGGGTGAACACAAAATCTCCTCTACTTGATACAACTGATATTGTAGGTAAATACAACTAGATGTACTTAAATAAGTGCAAACAAAAATAGAGATAGAACTAATAACATTAGGGGTGCAATTTTCTCCTATCATCATCATCGTCGAATCTTCCGTCAGTATCGTATCTCCGATATCCTTGGCCTCCAAGGTAGTGAACAATGTTGATGATAGGAGAATGAGAAAGTAGGAGAACAAGAAAGAGAAGCAGATCAAAGACAGGAGAGAAGAAAGGATACAATGTAGTGTGCCTGTCAGGCACAAGGATACAATTTGTTCAAAGAATATCATATACTATATGGACTTGATCGGTGGTAAGGGCATCTAATTGATCCCTATATGTCACAAATACATTTGCCAGCAATCATGTCAGATCAAAAGGTCATTTCCACCTCGCTCTGTATGGAGCAAGATGTGACAATATATGTAATGGCTAGGCACGAACTGGGCATACGTAGGAAGGTGCTGATACACCTATAGCTAAAAATACAAAGTGTCTATAAGGGATGGTCAATAATTGAAATGATTTGAACAAATTGAATATGTTTATAACTAAAGAAAATTATATATTGAAAGTTTACATGTACCAAGACCATAGCGCCACATATCTCTTTACTTGAACATAATGCTGCATCGCATAAAGATCGATACAAGTGAGCTAGAACACCACTTCCCCAACTTAACTGCCCACACCTACAAAGGCCCTCAAGCTAGTGCAGAAACTAAAGCGGAACAAACTTGTTCGATTTATCAGAGAATAATAAACTGCCAAATAGTAATATGATAATGCATGGTGCTTGTCGGTTGAGATCATCATATGTGGCATCGTTTGAAAGTGATGTCTCCAGGTGTGCTTCTATTGCGTGTGCCATAAGCTTATTGCCTTCAATATTATCGTGTTATGATCGAAAACCAAGTCTAGATAGACAAATACGATCTCACCCTTGCACACTGTTTGTGGCAAGGTCTCCTATGATCGGGTCACCATCAACACTCAAACCCTTCAACACACTAACATCCTGCAGCATCACTGTGGCCTCCCTAATGGATAGATCAAATGTGTGTATTTCCAGCCACCATCACTCAACCATAGCGGTGATAAGGGCTTAATCAATGCTTACATTCCCTAACCTACAAACTCCCTAAAAGCTAGCTCTATCTATGACTTCCCTAACTCCGAGATCGACCACACCATAACCTGACCTCAATATGCCTACATGAGTCTTATACTGCAATCCTTTAGACACAGATGGCTCGTCGCCAGCCCATATAAGGTTAGACCTGTGTTGTTCTTGTCTAGATAGCAATTACACATTTAACGGGCCCAGATGAATATCTATAGGAACTCGTTCCATCTATTAATAAAATTATAAACATCATATTTAATATCTCATTACAAAATCATAAGTATGAAAATAATAACTAAATGACTATAAACAAACAACTCACTATATTCTCTAATTTTATTTACAAATGATAATCGTTAACTTCACTATTTCATTCCAAGAATTAAGCGCCAAGGTACGTCAAAATCTCAACAAGTATACTTTTGTTCATTTGTAAAGTATGATTTCAGACATATATATCGACATATTCTTATAGAAAATGRCTAGAGATGCAAGAAACAACTTTACACACATGCTACAGCGTACTCTTGGCATCGATATCATKGAACATTGCTATCTATGGATTTTGAGGACAATTATGTGTGTTCTATGTGGGTATTTTAGGTATTTAAGCCTAATTAATAACGTTTTTTAACAACGAGCTAGAAACTAAATTGCATGATGTTGCTTCTAGCTTTCCTTATACAAAATTCCAAATGCTTGCATCATATTATCCATGGGAAAAAAATATTCTCATACCTATACACAAAATAGACACAGAGCCTCCTAAAAGAAAGAGAAATAATTTACAACAAATTTTAGTTCAATTCCTTCGTAATCCTGTGTTAAAACATATGTAAAACAGCAAGCATCATATGTGCAAAATTACATGCCAAGGATTAATCAAAACTGATTTTTAGGTTATGTACCAACGTGTATTACGACAGCCAACAACATGTGCAAAAAAAGGCAAACATAAGATAAATGATGAATGTACAAAAATCCATAGCAATGTCCACCATGGTAATACTCGAAGTCCCCGAGGAAGAAACCAACAACTTCAAATACACCTATCCAATATTAATCCTATTCAAAACGAAGGACTAAGGTAAGAAAGAAGATAAAATTATAACTTATCACTAATTCTTCTTGCATTTCAGATAGTTCAATTAAGATGGAATTAGCTACTTAAGGGAACCTAAGAAAACTAATCCTCAGCCTAGGCAATATAGAAAAATACTTCGACTAATTTCAAAAGCAACCTTCAGCCAACCTTTTTCAAATTTTGAAACAATTATAGCAGCAATTATGAATCAACCTAAGCCAAAAGTTTTTAATTAAACATGTAAAATTGTCATCCAAATACGACATGCCAAGAGTTCTGAAAATTCAACTATAGCAGTAGTTTTGAAGCATTTTTGAGAAAAATTTGCAATAAATTCATTACCAAAAACTAACCATCACGATCAATGGCAAAAATGGAGCAAAGTGCCTTAGCCAAATACAAACAAAATTAAAAAACTTTGTACTGCTAATCGGATTGAACAGTCAATAGATGAAGGTGAATAGCTAAAGAGATAAAAACCTGAATTTGTTTCGACATGATTTAGGATGATGACTAAATGGTCGGCGAAGGACAACGTACCAGCGAAGATCTAGGTGGGGAAGAACGGCGAACCAACGAAGATCTGGGCGGCAAAGGAGCAAGCAAACCAACAGCTAACGAGAGGCGAACGAACGGCTACTAAGCCGCGAACGGACAGCTACCGAGGGGCAAAGGAACGAGTTTCACGAACTTGGAAGAAATTTCAGTTCGAAGCAAAGTTACAAGGGAGAAGAGAAGTTTAAAATTAGGTTCTCACTGCCGTAAATTGGGAGGGGAAGAAGAAATGTGTTTTCTTTTTAAAAATTTTCACAATGATGGCATTCACATAATGCGACAATAGCAAAAAGAATCGCATTTCCTTTAATGCCTTGGATACTTACCTCGAAATTGAAGTAGAGACCGAATGCATTTCTGAAATGCATTACATTTGCCAACAACGCATTCACCGAATGCGTTGAGTCCATTATTACCACACTTTCAACAATTCCGTCCATTAAAAAAACTCMTACAATTCGTGAAGCACATGTACGATCCTCCTTTCCCATTTCTTTTCCTTATAAAATATAYAAGTGGCCATAACAAAATTATTAAATATCTCCCACCGCAATTAAATGCCCAATTGTTTTATTCCAAACTTTGGATACCAAATTGAGATGTTTGAAAGCATAGGAGAAGATTGTAAGGGTTCATTTACTCGTATTAATTCGAAAATTTTATTACATGTAATAGAGGTAAGTTATTGTAATCATTTTTTTATATTAGTAGAATTTGGTGRTTTTTATTTAGAAGTATTTTTTTATATTTATGTTTAAATATTAAATTTAATTAATTCAATTAAAAAATATGTGCGAGATACCATCAAATTAGTATTTTATTTATTTTGTTATTAATTAATTTCGTTCCTATCATGAATCCATGATGATTGACTCAACAAGTGTAAGAAAAATAGAGGGGAAGAAGAAATGCACCAAGAATTGAAAGTCTACGTCGTCACTACCTTTTCTTCCTTGATATCATTGGCCTCGCTTGCACACAATTATACAACTCTTCTTCTGCAACAGTCCACTATATCCTCTTCCTCTGGTCTTCTCACCATTGAAATCCAGATCCCCAAACCCCTAACCTCAATCATTCAGACAAAACTGGAAAGACGAAAGGGAAGACTGCAGCTTCTGTTTTCCACACACTGAAGAAAAGCTAAAGAAAACACACAAAACTGAACAAAGAAAGGAAGAAGTTAGAAAAGATTGAAGTTTTGAGCTGAGTTGAGTTACACTAATGAGTAATATGGACGCAAAGTCCTTAAGATTCGTAACCCGCCAATCATTCTTCTCAGCTGTCCGGTCAGGGGACCTTGAGGCCGTCAAACGGCACATAGAAGCTGAAGGGTCCGATCCATCTTCTTTAATGGCCTTGCAGAACGATGCAAGGGAGACAGCTCTGTATATTGCTGCAGAGCATAACTTGGAGGAGGTTTTCAACTATTTGCTCGGCTTTTGTGATCTGCAGACTGTGATGATCAAGTCTAAAGCTGATATGGATGCTTTTCATGTAGCTGCTGCGCGTGGACATTTAGGTACTTTCCGAATTTTAAGTTTCTAATTTCTCACTATGTTGGTCTCTTCTCTGATGTATTAAAAATTGAGTGGTGCCTTCGTTTTGTTGCGATGGGGTATTAAGTTAGATCCATGTAAAACTCTTACTTTTGCTGCCCTCCTGTTGGTTTTACTTAGTCTTTTGGATGATTGGGCCTTCTGTTGGAAAGACCATTTCTTAATGCCATTATTGTTCCGGTTTAGAATGCATAGTTAATGTTTGTAACTAGCATGGTGGTGAATATGGATGATGAAAACTAAGGGCAAATTCGGAGAATTAAATTTGAAATGACGGGAAATACAGACTGCTGTTTCCTGCTGATTATCTAAAGGATACACCTATCGGAATGTGGATGTGAAGAAGGAAAAAAGCAAAAGGAATGAAATTGGTAACTAATGATGTCACTTATGAAATGTTAGATATTGTTTGGTGTTTCTTACTTTTTGAATCTGAAACAAGAACTTATGGCAGAAACCCCGAAAGAGAGAAAATCAAAAGAGGAAAAAGGAATTCCTGTCATTTACACCTGGCATCTTCAGTTAGCAACTTTTGTAAATTTTTGTTGTCTAATTGGGCCTTCGCTTTGAGGTTTCTGTTAATGACGCCTTGTGAAATTGGAGCATCTTTTGACCAGAATTTGACATTATATCTGCCTGCTGTATKCAGGGCTTGTCAATCGGTTTTTGAGCACGTGGCCTGAGCTTTGTCGAGTTTGCAACTCTTCACACACAAGCCCCCTTTATTCAGCTGCTAGCCATGGCCATCTAGACATAGTGAAGGCCATACTAGATGCTGACATAAGTTCTATACTGATTGTCAGGAAGAATGGGAAAACTGCATTGCATACAGTTGCCAGGTACGGTCGTCTACCTATAGTCGAAGTTCTTATAGAGAGAGATCCAGCAATTGTGTCCGTCAAAGATAAGAAGGGGCAAACTGCATTGCATATGGCTGTAAAAGGTCAGGATACTACCGTTGTGGAGGATATATTGGATGCTGATCATTCTATATTAAATGAACGTGATAAAAAAGGCAATACAGCTTTGCACATAGCTACCCGGAAAGGTCGTTCTCAGGTATACTTTAGTTGAACTTAGTCTATCAGAGTTATATATTTCTTACGTTTTCATCTTCTTTTGGGGAACTAAAGACCCCCCCCCCCCCCTTTCTCTCTTTTTCCCTTTTCCGACACTTCTATTCCTGAAGCACTTCTATTCCTGAAGTCAGGATTGCAATTACCTAAATAAAAATTTGTCCAACTCTAATGGTCCCAAATGAGATGATGTTTTATAATCTTTTCTCCTTAGTTGATAAGAAAATTTAATGTTGACTTCTTGTTTTTCCTTTTTCTTTTAATTTTACAATCTAAGCTTAACATCAATATCAGTAGTTTGTGCAAGTAACAAGTTCCCTGTACATTGTGGGGTTCCTTCTTTCTTTTTTTTCCCCRTMTTCTCTTCTGATTTTCTATTTGTCTATCTAGTGCCTCGATACGTGCTGTCAAACTGGAAATGCCGTTGTACACTGCTAACATTTGTCCTGCAAAAGAATAAAGCATCCTCTTGAGTGGTCTGTCAAATCTCAGGAGTGCTTTTAGGTATCCTGAGGATTGGGCATGAAGAGGGATGTCAATATGGTACTTCGAAGGGTAGGTGTATGAAGTGGCAGGAAATCTTCCGATTATGAGCATAGAAACGTACACAAGTAAGAAGGATTATGATTACTTAGTGAAAAAGAGAACATGAATGAGATGTTTCTTTCGACAAAGATATATGAGAGCAAAAGAAAACAATTCAAATATGTAGGAGGGCCTGGTGTTGGGCAGAAAGTAATCAAATAAAAAGACATCTTGGTAGCTCTTCTCTCTTGTTGACCATGATTTGAAAGAGGGAAACAAAATGAAACTTTAACAAATTTTGGCGGTGTAACGGTATTTTTATGGAAATGTTGATATAGAAGTCCGGTTGCCATGATCAGCAAGTCAGAGTTCTAGTGGAACAAGTTGTTCTGTAATCCAGTTGAGGAAACTTCTGAGAGGAAAGGACCACTTGATCATTTGAGTTGTTATTCGGTAGACACCTGAATTTTGTGAACTCCCAAGATTTTGGAGTTCTTCATAATTTGTCCTGAAAACAAGTCTGTTACTTCTTAATCTGTTTCTCTAGCACGACTATTTCACACAGCTGATCTAGAAAATTTTAAGCTCAGGATGGAAAGATTAGATTTGGCATGTTTATTTTTTATTTTTATGGACAAAAATGCATTGTTGATATGGCATATACAAGATTTGAGATTCTCTCAACAATACAATCACTATACTTGACTAACTAAATTCTACTGAAGGCATTCTGAAAAAAATTGCAACTTAAAGCAAGTCCTAGATACATAGGCCACCTTTTGCTCAGACTGCATACTTCTCTGAATACTAATTTCATTTGAGAGGGTCCATAATTGGATTACTCTTTCAACTAAAGAAGAGAAATTAAGGAAAAAAAAAAAAAAAAGAAGTCATTCAAAGCCTCGATGTCTTGGCATTCTGAAAAAAATTGCAACTTAAAGCAAGTCCTAGATACATAGGCCACCTTTTGCTCAGACTGCATACTTCTCTGAATACTAATTTCATTTNCCTTTTGCTCAGACTGCATACTTCTCTGAATACTAATTTCATTTGAGAGGGTCCATAATTGGATTACTCTTTCAACTAAAGAAGAGAAATTAAGGGAAAAAAAAAAAAAAAGAAGTCATTCAAAGCCTCGATGTCTTGACTTTCTAAAAACACAATAATAATTCAGGAGTTCCTTCATGTGATTGTTGTAGTTTAATCAATTCCTGCACTCTCCTTGAGCTTTGCATGTAGTCTTCTATTCTGCATACTCAGTTTGCTTCAGTTTTATGTGAGTCTAACTTGTAGTAGCTTTTTACCCTGCTAACAACGATTAAGGTAATCATAATCTCAAGGTTGTCTCCGACTCGCTGTTCTCATCCTGAAAGTTTTTGGAACCCCAGAATTTGATGAAATACTTTTGTGAGTTTATAGGCTTCAGTATGCATCATTTGATAGAGCTGCAGGGTGTATGTGCTTTGCTAAATATTTTGAGAATTGAAGATTTTCCTCTTGATATTTCCTGTTGGCATGTGTTTACTTATTTAAAACCTTCCTGAAAGTTTTTGGAACCCCAGAATTTGATGAAATACTAGTGAGTTTATAGGCTTCAGTATGCGGGGATGGTTTTTGGGAGGAATTGAGAGAAAAGACAAATGTAAACCCAGGGGGCTGGGGATGGTATTTGGGAGGAATTGAGAGGATAAAATACAATCAGAATTAGTTGGGGTAAGATCTAGAGGTCATACTGTGTCAATTGTGGAAAAAAACTAAAGGAAATTGYCCCCCTCCCCAAAAAATAAAATGAAATAAAATAAAATAAAAACAAAAAAAGAAAAGAAAACCCTGATCTTTTCTGCCTTTTCTTGGGTAAAATGACAAGCTATAACCATGTGCAACTTCATTGAGTACCTATCTTACTAGAAGGATGTGATTATTCTTACCAGATAGTGAACCTGTTGCTGACATATACATTCATCAACGTCAACGCCATTAATAATCAGCAAGAAACTGCAATGGATATAGCAGACAAACTCCAATATGGGGCCTCAGCATTGGAAATAAAGGAAACTCTGGCAGAAGCTGGTGCAAAGTACGCTAGACATGTTGGCCAAGTTGATGAAACAATGGAACTCAAAAGAGCTGTGAGTGACATTAAGCATGAGGTGCATTCCCAGCTCCTGCAAAATGAGAAGACCCAGAGACGAGTTTCAGGAATTGCCAAAGAACTCAAGAAAATGCACCGGGAAGCTGTTCAGAATACCATTAATTCTGTAACAGTAGTAGCTGTTTTGTTCGCCTCAATAGCCTTCATGGGCATATTCAACTTGCCTGGCCAATACGTCACGGATGGACCAGAAGTAGGAAAAGCAAATATTGCTGATACTGTGGCCTTCCGATCATTTTGCCTTTTGGATGCAGCATCACTCTTCATATCCCTAGCTGTAGTTGTGATTCAGATTACTTTGGTTGCATGGGATACTAGATCTCAGAAACTAGTTGTCTCAATAATAAACAAGCTAATGTGGGGTGCCTGCATGAGCACCTGTGGGGCATATTTATCTTTAGCTTTTGTGGTTGTGGGAAACAAGGCCTCTTGGATGGCTATTATGATTACAGTTCTGGGTGCTCCTATTCTTGTTGGAACTCTGGTTAGCTTGTGCTACTTTGTCTTTCGACAACATTTTGGAGTTTTTGGTAATGATTCCCAAAGACGGATCAAAAGGGCAAGTGGAAGCAAATCCTTCTCGTGGTCCTATTCAGCAAATATATCTGATTTGGATGATTACTATTCTGATGAGAAAATCTATGCCTTGTGACTCTTGACATATATGATGTGTAAAGAGAAATGCAGAAAAACATGCAACATTTGGTTTTGCGCCAAGAAGTACTGAAGAAGACTGAAGCTTGAGTCAGGTCCGTAAAGTTTTTACTTGTCTTTGAAATTTGTGCTTAGTCATGCGGTACTAGGTATGCACTTCTGAACTCAACGTTCAAATTATGGGAACTACCTTTGTATGTGTAGATATGGTGGACAAGAATGTAGATTTTAGTCCTTAAACTATTSTGGGACAACCAGATTGAGCCCATTGGATTTCTGCCACTGGTGAAAGAGAAATTTCGTTGCACTTGTGTAAATACGGTCTTGGAATTTAGTAGATTCAGATTCTCAAATTAGAGATACATTAGTTGCCACTGATTTGAACTTTCAAACCTAAGTTTTATTCCAATCAGAGGTGTCAGTAACCAACACATAATTACTACAAGCTTCAGTCGGAAAATAGCTACTGGAAAAACATCATTTTGAGACAATTCTCAAGTGGGAGCAGTATATTCACAAACTTGGCAAAAGCAGACTAGCAAAACCTTTCTAGTGAGACGGTTTCTCTTAGATGCCTATGCCCACAAAGCCATATGGCACTGGAGCTGAATATGGTCAAATTACTGCACCCTGTAGAGGTAAAATACATATGGTCATAAAAAACAAACTGTATCTGCGAAAAGGGATAATATTCACAGATTTACCAGCTTTTGTGTATTTGCATTCTGAGGATTTGTTCTTTTGCTGTCCACTTGGAATCTAGTTCGTTGGCTCCCTACAGCTGGTTAAAGCTATAACGTCCCAGAAGTTTATGTGATCAAAGGAGATCCCCTGTATATAGAAATCCTCTAATGTGATGAATTGTTCACATTCCTTTCTTGACCTAATTTATCTGCACTTTGTTGCGAGTATTTTGATATAAATGTTAAATGAGCCAATCAAAATAACATCTTACCTTTTCAACTCCATCTTGCAAGAAAAACATACTGATGCTAAACAGAGTGAAATAAATAGGTAGACAAGAAATGTTAATGGTTCCATATTTCTGTTAAGGTAATAATTAGTCATTGGAGCAACACCTATATATGATCCAAAAACCAAAAGGATAATATCACAGCAAATCAAGGAACAGCAATGTGGAAAGCCTCCATTTACTGGTTTCCTGAGATATAGGTTAATGAAAGGATTGACAGGTTATAGTACACCTTGTATCCATTCAATAATTACAAACCAAGCCCCCTATACCTGGGATGAGTTGAAGCACCTTGCCTCAAGCCTGGCATTGAAACTTGCTGCTGCTGTTTAGTCCCTATTTTTCCTCTCTAGTCCACCTCTGCAAGTATGCAGAGCAGACTATATGAAGCAGCTGTGACCTTACATCTCTAGCCGTTTTCAAGACTTTATGATGCAGCAAATGTTCATTGCACCACTTCCCAGAGTACCGAATAGCTTCCCGTAGTCGGTAAATTTGAAGAAAGAGTAAGATGGTCAGATTCTGGCAAAACGAATTTCTCTCTTGCAGCATCACTCGGAAAGCATTAAGACAATTGTCAAAATCTCCTTTACACATCCAAGTTTTTCACTCATCAAAAGACATCTTTGAAACGGGAGGGCTCAACGGAATTCCAGCATTTTCCTGCCGAGATCAGTTATACTTCCAACATTATCAAGGCGAGCCAAGAACCATAACTGAGACGATGACAAGTAGCAGGTTGAGTCCTACCAGCACGTCCAGAACACTGTTCAGAAGCGGCCTGGCTAATGGGATATACCTGSAGCTCATCAATTCCCAAGCTTGGATTGTAAACATTTACTTTTTTGAGTAACCTGCATGTATTACAAATGAATCCCATTGACTGTTAGGGATGCTTTTGCAATATTGGTTGAATGAAACAGCTTAGGGAAATCTTGCTTCGATGATGAGATAAGCTGCTCCATTCGTTCTGAGAATGCATAGCAGCTGCCCCAATTTCTTCTTGACCGGTAAGAAAAATGAGTATGTCACCTGACCCTGCTGTAACATGGATATTCATAGCCTGCTTCGCTGCAGGCTTCAACTTAGCCCTCAAAAGGACATTAACATCAAATGTTCTGCCAGGAATTGTAAATAGCTTTCCAACCCTATAGAAATTTGAGAACTTGTCAMCATTAAGAGCGGCAGATGTCACAATTAGCTTTATATCACGGCGCCTGGCCATCATGGTATTCAATGACCTTTCAATAGCACAACATGCTCAAGATCAGGATCTTCTAATGTCTCCCTGTCATATATTCACTAACCCTTTTGGCTACACTCATTGCTGCTACYCGCCTTACAACTCACCATGCGTTCACCAGATACTCAGCTTCTTAACACCAATAACATCCCCTATCCTTTTATTGGATGGCACAATATGTTATTATCCACATAGTCTATTAGCCTATGAAAACTACTAAAACTAAATCCTAATCAAATGCTGAAATTACTACTCTGGTTTTGATTAATGTGAGGAGTCGTTTCTTGCATGCMTAGTCCTTTTCCTTCAGGGAAATTAAAGCTGCTCCCGGCTTACATGATCAAAAAACCGGACAAACCCGTCCAATGGCAGCCGTATTTTCAAGGAAAAAAAAAAAAAAAAATGCACTGAACCTTCAACGCAACGATGCCTTCACTTTAAAAGAGATAAGGAAATGAACATTTATAAAAGAGAGAAAAAGATAAGGCTGGATAATTAAAGGGATCAACAACATATGCACAAATACGATATTTATTTAAATGGTTATAATGGATGATTACTGGGAAAACAGACTTTAGAATATCCTAAATTGGATATATCTACCTTTCGCCCATATGGTTTTTAATAAAAATAACATAACCACATGGGCTCAGTCGTCCACTAAAAAAGAATAGCTCGGAAATATCCAAGCTTTGATCCATCCATCCATCCAAACCCCAATTTCCACCATCCCATCCATTCTCTATAAGTTTCAACAAAACAAGCTAAAATATACAATTTACAAATTCTGCCAGCAGCCCACCCAAACCAAGGATTTTGCTGTATAAATTCACCTCAACTAAGAACAAGACTCTGATATAACTCATAGTTGTAATTGTCCTGGACCTCTACGCGAGGATCTCGAAGAAGGCCTTGACATGTCTGGCACTGGTGAAGGTCTCTTGCTTTCTTCCGGTCTTTGGACATCCTAAGCAGAGAAAACGACTATCAAACATAATACATAATGCAAAGTTCTTGCAAACTTTCTCCTGTCCATTTCTTTCTTTTCCTATCATATTCACTTTCAGGGGCAGTAATGGATTTTTATGAAGATCAATTAGATGGATTAGATAATGATGCTAATGATGTTGCTATTGATGTCAGGGTCACTATATATAACTTATTCCAGTAAACTAATGAATGGGGAGACTTAAGCAGAACCCATCAAAGAAAAACAAACCTTCGTTGTTGGTGTAGAACTGTTGCGTGCCTGTGTCTGTGTCTGTGTCTGTGTCTTTGCATGCATGCGATGCTGATGCTGGATGAGTCCGAATTGCTGCAGCCTAGAAGCAAAATTTATTCCATTGTGCCCGCTACATGAATCTTCATTCACGTCACCATCCTCAGAAAATTGTGATCCACTCCCTGTATAATTGATTTGTGAATAAGGGTTCCCTGATGATGTTCGTTTGAATTGTTCTTTGTTGAAGGAGTATGATGGCACAGTTTTCAATCGAGTCCGAAGTATCTTGAAGGCAGCACTTTGCTGCATCAAGAAGTAAACCGAAATTAAATCCCACACTGTAGTTTCAATTAGTCATGCTTGTCATTATGCATTTGAAATCAAAAGATGAGCAGATTTCATATACATGAAAAAGAGTTTGAATGTATATATATGAAAGCACAAATCCTGTGATAATCTATATAACATGACATCTTAGATATTATCCTGTGATAATCCTGTGATCATCCTGTGATAAGCACATTGTCTTATGAGTCTACCAAGAACTACCTACACTTATGAAGTCTGGACCATGGTCTTGTGAGTCTACCAAGAACATAACCTTCAGTCATGAAGTCTGGAAAAAGGCAAAAATCATAAAAGGGGTCTCTAAAATAGTTTCACATGCTGACATGAGATTTGAATGCAAACAGTAGAAGCCATCACTAGCTTCGTAGTAACAGCTTTCTGCAAAGAGCATGATACAAGTAGACTACAAATACAAACCACTTGGGAAAACTCAGGAGCCCCAAACTTCGAAACTTCCTCATGAGCATGGTACGCATACTTTCTCCTGCGTGTAGAGTCGTAGGTCACTCAGTTACCATTCAGTCAGTCCTCTCCTCTTTTCTACCCCTACCCCAATCACCCCCCACCCGAACAAAACAAGCAACAACATCGGGCTCAAGAAAAGAACAATATCAACCTCTTCCTGTAAATATATTATCCTACCCAACCCGTATTTCTATTCCGAATCTGTCTCCTCTTTAGTAATCTCCACGAGAGGTAACCAACCATCATCGTTTCTCTCTTTAAGCTTCACAAAGCAACTTTGCGGTCCATCCAGACCATCTTTCCAAAAAATTACAGATTGTAAACCAACAAAATGTTGAATTATTGTCAAAAAAATTACAGATTGTAAATCAACAATATGTTGATTTATTGACCCACAACCTAAGTCTGAAATAAGGACATGAAAAAAGACCACAGCCACTACTATTCAAAGGTTTACCTCTAAACATGAATTCATGGTTTGATTCATGAAAATCATAGATTGAACTTCAAAAATATAAATCAAGATAAAAGACTACAATTTGCAGCAAGTCTCCACTTAACCTCAAACTAAGCAAAAAGCACAAGCGTATATAGCCAGAAAAATACCTGGGGTAGAAGCATCAGAAGACCATACAAAACTTTCAAAAGCCATATATATCTTCCAGGTTCAAGAAGCTGCAATAGAATGGACATTAACGTACTTGACATAGAAATGATAGTGTATCTATCCAATGTGATATGTACAATGACTGCATGAATCTGTCAATAATGCAAGTTCAATGAGTCTAAAGACGCTATTAAAATTCACAATTGTGAGTCAATTTATAGCATCAGGTGTTTCTGGGAACATAGCATTGACAATTTACAATGAGAACACAGGGCTCCATTGATGTAGTTCTCCATCAGGTGTTTCTTGAGGATGCCTCRTCCTCATCATTGTATATCTTCTTWTCATTAATGAAATTTCTTCTTTTCATTAATGATATTTCTTCTTTTGTCAAAAAAATTAAAATAAAAAGAACAAACAAAAGTTCAGAGTAGTGTCTGAAAACTCAACCACAAAATGTACAGCCATCATTAACTTTCATGAGGAATCGAGATAAAGGACTCCTAAGACACACGGAAATTCTAATTGAATATAGCAAGTTGCCTGCAATCCACTTTGCTATATCAAAGTTATACTCTAAATATGCAATTTTCAAGAATATCACATTAAAAACAATTATATACTTGAAAACCAAAAATATTAGGAGAAGACTGATTACCTGGAGTCTAAGGTACGCAAAACTAGGAGTCTCCAATAGATGGATTAATTTGTCCAACTGGACCAAAAATTTAACATTAATATCTTCCTCAACAAGAGATTGAATGACAGAGCTGGCATGCTGGTAAGCCTGTATGGTAACCCCAGCAAATTTAGTCAAAAGATCATTTAGGTGGAAAAAAGTAACCTTAATAAATAACTCCACTGGGAAAAGTAGAAGGGGGGGAAAAGGCAGAGAAACTTGACAACAATAAGGATATCGCAGAAACCAACAGGCACTTACCTGAGCCAACAAACAAAGACTGATTATTGCCATTGGTGAATGGCACCATGAGGCATACAAAGAAAGAAATAAGTCTTTCCCTGCAGCATTGACCAACGACTGCTTCAGAAGATCTCGAAGCTCAGACAATTCAGAGGATGTGAGCAAGATCAAATTTAAAGCCTGCAAGACAAAAGAGAGCACCAACATAAAATGGTTACGATATTAAGAATACTAAATCACTTTTCTGATACATCACCTCTAGACATCTCAATTAGGTTATACAATGTCAAAATGTGCAAGAGGTGCCTTTGCATTGAAATATTTGCCTCGAACCTGAACCATAATAGATGCAAAATCAAGATCAGATTCTGCTTCAAGTATTGCAGAAAGTTCCCGATAAACTCTTTCAGCATCTAAAAGCACACAAAGCCGACGAATTATCAGAGCACCACGCCTGAAAAAACAAGATTAAAATGAGACCCAAAAAGAAAGGAGAAGAAATACATTACTGGTTCATATAGAATCAGTAAAGAGAGATACACCAGTAGTTCTGCTGAAGTGGAAAGACTACCTCTCCAAGAGAGAATTGTCCACCCGAAAGTTATGAACTAAATATACTACAAGGTGGCGGAAATGTTGTGGATCCTTGGCAATGCATGCATGCACCTCCAGCACAAGAAGTACTACCTGGGGGGAGGGGGAGAAAGAAGGAGAAAAATGCATTACATGATAATTACTTGACGGCGGAAAATTGTACAAGTTATTCAATATCTAAAATTCCTCATTATAAAAGAAAATCAGGGACAGCAACATATCATTTCTACAAGATTTTTTTATAAGGCCACATCCAGCAGTCAGTAATCAACCACCATCAGCTAAGTAAGATAAATTTGATATATAAAAGTAAAGAAACATACAACTATAACTGAGCTCATGATAAATAACACCTCGAACTAAGGAGAAAGATTTAAGTTCCTTGAAGGTCAGGCAAAAACTATTACTAGAAGAAAACAAAACAAATTGAAGCTATGTAGACAAACTGATTTACTAGGATATACCCAAAAAAAAAGAGGTATATTTCCTTTTTCTTTCTTTTTTGTTTCTTTCTCTAGTGGAGATAGTCACACGTAATGACAGATCACGGCCATATTATTAAAAGCTTGTGGTAAGAATGGGTTTCGTTCGAGTGCTCGAAAATAATATTCCAAAGCTTTTGTGTGTTCTCCGTTACTCGTGTGGATAAGGCCTATATTATAGAGTATATAAAACAAAACAAATTGAAGCTATGCATTCAAACAGATTTACTAGGATATACCAAAAAAAAAAAAAGAGATGCTCAAAAAGACAACCTACCCCAAGTCAAAGCAATTCAAAATCTAGCAGCCATATCTCTTTTATCTTTTTTCATTTGCTAGAGTGAAAAGTGATTCTTGATCGTCTTGCTTGTGCTCATATTCAATTCTTATTCTCACCAGTGGAGTTTAATCAGCAGTCGGTAAATTTTGTGTTCGATAGTGCAGTTGAGACCTCACCAGTGGAGTTTAATCAGCAGTGGGTAAATTTTGTGTTCGATAATGCATTTGAGACCTCACTACCCTCTAGACCAACTGAAGTCAAAAGCTTTTGTAATCTCAAAAGGATCTTTAAAAATAAAAACAAAATTCAAACTTGTATTTAAGAAAAAACTGTGCTCCATAAAATTCAGCTGGCCACCTTGGGGAAAGAGATTAAATCAATTCATAAAGCTACAAAAAATATGAATGGAAAAATTATGGTACCAAAACCAAAAGAGAGAGAAAAATAACAAACAAGGGCATGGAGAAAAATACCTCATCAGAGGGATCTGACAAAGCCTTCAGAAGTGTGTCAAAAATATCATTGAGAAAAGATAGAACCTGTTTCAAACATAGAACAAAAAATTAACATCATACAATTTGAAGCAACATGGTGGGTTACCTAGAAATACTGAAATTCAAAACAACACAAGATTGCACCAAGCAGAAAGCCAAAAATGGATTCTCCCCCAAAAACAAAACCAAAAAAARAAAAAAAAAAAAAAAAAGGATCTTCCCCTCTCCTCTCTTGGGCTCCATGTCATGAAGAATGTGATGCATATAAACAAATAGAAATTTGATGGGGAAACCATAAACCATGAGGTTTTTGGGATGACAAGTAATGGAAAGCTCCTTTTTTGTCCATCCGTTAGAGTTCTCTTAAGCATATTGTATCAAAAAATTTGCAAGGAAAATTCCAACTGGCTATCATGGAATGGTAAATAAACCAATGTGCACTGGGCACTAATGGTCTTGCAACAAGAGTATCACATAACAACATTAGAACTGCCTAGACCGACCCAATAAAGCACACTACTCCACAGAAAAAGACATGGGGATCTGCAAAAATAGGAAACAAAACATCTAGAATTTCCTAATTACCTCTGCTCTATGCCTGTTTAAGAGGGTAGAGATCCAGTGCAATGCTTCAATACGTGTAGCCTCCCACTCACTAGATAAGTGCCTGAGAAGAAGAAAATAAAAATACATCATTGTCAGAATCTAAAGAGTAAAGAACCAGGCATTACGAAAAAATGTATGAGGAGAGCGAGAAATTTTCATAATTTATGCAGTTTTCGCTGCTAGAAGTATAAAGCAAGATGCCAACCATCCGCAACTATAAATTCTAGAAGCCTTTGGTAAGAGATAGACTACCTCCTTGCAACAGCAAGGATTGCTCCAACATCAAATCCTTCAGCTGGATCAGCTTTAATTGCACGAAGCTCTTCATTTGTTTCACGAGCAACCTGCAGAATTGGCATAGTAATCAAATTATAATAGAAGAAAACAAACAGAGAAAAACCATATCTAACAGACTACTGGACAGCACAGTAGAAGAGTTGGCAATAAAAGTAAGAAGATAAGCACAATGAGAGAAACAAAGAGCTGCAAGAAAACTTCCAACGTACCACTCTTATTTTCTCTTCTTTATCGGATATGCAGGGGAGGATGGCTCCAAGAATATCAGCATAATAAGGAACTAATTGATCCCCACCAAGCTTTACAAACTCATTTATCTGCAGAGGAAAATAGTGTATTGAAACTGATTTGAGCAGAATCAAACACAGTTTGTAACCTCAAAACCACTATAAAGAAGCAATAGCATAGCAAAGGCCACAAGCATCAAGGTTCCTACCCAGGTAATAGCAGTCAACCTGGTAAACTCATCCGACGAAGCTGCCCTCTGCACCAGTATCTCAGCCATGCGACCATAATCTACAGACTTCAAGAGTAGCACTGCTCAAGTCAGAGTATTAAAAACAAACAACGTAATGTCCTTGCCTCCTGAAGTTCCTAGTATTTTACAAGTTTCAGGTGACATTTTGTAACAACCATAAAAGAAAGATAGTATGAAATTTCAAATCATTCAATTCCTCTAAAAATCAAGAACCAGTAATGCCTAAGACACCGTTCCCATAGATTATGAAGCTAGTTGTGCAGCATACCAATCCCTCCATATCAGTGTATTTCATAGTACAGAAACTGCCCAGCACATAGAATGGGGATCTAGAGATCCCATTAGCAGCACAATTTTACCCAGGCATAAGACAGATCATCTGCCATCAAATTTAAATTGCTGGCAGTATGAAATTCCTATGTTCAGGTCCATCAAGAAAAGCACCAAGTTAATTAGAAATAAAGTTCCAAAATGTGCAGAGGTCTTACTGGAGAGTTCTTAATTTCTTGAAGAAATTCTGAAAGTGCTGAATCAGCTTGTTGGCGAATTTCATGGCTAGAATCGCTTAACATATTGAATAAGCCTGCAACATCATTCATTAATGTGAGATAAATGACCTTAATAGCATGAAACAGTTAGCCAGGTTCTTGGTGTCAGATTACTCCCACAATTCCAGCACAAAAAGGGGTGAAAAAAAAAAAAGAAAGAGAGAGAGAAAGAACCGCTGCCTCATTCTTTTACTGTTCCTCCTTTCTATTATAAAATGGAAGGTATATTTGAATTCCAAAAGCAGCTATCAAATATGGCTCTCCAACCAAAAGAAGAGGAAAGTACAAAGACTCAAGTAATACATAATGTCTGAACTTACCATCAAGAAAATCAGGGAGGAAACCCAGCATATCTATATCAGGAACACTATCCAAAACAGTGATCCATCCAACCAAGAATTGGCGCACATAAGGATTCAGGACATTCATACGTTCTCTCAACAATGGGATAAATTCTTCTATGCTGAGAAAGTTTAACAGCAAAGAAACAGCATAAAAAGGAAGTCAAGCAATCAAAAGCTATATGACCAAATACCTTAACTACAAGCCCAGAAGTAAAACCAAATTCAACAAGATATTGAAAATAGAACAATATGAAGCAAACCTGAATTGATCACTCTCTGTGACTATATCCTGTTTCCAGCAACAGCAATAACATACAGTTACAACTTATCAACTGTTTTACATAGCTAGGGAAATAAAATTTCTTTAGTTTCACCTTCACAAGTCTATCCAAAAGATGAGCAGCACTTTGTACATTGGCATCTGAATCTGCTGAAAGCTTACAGAGTGCATCAAAGATTTCATTGAAGAACACAATGAAATCTCCTCTTACAACCTGCAGGTTAGAAGTACCAAAAATGATGCCCAAATTCCAGACATCCATGAAGGAAATTCGTAACACACAAAGAAGAGAAAAAAATGACCCATATGTTTCAGACTTTACCTTTGCTATGTTATATAGGGCTTCACAAGCATAATAACGAACTCTGCTATCTTGATCAGAAAAAGAATTTAAGACTGGAGGTACAATTTGCTGGAAGATCCAAGTCCAGAATCAGTAAAATGATTGAAATGCAAATAACTCTTGCTCTATCTAAAACAACTGACAAGGAAATGTTTAAGCAAATAATAGTTAATAGAAAATAATAAAACAGTCAAGAATGCTGATAGAAAATGATATAACAGTCAAGCATGCTGAGCCAAAAAAATTAATGAAGTTATGAAACCATGCTGAACAGAATTTTGATCCAAATTACCAAAGACATTATTTGACAGATTTTCTCCATGCAAATGATGCTTTCCAAACTCTCCAAGAGAAGAGCTTGCCAATGCAGTGGAATGTCCAAAAGATCCAGGATGAAAAAACTTTAAAATCTTATGCAAAAGGCTTTTGCAACCTGCTAAGGATGCAGGAAGAGAAACAGAAACAAAAGCTTGCCAAAGCCAAATCATTTGATGATTAATCTTTGTATCAGTTAAAGAACCAAAGCCAAATCACTTGATGATTAATCTATGTATCAGTTACAAACAATTAAACATATTGAACAAGCTCCGCCGCATGGAGTTCTCAGCAGCTTTTAAACAATCTCCTTCTTAAGCAACACACATTACACCCGTTTTGTCAGTCTCGAAATGCAGCTAAGATGCATTCCAATTTTGGACCTCAACAACAATGCTTAGCTGTATTATTTCTTACAAAGGAACTTCACTAAATAAGTTCAACATTTAAAAAACTTAGCTGTATTATTTCACTGCTCCCTGTAATGTGAATTTTGCATTTAGCAAGCATTTAAAATTTACAAAGGAACTTCACTAAATAAGTTCAACATTTAAAAAACTTAATTAGGCCCAACTATAATCAGCTCCAGATGTCTGGGCACTTTCATTAACCATTCTCAAATTCTATGAAGATCAAATAACCAAGGGGTTTAACTCAAAACTCAGCAGAAACAGCTCAATCATATTCCCTTGTAGAAACATATAAGACTGTTCTAACAGGGGGTTTAAAAGCACGCTTGCAGAAAGAGTTCTAAAGTTCCATTGATTCACAAAACTCATGGAAGAGTGCAAGCTTGAGGACAGATTCTATAAAATCATACAAGAAAATTCACAAGATATTCAGTAGCTAATCTTCATAGTTATGTGAAGAGTATTTCAAGCAAGAGGCGGTTGATACATCCTTTAACCCTACTATGTCTACCAGGATGTAAATGGTAAACAGTTTTGTTCACTTGTTTCAAAAGTGCAAATAAGCTTCAGCTGAGCTAAAGTTGCTCATAGTCATGAAATAAAGATACAATATTTCCTATCAATACTGAGTTATGATATGTATAATATGCATTAAAATGATCTGCAGCTTAAGGCATGAGTCTGAAGGATTAGACCACAAAAGGAAAGGACTCCACCACATGCTCCCCTCCTTATCACTTATACATGCATATGCACACAGGTGATTTTTCATTCGTCCAAATTTATAGCTAAACTACAAAATCTTAAATTTGTAATATAACATATAGAGTAGGGATTTTGAAAATATTATTTCATGCACCTTTAATCAATAGGTTTCAAACTGTTGCAATAACTTTTACATACTAAACATACTACTCAGTCGGAACTCATATAATTTCCACACTAGCACCTTAGACAAGCTTTAGAGAAACATCAATTATTGCCTCATTTCCAACCCAAAGGGTTATGACCTCCTTATATATAAGCCCTTCCGAACTTGCCTAACAAACTAACGAAACCTATGACCACATAACCTCGAGCATATCAATTAACATTATTGGTTACGCATATCTTGTCATGTACCTAATTAAGTGTTTCGCCTACTGCATGATTGTTATATTGATCTTCTTGAAATAGTCATATTTTTTGCATCAATTTACACAAATACCAATTCAAAATAATTGCCTAAAAATGAATACCTGAAATTGCCCAAAGCAATAGTCATTACTATTGTCATTAACATTCTGAATAACAATTCATTCAATAAAATTTCCTCTCTCTAACTTCAGATGTACATAGTCTAAACTAAGATCAATTAAAGTACATTTATTCCTCACCATTGTCAGTAGGGTCTAAGGTCTGGCAAATAAAAGCATTCAATATGACCTCACTGGATCAGCATAACTCATTGCTAGTAACAGGAAAACTAAGTACCAAGTACATGCCCCAAAAATTAGTCCTCTTCCTGTCCCTCCATTTGACCATCATACCAAGTACATGCCTGTAACTTCTACTCCACTTGTTATCAACCCCAGTACTAGAACTAGTCAATAGCTTTCCACAAATTTCGGAATAACAAGTGTCATTCACTTGTTCTACATGGAAGCAAATCAATAAAGGAAGTGAAAGTGGGGTGTATGTAACCCCTCCAAATCAGCAATCCAATTTTTCCAACATTAGGTCATGTGGTGATGAATGACATTCAATGCAATATTATCCTCAAAAAGAAAACCTTTACCTTTTCTGTGTTCAATTTTCTTCAACTGCATTTTCTTTATTTTTTTAGTTGCTATTCATGTGAATCACTTCTATGATATTTTGCACACCTTTTAATCCCTTAGGAAAATAAAGAAAAATAGAAGAATCACAAGAGTGACAGTGAAATCAGATAGAAAAATTACATAGAATGAAAGTAAGTGGAAATTGTACCTACAAAAACAAATTTTCTGCTTGCACAAATTAAAGTGCGTAATTGCAAAGTAAATAAATTAAAGGTTCCACACTTTTAATTTAAATCCAACCAAATGACCACACATGCATTTCATTGAAATAAATGTTATCTTCCCCMGTGGAAGTATTTCTCCTCTTCCCCAGTCCCCTCCTTGTATATAGCAAAAAATCTAAACAAACAGATCAAAATCTCAATTTGGATTGCTAAAGCTAATGTGAAACCTCGAGATGCTGTGCTGCTTCTGAAGTCAAACCAACTGTTGCAGCCGCCAATCCTATCAAACCACCCTACATTGCAACAAAATGCAAATCAAAATTCCAAGTCATTATAGAAGTTGCACATTTTTTTCTCTGATTGCTATAAAAATTTTACCTTCCGATGATTTGCTTGGGGCGAGTAAGTGAATTCATTCACCAACAAATTGATTACCGCAGTAATTTTCTCATGATCCCCAGCCGAAGTCAGTTGCTTCACTATCCCTTCCACCTACAATTCAGTCATTCCACAATTTTTTCCATTAAACCCTACTCTCAAATTCGAAAGAAATTCAAATAAACAAAACTTCAACAAGAGATGTGCAAGAAACAAATGAAATCACGGAAAAAGAAAAATTAGCACCTCAAGAGCTGCATTTTTGCGTTTCTCGTAGAGCTTATCGGAAAGATTACGTAAAACAGACGCCGGAATGACGGAAAACGCATCAGCCATAGGAGAACAAAAGCAATAGCAAAAGCAAAATCTCAAAACCCTAAAACACGAGAAAATGGATTCCTTCCCTTTCCTCTCCACTGTCTACAAGATTATCAACAACAAAAAAATCAAATTCTTTTCCTGATCTTCTCTTGCTGTAATCGAAACATCTTCAAAAAAAAAAAAAAAAAAAATCACAAACAAACATACAACAAAATTCTACAGATAAATACAGCAGTGGTTTCTTTGCGGGGCGATGAGTACGAGTGAAAATGGATCTAAAATAAAGGAAAGAGAATTAATCGAGGATTTGGATTAATTGGAATGGGAATTTTCTCTATGGCTATATAAGGAAGAAGGAGAAGGGAAGAAATGGGAGGAAAATTTTAGTGAGAGAGTTGAATTTAATTTTTTTTTCTTTGGGTGTTTGATTTCAGTTTCTTTCCATTTTTCATTTTTCTTTGTGAAAAATTTATGCTTGTTTGGTTACGAGATTTGGGTATTGCAAGCTGTCACTGCATTTAACGGCTGGGTCAAAACTGGGAAAATATGGCCCATGGAGCGTCTGAAAGTTGGAATCTTACCGTAAATCTAATCCGATCCTCTAAAATAGGAGAGCATGTAAAATAATCCTTACAAAATTTGATATTTGCAATTTAACTTTTTTACTTTCTAAAATTCAAATCAGGGTATCACTTACCAAAAGTGTATGAGTTACTCATCCGCGCTGCACGAAAGCACYTGCTAGATTAATTTATAATATTTTATAAKCATTGAACATACGAAATACTTTGGAAATACTTCGTTAAATTAATTTGTAGATTTTTAAAATATTTTAAACTTGATTTGCTAAATTAATTTATAAACACCGAACGTATGAAATATTTTTAATTTAATTTTCTAAATTAAGTAATTAAATTTTAGAAGCATTAAATCTACCCAAATTAAAGTTATTATTAAAAATATTAAAATAAGGTAGGAAATAAAATTATTCAAAAATGATTCTCATATATTGTAATATTTTAATAAGATTATAAATTATAAATTATGAATTATAGATATATTATAGATACATTCTCCTTGTACTCATTATTGAAATATTACTCATAAGGTGGCACACCATATACTAGTATTACTTATCTTTGTAAAACAAATATTTTACCAAAATACTCTGAAGTACGATAAAGAAACTAAAATAAATTCTAAAATTTGGATTAGAACCATAGTTCAACCAAAATATGTTTTCGTTTCTTGTTGTTCTCATGAAAAAAATAACTCCAAAAATCGAATTAGAATAAAAATAAACGGAAGTTAAATCAATGAACACATCTATTTATATATTAAAAAAATTCCATAGAAATTTCATTAAAAAATTAAAACATTTTTATATAATTTCATTTGCTTTTGTTTACTCCCTCAATCTCATAAAGATAGACCTATCTTTCTTGTTCCTCTGTCCTAAATTATAGGCCTATTTCAATTTTTAAAGAGTAATTAAATTATAATTTCCTAATATGCTCCCAATTATGATACATCGTTATTATATAAACCATTCTGTTAATTAATAAATATACTTATTGTAATAAATACTCATCTTGAAGAAATAATTAAARAAAGACAAACTTTTTCTTGTACTAATTCTTGCCACCAATTAAGTATAATACCAAGTTTTAAGATCAATATAGTACTTTACATCAAGTTACAAAATGACATTTATTAACTCATCTAATATTGTTAAGGAGCATATAAAAAATAAAATATAATAATAATTAATATAACTAAATTACCTATATTTCTCAATATGTGTGAAATTAAGTAGGTTTATCTTACAGAGGGAATATCTTTGTACGGCTAAAGTGGATCCGAAGGGACAATATTATATTTTTTCCTCTTCCTTAGTTCATGTTGACCTTTGACACTTTTGAGTTATATCATCTTATTTTCAAGTTAAATTATAGATGAAGTCATAGTATGGCACTATTTAATTTATAAGGAAAATAGAGGAAATTTATTTTAGAGGGCCAAATTGATATAATATGCATATTTAGAAGGTCAACTTAAAATATTCCTATAGTAAAATGGAGATTTTTATCTACAATCTTATATTATTATCACTAGATTATTAGTTACAAACTTTTATAACCATATCATACTAGCTTTAAACCTATGCATTTAAGGTCATAATAATATCAACCATCATCCAACACGGTAAATTTTCTATTTTTACATGAGAAAATTATACATTAAAAATGTGGTAAAGCATAAAGACATTCTTATTAAGGGAAAGATCCTACCTCAATTTACATCTTTCTCCCTCAACACATCAAAAATAGTTTAGTTCATTGATGTATTCATTATTGCCCTTCATGATTGCTTTTTTGTAAAGGTAAGTGTAAGAATCAAATCATTTTTGGATATTCTTGCTAAGAGGTTAGCTAATTAAATTTTGTTCATATAAAATATAGATCTAGGTATGTATATATATTTATATGCTAATCTATGTAGATAGACTAAAATCTATCAAATATATTTACTATAATCGAAGTAGTATTTGTTTCATTTTTTGTGCTTCTAATTGTGTGTCTCTTGGTATATTTTCTTCTCATTTTTATTTTATCTAATGAAATTCTCTCTTCCTTTCCCCCTCTTAYGATTTTACCCTAACTCTAACTCAAATATTGCCAATGGATATCTTATATAATTGTTGCTTGGGAAAATGTCCTAGCCAATTGGTATCGGTTAAAAGTTAAAAGAATTAAGTTAGACGTGAGGTTTTTAATAATATCATTTCTTTTTATTTAAGTGATAATAAATAAAGAAAATAAAAAATTGAATTCTTCCTCATAGTTATGATGTATTTCGGTCGTCTTTATTCTCCAAGTCGTTAGGCTCTTATTTTTCTCGAAATGTGGTCAAAGGTACTTAATAATGGTCAAGTCATGCTCCAGTATTCTTCTTGCCACATCATTAGAAGCCAATAGCTAAGTTCATGGCTGCATGCTCTCTTCCTAAAGTTTAAATTGATCAAGTAAGCAATTAACTATATTTATTTTACGTTGTAATCATTAAAAATAACCCATCAAATTTTGTAATAGTGATCATTATTGTTTCAATCTTCTTCATTTACAACTATTGTTTCTTTCGATTTGAAGCATTAATTTCAATCACTTCAACTTAATCTTTTGCCGATCTCTTTTCGACTAATCTTAACTGTTATTTCCCTACTTGCATCATCAAACTGATGCATTTAAGCAAATCCAATTGTGAACTAATCTAGATAAAATTTTGTGCTAACAACAAGYACCCATAAAGCTCCTTGACTCCGAGTCAGTGTTATACACATTCATAAGCATTTTCCTTTTTCACGAAGCTCTATATTTYTATATTGATGAGATTAATTCAAATTCAATTCAAGTTATATCCGTAGAATTGGCTTCTACTTRAGGAAAGTGTSAATTCATAAACATTTTTTGCTAAGCCACATCATACTTCACTCATGTGACCAGATTTGTATAGGAAATTTTTGTATATCGACCTTAAAAATTAAAGAGAAAATAGTTCTTTAAATACCATTGTCTCATGTGTTACAAGTCTGCTAAGGTGATCGGAAACCACCATGAGGTATTGAAAAATAAATTAGCTGCCTCTTCAATAATGAAAAATGAAGAAGAATAAATTGGCTGCTCGGAAACCACCATAATTTAAATGTTAATTTCCCTAAATGCCTTTATATTTGAAAATACTTTTTGTAAATAGAGAAATTTAAATTGGAAACACGTCTTTCACAAACATAAGCTGGACCAGCCCCGTCTTTTTCTTTTCCTTGTTGGGACCCAGCCCTTCAAATTATTACAAATACAAAAAATAAAAAACCGAAAATTTGACTTTTTGCTATTGCTAAATCAATCCTTAATATTAATTTTTTTTTTTGGGGGTGGGGGGACTTTGAATTAGATATAATTTTCAAAAATAATTTAGGAATGAGAGGGTTGAAAAGGCTAGGTGTAAATCGAAAAGATAGATTAATAAGAAGTCGATTGATAGAGTAAGAAATCTAATATTATTCTATGAAAAATTTAATWTCAATACATAATAGTATGAAGATTACCATGTAATTAAGGGCCTATTTACAGTAATATAAGGTTATGAATAGGGTTACAATTATCTTAGAAAAAGTCACACGTTTGCACTAATTAAGGCTATAATAGGTTTGTGTTCCTTCCAACTCAACTAGTATAATTTTCAAATATTTTTGAATTTATTATTTTTCTGATTAAGTTGAAATTTGTGATGAAGATCGTATACATATCTTTTCATAACATTTGAAATTTGATCAAGCTCGTCTTAATTTAACGAGTCAAATAATCTTTAAATTTGAGGTGGTTTTCTTTGTGTATTTTTCTATTTAAATGTTATAAATAAAATAATTTAAGTCCAAGTAAATTCATAATAAGCATAAAAATTATTTGCATAATGTTAATAATCGTTTACAAATTTAAGTCCTTGATTGATAACATAATTCAGTACTCAAGATTAAACAAATTAAGAACTTATTAAATTAAAATTATTTGATATTATCTAAATTCAAACGATTTCTAATTCTTTCAATAAATTTTAAATGATAATACTTTGACTTAATAAATTAATTATTTTCTCTTCTTTCTTGGGTTAACTCGCCTCATCTACTTTGTTTTATTAATTTTCAACTCCTTTTAATTTTCTACTTCCTAATTAGATCAATATTGTATATGTAAACGACAAACAACATTGCATATTACACTATCAAATTCAATATCCAAAATCAGATATACAAATTAAATCTAGAGTAAATTTCAGTGTTGATACTATTCATACTTCAGATTTCAGCCCGCAAACTACAGTATTTAAACTTGAAATTACAAACTTTAATTTTATCGAATGGGATCTAAAAGAATCTTTCGGTAAAAAACAGTAGAAAAAAATTTCTTAGTTAATACAATTCAATTAGAAAGGAAAGGAAGTCCATAAAAACTTTAATGATCATTCCAACCTGATCACCAATTCATTTATCTGATTGACTACAGATTGGCAACGGAGTTAAAAAATTAAAAATTCCATAGTTGATCTGTAGCCGTTTAGCCATGCATCGGACCCGAGTTCTTAAGTAAAAACTTAAAATGGATCAATGGCTGATCGGCTACGACGATTACTATTAGAATTAAAAAATCTCTATTATTTAATTAATGGATAATATTTCTCAATGTTTGTTCTGGAGTTTTAAATTTTTTATTTTTAAAATTAAATATATAAAATTAATATAATATCTTAACTCAGTAAAACCTTTCTAAATTAATAATAATTTCTTTCGGTCCCTACCTGAACAAATTAACTAAATCAATAATTTTGATAAAATAATAATATAATGATTTTCTTTTATTAGATAACCATTTGGTTCCATTCATATCATAAATTAATAATTCACTAAAGACATATATCATAATTTTTTTAAAATATGAATTTATTGCTGTTCTAAGTTCTGGACTTGAATTCCCATGATGTAATAAGAGGCTCCAAAATAAATATATTACCTCATTTCAATTAGAAAACAAGATAAATATACCAAATTCTGATTATAATAAGTTACCTCAGTCTAATTTAATAAGATGATCTTTTTAATTTGAACGGTAGGTACACATTAATTAATATTTCTTTAAAATTAGTAGAATCGATATGGTCACAACGTTATTAATTTATAACGGTTTTACTGTATTTTGGAGACAATTTGTAATCAACCTGTTATATTGGAAGAGTTTTGAGTCAAGTCTTTCCCGAATAGAGTCATCCTCGAGTTGAATTTAGATTAGTCTCACTAATGTGGAAATATTGAAACTCTAAAAAAGATAATGTAAAATGTCTCAAGGATTTTTTTATCTTTTATTTTAATTTATTTAATTTTTATATTTATTCTTTATAAGAATTGAAATTTTACAAAATTAAATTTTTTAGACTTTATTTAAATCAAAATAGTGGCAAATTAAAATATAACCACTAGTCCCATTAAATTTGTATATCTTGACCAATGAAGTGTCCACATGTGTCAAGATCGAAGGGTTTCATATAATTAAAATTAAATAAGCGACTTTGTAAATAAAATGATACCTCACCACTCATAAAATAAAACTTGAATAATCATAAATATTTTGATTTTCATATTTATCAGTCAAAATATTGAAATGAAATACCTTATATCAATCGAATTTGTCATATCCTCATCTTCTCATTCCTATAAATAGGAGACAAACCACAAGAGGGAAGAGGTCAGAAAACACCATTTTAATATGGCTCAGAATTTTTTAGTACATTTTCCTACCACATCAATCAAGGTTTAACATGCATATAAAAAGTATAATAAGAAATTATACTAGAAGATTGTAACCATTTTAACACACTTCACGATTATTCCAATTAAACTAAACACATTGTACATAGCATGCACTGAAATAGTTCTAGTCCTTCTTATCAAAAGCCTTACTTACATCCAATTTTAAAGTAAGGGATGGAGCGGCATGGGTCTTGTTAAGTCCGTAAAAAACTTCAAAAGCAATCAATATATAATCTCCCAGGAATAAAAGCACTTTGAGCAACATTGATTTTTTTGACTTAAACACTTGTTGATTCTRCTAGTAATGGCTTTAGAAGCTAACTTATATAACATATACATAAGTTTATGAGATGGAAATCAGGAATTTTTGCCTTCTGGGATAAGGACTAATAAAGTTTGGTTAATAGGCTCAAAGTTGCCATCCCCATTCAACAACAAAAGCAATAACTCAGTTACTTGTTGTCTAATAATCGATCATAATTGTCAATAAAATGTAGCATGATAGCCATCAAGGCTAGGTGACTTTGTAGGATCCATAGATTTTAGTGAACTTAAAATCTCAGTTTTAGTGAACGGTTGGGCTAACATCTCAATGTCAGAAGCATCCAGAGGCTTTGGTAGAGCTTCCACCATAAGCTGGTCAAAATCTTTTATCTCCTGCATTAGCAGATAAAAGTGTTTCAAAATAATATATTGTACAGAATGTTCATCATCATGGTAAATTCTCCGATCATCCAAAATTYGCTCAATTTGATTCCTCCTATTTCTTTGATTAACGTGATGATGAAAATATCTCATTTTATTTCTTCATATTTAAGCCAGTTCTTTCTTGAACGGATATGCCAATAAGTTTCCTTGATCCGAAGAAAGTGTTCAAAATGTTGTTGAGCCCGTTTGAATTTCTTGTTTGGAAGCCTCCTCTCCATATGCTGTAATAAGCTTGCCTTTGCCTTATTAACTTCAGTAGCTATATGACCATACTTGGTTTTACTCCAGCTACTAAGATGGCATTGGAATMTTTTGAGGTTGATTAAACTTTAAAATCTACAATGTAGAATCTCATTCTGACTCCACTATGGTTCTAAATTCGGGATCATAAAGCCATGATGGTTCAAACTTGAATGATGTATTGGCTTGGTGAATTGTGTGTGCTCTCTTGTTGTCACAAAGTTTGATAATGAGTGATAGGTGGTCAGAATCATATGGAGATCCAAGGTGAAGTACTTCTTTATATTTGACCATTCATTACACTATCTATTAATCTAATAAGTAGTATTATTATGTCAATGCTTCACTCATCACGCCATGTTTTAAGTACTTCATTTTGCTGCCTCTTGGACTTGGGCCTCTTGGCCATTATTAGCCTCCATCACCTAGTTCGACCATTGAAATTTCATTTGTTTCTTGGAGGTGCCCATGCCATCAAAGTAAATCACAAAATTAAATTCAAATTGATTTTTTTCTTTTAAAAAAAGACACTTATGAGCACTCTATAATACATAAAATTTTAATATTTTAAAAAGCATATTATAGCTCTAAATGTACATGAATACACAAGTATTGTATAAATTACATGTCATTATTATAATAGTATATAATAATAYGTCGCTTAAGAGTGCTTATAAAAATAATAATCAAATTATTGTAATAGATAAAACGACTTAAAAAACATTAGTTTTCATATTATTAACCATATTCTTTTATTAAATTGTCATTAAAAGTCTGAAAAACTTTCATATGCTTCAAAATGCTTATTTTATATTTCTATATTTTTCCCACTAAATATCTGATCAATGAGATAATTGTCAAAATTTGAGAAAAGGAAAAAATAAAAAAATGACATCCATTATCATTCATAGACTTTGTTGTTTGATTATTTACTAAATGCAATCGGTCATATGGAAAAAACTTTGYCAGCGGTTTAGGCTAAGTTTGAACTCGATGAGGATAAAATTCACATTTTTAGATCGAGCTTTGTATGCAGTAAATTATTAAGGTTATTCATTATGTTGATCATACAAATAATTATTGAAATATTTTTTTTTTATCTTCACTTTGAGAAAAGGGAAAGAAGGTCAACAAATTGTTTCAAACAATCGATTATTTTGATTGTGATACAATTTCCCCTTTGAATTGAAAAAAGGCAAATTTGACTTTCTACTTCAATTCATAAACTTCATTTACTAACCAATATTGGGCTATGTTTAGCATTTAATTTGTAAGACCCTAAAATCTAGTACTTGGATAGAATAAGAAGATCAACTATGGATGCGKAACTTGATCAACCATTAGAAGTAGGAAATGGATATAAGAATTTTCATAGAATCAAAGAAGCTTTAATATTTCGAATACAATTTTTTTCTTTAGAATTGATTTTTAAATACATTTTTAAAAGATTAGATTGCTTTCAAAATTCTCTTATACTTTAATAACTTCTCTTATAAAGTTTATGACTAAGTTTTTATGTAGTAACATTTCTTAATTATGATACTTACCCTATACAAGCTTGTGCTATCCCAATCTATGCATTTTAATCACCTTGGCGTGCGTGAAAGATGCATAATCGAACCTCCCTACACCTTSCCAAATTCTAGTATAAATTCTTAAGCTCATGCATGTGGGATGTGTGGTGAAATTGCCTTAGGATTGCATGGGATGACAGAGCCTTTCTTTCCTAGTTTTCAGCCAACTTCTACTCCATATTTTAGTCTAAAACACCCACCAATGCATGTAAGATTTGTGAAACTTTCATAAAATATGTCTTATCCCTAGACTAATTCAGCTTGGCATTTTGAATTTCAAGACCTTTTTTGTAGTTAATTAATTTTGAACGCTGGAAACTATTTGCATTTGCTTTATTACAATTCATTTTATTAGATTATTCTATCCTAGATAATCACCCTTAGTTCGTAGATACAAATATCATATATCTTTGTTCATTTAAACCTCCTTTTCAAAAATAAGAGCTTTCTAAATTTCCTATTTAAATTCTTATCATACTATTATTCTATGTGTCTATTCTAACCCTTAGTTTATTTTATAACAAACTTATACTTGATTATGCCTTACCCATTTGTTTGTTCTAGACCTCATAACATACATGAGGATTTGATTTCTTTTGCAAAACCAAGCTAGGCATTTAAACATGTAAATTTTTCCGGTTTTCCCTTAGCAAACCGAGACCTCACTAGTAGAGAAATTCAATTGGCCTCTAGCATTTCTAGTTTCTTTGCAACTGAATGCTCGCTCTCTCATTCATTTTCTATTCTTTCTTATCTCTCTCTCTTTCTCGTAACCTCCAGGTTGTAAATACGTTTTGCCACTTCAAATCAAAATACAACTTGAACTCTTTAGCAGCTGCCACAAAGAATCAATTATCCACCCATTTGGCAAAACCTTCCCTACACTTGTCCAAGAACCAGCTCAATCCCATGCAGAATTTGTGATGTCTACATCTGTCTCTCTCACTTTATAGCCTTCCAATTTTCCAACTTCATCTGCCAAGACTTCATCCTTCTAAATAAGTTTCAGGAAACAATTTCCCTCCTTCTCTTCTCCTCCTGGCCGAACAACACTAACTAGCTTTGTTTCACTTTTCTCTAAAGTAGAAAAAACTCTCCACTCAAACCTTGATTCTACTTAGCACAGGTTCCTCCTTCCCTTACTACTTCAAAGTGCTCAAAATAAACCAAAGAAGAACTCACTCGTTCACCAAACTAGAAAACAAACAGGTTAACAAGAAGAGATTGAAGGCTGTTGATAGAAGCTTGTTGTTGTTGCTTCTTTAAAGTTTAACTCTGCATTTGCCTTTTTGCTACCTTTCTTTCACCAAAGTAAATACTGAAACACACTTCATTAGATATAGGAATATAACTACCCAAAATTTCTATGAAAACAATAACGCATGGCTGTACTAAGATRTTTGAAAGATATTGGACGTAATACAACTTCATTATGTGTTATGAGTATGAATGAGGGTATCATCTAGAATTTATATACATGCTATAGTTAAGAACATAAACACAGACATGATTAGGTGTTTTGAAAATGCAAAACAAAGATGTGAATATGTGTGATATGATAAGGTAGTAGTAGCATGAATATAGTGTTGTGCCAGTAAAACTTTTGAATAATTTGAATTATGAACATGAGTATTATATTGAGTATACTGCTTCTTCATAAGACAACATGTATAGCATATTTTGGTTAGTATAAAATTTAGAAGATGTTAACATATGATAAAATTCTGAAACAGTTTTAGCCATGCTATGTGTGTGTGTGTGTGTGTATATATATATAATTCAAAACGATTTATAAGCTTTGGATTTAATTAAGTTATGATATAGTATTGTTTCTAAGTTTAAAATAAGCTTAAAATCAGAACCATAGCCTTAGTAAATCTTAAGATAWGAATTTTACAAAATTCTGAACCAATTTATGAAAATGTTGTGCATAACTTTTACTATATGGATAGAAAGATGATTATCTTAGGATTATTTTATGACTAATTTTTCTTGCATTGGAGGTGTAAAAAACTAAGCTATATGATATGATCATTAGAACCCTCCCATTTAACCATTGCTAGTCTGTACGGATTGCTAGAATACCAAATCATTTTGTGATTTTTGGATTTTTTGCTAATTGAAATTGTGCATAAGAGGTATGATTAGAAAGCTAGGGATCGTAGGAACATCTGGGACTTATCTTGTATAATTTAAGCAAGTAGAACCAAAGTTATGACCTAAACAGTAGAATAGTATCAATTTGGATGAAATGATTTTGATAGGCCATTTGGTAACTCCCTAAATTGTTACAGCAATTCCAAAAAATATAGGATTTTCTAGAATCATTTTCGTTAGGTATTCTGATCCTTTTGGTCACTAACCCCTACCTAGTAAATTAACCGTCCCTTGAAACTAAAACACATTTCCCGTGCAGTGTCGAAAGAATATTACAACAGATAGTACCTTACTTTAGCTCTATTCCTTATTATGTCATCATGAGTTACTTAAGGATACTATACAAATTGATTTAGGTTTCAAGCCTTATTCGAAAACCATGGAAAACCTGAACTCAAGTGAGTCCCCTCAAAACCTTTTTCTTGCATAAATACGTTTGTCAATTATTTTGAATGTCTAAAGAAAATATTTGTCCAGCGATTGAAAAATAGTAAATGATTTCATGATTTCAAGAAAATTCTATTTTACTTGCATCTATTTTGTAAAAGGAGAATGAAAATAGAGTACGCTTGATTTGTTATAGATAGTCGCATTTGTGAATTGGTTAGGTACTATCCTACTCAAAACATTGATCTTGACACAACCTGATTGTGATCATTTATGGAATTGACAGATTAGAATTAAGTACTCAATTGGGGACTCAGAATAACTAGTCTAGCAAGCAAAGTGCTGTGCTTAGCTGGTATCCCGTACGAGTACCTCTTGAGCTAATCCGGGTGACAGTATCAAGAGTGAACCAACCTTTGGCCAAAGACTGGTTGTCGGTGGTGAACCGAGAATGTATCAGGCAGGCGCTCTGTCATTAGGCATCTAGTTTTGATTGTGGATAATCATACCCTTAGTTAGGAGGTTTAACCCAGGACCTGGTKATCCTTTGTACCCAAGYTAGCATACCTAYGCTTGTTAAGAAGTGATAAGGTTGAAACCATGGATGTACCTATGAGGTGATARGGTCGGTATCACTAGACCCCGTACAATGTTGTCTTTATGGTAAAAGCATGTGAATTGAGTTACYACCAAAAATTGGCGAGTTTCARAAGTAGTATTCTCGTTCACACTTGACATGGTTTATATTTCCGAATATTTTACAAAGTGATCGTTTCAAGAAAATATGTCTTTTATTCAAATCATTTCTAACAATTATTTTATTCGTGCTTGCTTGGAAAAAACATGGTCTTGATATTAAAACTCACTTTACATCCCCATGGGACTCACTGAGCTTTGCTCATAAGTTTTCTCATGTTTTAGTGACAACTACATAATTATCCGCTGCTTGAGCAGTCAGAAGTTCTAGGAAGTTGATTTTTTTTATCTAGACTCGTATTTGTGTATAAGCCTTGTGATATTTTGCTATCATATTATTTGATGAGCCTTGATGTACATATTCGATGATTTACACGCTTGTACCATGACTATCAAGACGCAGATGGCCACTTGTTCGGACCAATGGAACTTAGGGGACGGCAGGGTCATCACATAACTCATATGAGTTCCTGATAGCACTCTCCATTTACTATAAGACTTATTCTTACTTCATAATTACACAGCACCCATCCTAAGGAAGTCATGGTCTTTTGAGAACCATAATGCCACTCTTAGTCCCCTCAGTCAAGTTGCCTTATCGTGGTTCCTTCAACCAAATGGTGGCTCCAGCCTCTCCGGAAATGGTCCTCCTTGGATGAACTGTAATTTATGGCATGCCGTAAAGCTTTTGCCTAACTTGGACTGAATTGAATCATTAGTATTCTGAAAGGGTTTGACTTTTTAGGAACTAGAGAACGCGAATAGAGATTTTCTTGATATTAAATACAATTGTATTTGAAATGAAAGTCATGCATTAGAAGAAATATAAACTCCAACATTCAAGTTATGATTAGTTTATTTTCCTATTACTTTATCAATTATACTAGTCTAATATTTATACTTTTATAGCATTAGTGTAACCTTAATTATATGGCTAGAATGTTAAATAGACGAAAAAGAACATAAAAAAACAAGAACAAACACATATATTTATGTGGGAAGCCCTAGAACATGGAGAAAAACCCATTACGATCGAGGCAAAAAAAAAATCCACTATAATAAAAAAATTAGTACAAAAGAAAATCCACTATAACTCACTATAATTATATAGTTAGAATGTTAAATAGATGAAAAAGAACATAAAAAAAACAATAACAAACACATATATTTATGTGGGAAGCCGTAGAATATGGAGAAAAACCCACTATGACCGAGGCTAAAGAAAATCCACTATAATAAAAAAGTGAGTACAAGAGAATCGTTTAGTTGGTGAATCCTCACAACTCTCATTTCTATTTCATCATCTTTCTTTTGTGGTTTTACGAGCTTAGAAAGCAACCCACATAACTAAATATATGAACCAACCACACTGTAGATCCTCATTTGTGCAAACCCAATTTCCTGCAAATCATCAATAAAGAAAAAAAATTATAAGAATGACAAAAAGGAGCAAAAATAATAGTTAAAGACTTGGTCAAAGGCAAATTTTCAGTAATTTTAATTTAGAAATTCTGCCATATATGTCATAGTTCTTAATTACTTAGAAAAGGGGATCGTGATTATATCAGTAAGAGAATAACCCAAATCATATAAAGCTGCTTTAGGCCAGAATTAACTACACACTATGTAAATGTAGATCTACATAACGTCAAACTGAGAAAAGCAACTTATACTCATAAATATTTTGCAACCTATCATTTGATGCATTTAGCTCCAAAACTGCTCCTTGTAATTTGGTCCTAGAAGTGTTCATGTGCAAGAGCTAATATACTGATCATTTTACCATACAAGGTGGAAGCCTAGAAAAATTATAGTGCTCAGAAACAGGCGAAATCATTCTTTACAAAACATTGAAGGAAATGGTTAATCATTGTTCTATGTGTACTCTTGAAACATTTCWTTGCTCGACTAACCTTTCACGAGGTCTACATCCATCTTTATCTCAATCATTTCTTATCCATCATTTGTCTGATTAATGATAAATCTTACATAATACTGTTTCTTTTCATATTGTTGTTTGGCTATAAAAGAGCAAAAAAATATTACTAAATTGATATTAATATTTTAGACAAATTACTATAACAAAATAGTAAAAATGGTAAAATTAAAAGAATTTACCTCAATAAAGTCTTGAAAGAAACTTTTGAGCAGTCTACATTCAACCATTAGCCAATTTTCTTTGTGGCTTTCCTCTGGCCAGTCTCCTCATCAACTATGCATGAATTGTAGGTGAATGATGTCTTTGTAAGACACCATTTTTACCTAATACATTGAACCGCTTCTATGTAGCTTTCCAAAACCCTAACCTTCCACCATCTAGTAGATGCTTTGATCTTTTTTGCTACGATCTCTCTCCAATGGGGTGAAAAAGTATATTCGTGCATCATCATGACAATAAGCACAATCTACCAAAAAGAATTTTAAAATGAATGTCATTACAATGAAAATATAAAGTTTGAAACCGGCTAGATAAACTCCCATTTATTTATTCGTTCCTCTCAATTAGAATCCTTCATCCATCTACGTTCTTCATCTTCTTCTTTTTACTTTTCTTATTTTTATAGGAAAAGATTTGGATGGAGTTCTTTGTTGTTTGAGGACAATTTAGAAAATTAATGACTTAAATAAAATGAGGGGAAAAAGAATTCACAAAACATCAATTCAAATAGTTCAAGTTAGAATAGGAGAGATGGGGGGGGAGGGGGAGAGAGAGTATGTAAAGAAAAATAGTACAAGTTTATGTAGATTCGGTTTAGGAGATACAAAGTTATTCCATGCTCAACAACAAAATGACAAAAAATCTAGTAACTTTGGAACATGGTGAATGAGTTTGGGAATTGTAGGTAAATCAAATAGGACCCTTTCAATCAAAATGTTAAAATTTTGAATTGTGGTAGCAATAGATCAAAACATCGGGATGTTTGTAATTAAACCAAAGATAAACATACGAAATCAACCTTTGAGAGTTTGAGGTTCTTGACAGTAAATGTTGCCCTTGTTAATAAGCCTTGTTGCAACAAGAGGATATCTTTCAATGAGTTCTTGATTTGTTGGATAAAATCTATAGCCGGCGAGACATAATTCATCCTTGCTCGATCATCTTGATGACAATGGTGATGAGGATCTTGATGAATATTATAAGGTTCTTGATCATAATTGAAAAAGAAATCAAGATCCTTCGTAATATCATTATCAATTAGGAAGAGAGAATTGTCAATCAGGAAGACATTGTCGTTAGTCGTTGGGTGTATCTGATTTTCTGCGGTAGAGTAAAAGTGATCTAGTTGAGCAATTGAAGGAGCCATGCATAAAAGTGAAGAAATAAACTTTCTATAATGGAGAGGATTGAAAGACTTGAGAAGGAATGTTATGCTTGTAAAGCAATAAGTAAATGATCAATTTATAGAATGAGTTATGGAAAATCCTAGAAAAGTAACTAAATCAAATTAGTGGTGAATTAAAATATAACCAATAGTCCCATTAAATTTATATATCTTGACCAATTAAATATTGACACGTTTCGCAAGAGGGTTTTGTCGAATTAAAATAAACAAAGTGACATAGTGAATAACATGGCACMTTATTGCTCATAGAATAAGACTTGAAAAATGAGAATGTTTTGATTTATCATATTTATCACTCACAATATTTGAAATGGAGTATTTTATATCAATCAAATCTGTCATATCCTTATCTTCCTATACCTATAAATAGGGCCCAAGATGAAGGAGAATAAAAATGATGCCTGCCGAATTGGTGAATGTCTAAAGTATCATAACTCTCTCTATTTTTCTCTCCAAGTGTCAAATTTTTTCACCTAATAAATCAAGACTAGCCTTTGATTTTAAGGCTAGAAGTTTTCATAAGATTCTCTCACAAAAATCTTAAGGAAGTTCCATCAATTTTAAGGATAGAAGTTTTCATGATTTTTTCTACAAGTTTTAAAGAAATTTCATCTTCGAATCCAAGATCAATTTGTGAAGTCCTTGGTATCAAATCTAAAGAGAAGAACCAATAGATTTCATTTCAAATTGAGAATAGCTCGAAGATTGTAACCACTTTCTATCATTTTTATGAATATCATTTTTTGCTTACTTCTTGTTATTTTTAGTTCTTTTAGATGAGAAGTTTAAAAATTTCTTGTTTTTGTAAGTTTATACACCAGACCGCCCCCAAGTGAAAGCCTGCTTTTCCATACGGGGATCTAGCCAAAAAAGGAAAGTTGTCTATGATTCTTTTGCCTCTTCATGAAAGTTGGCAAGCCTATCATAAGTCTGACAAGAAAGTCTCAAGTGCACCTTAAGACTTCCTTCATGTAATTCTCTTCTTTCCTAGAATACATTCTATTGACTTATGCAGCTAACATAACGAGTGTCAGCGGCTAGTAAGGTAAGATAGATAATTTTGAAAATAATAGGGAAATCTTGGCAATGGGTTCATCAACTGTGACGAGATTGATATCTAGAGGGACTTATGATTTGGTTACTGGAAGAATTGGGATAGATTTTCTCATTTTCGAGCCGGCAGGGAGGTGATAGCCTAGTGGGACTATCTYTGCTATGCATCTCTTCTCTTCAAATCATATCCAAGTGTCATCAATGACTCTTAAGAACTACCCCATAAAGGCTACCATTTCCAACATTGCAAGTGCTAGCACAAATATTGATTAAACTATATAGGCTACCTACTTGGGACTTGTCATGTAGAGTGGGGCAAGAGCTCCAAAAACACATGCGGAATAATAAGTTGCAAATAGCCTAACTTTCAATTGTACCAATCATGTCTCAAAATGTGCTACTTTTCCTTTGGGAGTAAAATAAGGCGTTGAAACTATCATAGAAACAACTATGTCTCTATTAGATCTGAGATATCATTTCCGAAAGTCAAAACGAGATGATGGTAATTCTGATGGAAACTCTACAATCGTTATTTGTTGAGAAGCTCTACAATTGGAGAAGTTTTGTCAAGAGGACATAACTGTAAATTCATCCGTCTGTCTATTATGATGGTAGATCCTGCAATAATTGAAGAACAAATTGCAAAGTTGACCAAATTAGTAGAAGGGCTTGGAAATAATCAATAACATCTCATGCTTGTTCAACGATTGAATCAATTTGATGATACTGGAGAAACAAGTTTAATATGAACTTTATTGCTTGAAAATTTTCATCAATGYTTGTCTTGGAAATCTTTCATTTCAAAATGCTAGTAGAGGTTGAGATCTTCTATAGATCTTGTTTTCCTACTAATGTTTGCTAAATTTTTTAAATTTCGTTGCCAATTTAATATTTTTGTATCTTTTTTTAACGTATTTAAGTAGTAAAATCTTTTAAAAGATGGGAAATAGGGAAATAAATCATAATTTTGTCAACTGATTTATGATTAATCAATGTAAAAATTCTAGCACTGATGACATGGCTTTTAGATCTTTTAGACTTTCTGCATGTCTCCTTTCAAAACACCAAATTGGGTTTGATTTGTCTCGCTTGTTACCTTTATAACTTTTGTTTCTGACCTCCTAAGTTGACTTTGATTTTTGGACATTTTCCGTGCTATTTTGTTCAATGCATTGTGAAGTTGAAAAAATTTCTGCTAATGGTGAATTCTTTAAATTTCATTGCTATATTAATGTTTTTATATCTTTTTAGACATGTATGAAGTAAAAGCTTTTAAAGAATAGGAAAAACCTATATTTTGTTCATGTGATATGAGAACAAACGTGAGAATTCTGTATTACATATATATATATATATGTCTTAGTGTTTTCTTCAAAGGAAAAAAATGGTAGTAGAGGCCTGTAGTATTTTAATGAGAATCTCTTTGTTGATTGCAAATATGACATGTGATAATTAAAACTCTGTTTGTAGATCATTAAAGTCCAAGAAAGGATGGCCCTAAGCCAGAGCCCATCGATCACTCCAAGATCATCATAACTCGAGCTCTAGGCCAATGCATACAAATACCGACGATTTAGAAGGAAAAGAAATTGTAACTATATCTCCTACTAAAGTATCAGTCCTAGCCTACTACTTCTAATGATCATGCCCAAGCCACTCCTCCAATAAGTGTTGGCACGACCTACTTCTAATTCATCGATCTATGATGCTCCTGATGATCAGACCTAGAGTATCCTCCCCTGATAGAGTATGTAGCAACAATCACCTTCATCTTCTATTGCTGATGCGACATCTGAGGGCAATATTCACTTTTGGATAGAAGGACATGAGTATGGTTTCTCATAGTTATGCATTTTTGTTTGTTATTCTTTACGGTATTTATTTACTCCCACCATTCTTTAGAGATAGACCTATTTCTATTTTCATACAGATTAAGAAAGGTAGGTAATATTGTTGAATTAATAAACTATTTATTTTACTTTTCTCATATTCTCCTTATCTATACCAAATAAAAAGATAAATGCCATTTAGTAACTCGTTGTCTCAAGTTACTAAGTTGTTGTTGGAACATTAGATTATTAATTTGTTTTAGGAATTACTATTACTCACACTAATGTCTTGTTAAAACATAAAAAAGCTAAGGCTATATTTGGTTACCCAACTCCATGTAAATGAAGTCTGGTTTCAGTGAAGAATTCATTTGTTTTAGCAGCTTGGATTAGTTTTAGTGGAGAAGTCATTTATTTACAAATCCATAAAGAAGAAATTTTCTCCAACAAATTCAATTTGCCACAAACCAATAAAGATGAGCAATAAATATTCTTTCTATTTGAACACGATTTGAATAGTAAATACTACAATAAATTTTCCCCAACATGATGTTTTAACTCAAATCTAATAGTTGTTAATCGTTTAATAAACTCGGTTAACCTTATTTTTTATGACTCAACAAAAGTATTCTCAAAAGAATTGACATTAATCGTATAATTAACTTAGTTAAGCGTTTAGTTGTACTGATTAAACCAAGATAAACATTCGTTGATCATTTAATGAACTTTATTAGCTTTTATTCATGATGACTCACGGACATCTGCATGAGAACTCATAGACATTAGTCATCTATTAGAGTTGGTTAATCATTTATTCATCACGACTCCACCCAGATGATGATTTTATCAATGTATGAAACTTTCTCATTGTAATTGGATTTTTTATTCATTAGTATTTTTTTGAAACCATATTGGAAATTCCAACTTGAACAACTCCTCCACTTAAACCATTTTTCAAAATTCATTACTCAATTCAAAAATTTGAAATTCAAAACTCCAATTTCCTGCCTTCCCCAGTTAATCCAATCTAAGTTGATACGCTTCACTACAACTGGTAATCTTGATGGAGAAATTTGCCATTCCAGTGAAAGTATAGACTATGAAAAAATTCAATTTGGAACTATTGTTCTGAGTCAAGTTGATAGGTCTACAAGAATAAAAGTTAGAGAGTCTTTAGGAAAAATAAAAGCTATTTGAGTGAAGTTAATTAAGACCATAGAAAGTTTTAGTATGGCACTCGTTGTTTGCAGACTTTCTACTTTTACATGCCAAATTTGATTTCAAAGTTTTGGATTGCACTTTATAAATACATATTTCTATAGTTATATTTAATCACAACTGAAAATGAATAGTTATTCACAACATTCTTTCGTATTGATTTGAATCTTCTACTAGACGATATTCCCTCATCCAACGATATCTCTCTACCTTCACTAGCAAATAACACTATTGATCTGAATTATTTTCCTAAAGATGTTGGTAATAGCATGGCATCATCAGAAAATCTATATTGTGGAAACAAGAAGAAAAAATTGATTATGTTAAGATAGCTATTCTTTAAATGTTAACTATCATCCTTAAAACCAACTGTGATGTCTCGAGTTAACAAATGTTGGTACGTCGCAATCACAAATCAATATACAATTAACAAATAAATATTTTAGAGGCACGATAATGTATAGAAAAGGATGTACTTTCATTTATTAAATGCTTTACAACGATGTACAATAGTTTTGGTGAGGGGGAGACACCATAGATTGAGCTTGATTATAAGTTTGCTTGTTTTGCTGTTTTTCCAACTTCATCCTATAAGAGCATTGGAAAGAAATGGACAAGTGACCGCAATATATTTTGTTAATTTTTTTCTATATAATGAAAACACTTGAGACTTAAGATGAGGGTCCCTCTCAATATAATATACAATAATGAAATACTGGAAATGTATTTATAAAAATATATATATATAGAGCAAAAGTTGTAGGCGTAGTGGCATAYGCACACATGCACAACTCCCTGGTTAGCATAGGTGTGGGCAAACAGGCTCCTTAGTCGACATGAGTGCGGGCACACGTGCTCCTGGTTTTGTCATGTGTTTTTTTGACAAGCGACTTTTAACATCCTTCCCCACCTTTTTTAGCAATGTCCTCGGTGCCTTGGCTTCCTAATAAGTATCGATTAGGGGCTAGAAGGCTTGAGATCCTTCTCCCTTTTCCCAAGCATAATCTTTATCACTTTTGCCTCGCCATTTCACAAGTATTCCCTGTGACTGTTCCTTGAACTTCTAGTCACTCGATCATCTATGAGAGATTTGGCAATTTGTTTCCCATATGAGGTGTTGGGTGCTCTTTCATATATTATTTCTCCAGGTTCCTCCTTACTCTCCTCATACGACTTCAATAAGCTGATATGGAAAACTTGGCCTATTGCACTCTTGGTAGAAGTCTCACCTATCTAATTTTCTTCGAAATAGTCACCGGACCAATGAATTTGGCATTAGTCTATCTTCCCTTCCTTGTGGCCAGGTGTGCTTTTGATATACTATCTTTATTAGCACCTTATCACCAGCTTGAAATTGCACAAACCAATGTTTTTGATCAGCATGCTTCTTCATCTATTTGCCTGCTTTCTTAAGGTAGCTTCTTACAATATCAATATTTGCTTTCACTCTTGACAGAAGTGCTTTAGCTGTGGAGGGCATTGTATTGGCTAGGACATCAAAATTATGCAACAGAAATGGTTTTTGCCAGTCACAATCTCGAAAGGATTCTTGTTGGTAGAAGAGGAGAACGGAGATGGATGTTACCAAGATGAGTCATTTCGAAAGTTGTCAATTTCTTTTATATATCTAGAAGATTAGTTTCTCAAATTTGGTAAGATGCAAAATGTGTAACTACAACTAATAATGTGCTGAATTTTTTTTCAAAATTTGTTGAATGCGTTGGTCGCAAATGAGTTGAAATAGATTTACGAAGAATAAAAGCTATCTCTTTACATCGTTGAACAAAGATAATATCTTTATCAACAGCTTTGGACATGCCAAATTCAACCCTACATAGAAGAATCAAACAAGGATATTTTTCGCCACACTAAAATCCAATAAAGCCATATTTGACGGATGAAAACAAGAGAGCGAGTTTGAAGTTTTGCTTGTCAATGATTGACCTAGGTACACTTGAATCTAAACCTTTGTTCCTTAATATGTACAATCAAATAGATATTGATGAAAAATGGTTTTATACAACTAAGACGTCGAAATTTCTTTATCTCTATCTGAATGAAGAGAAGCCTTATTGCACAAGCAAAAGTAAGAGATTTGTTACGAAGATTATGTTTTTAGCCTCCATCGCACGTCCAAGATTTGATAATGATAGAGAATTCGATGGAGAAATCAGAAGATGACCATTTATGTTTTGAGAAAGTGGCCAAGCGAAATAGTAAAACTCTTAGGGTCGGGACTTCAAGATAAAGCCACTTCTTTTATTTACTGAAAGATGTTATCTGATCATGTTTTATTAAAAAATATTGCATTCAGTAAAAAAAATGACCACGTTGCAATTTAGGACAATTTCATTCAACAAGATAATGCGAGACCACATTTAGATGTTAATGATTTTGAGTTTGTTGAAGCTGCAAGAAAAGATGGATTTGATATTCATTTATATTTGTCAACCTCCAATCAACCCTCTTATGAATGTATTCGATCTTGGTGTCTTTAGAGCTATTGCTTCATTTCTATATCAAGAGGCTCCAATTACAATTGATGAATTTGTTGCAATTGTGGAGCATGCTTTTGATATACTACCAATTGAAACTATAAATAATGTTTTCTTAACATTGAAATCATACATAGTTGATGTGATACAAAGTTTTGGTGCGAATAAATATAAGATTCCACATATGAACAAGCAAAAGTTGCTTAGAAATGGACAATTAATTACTGATTTGCATTGAGTGTGACTATCAAGTTTTGAATGAAGCAAAGGTTGCTCTTTTTGAAATGCAAAGAAGTCCTCAAAATGARGTTGGAAATTTGGTTGTTTAGATTAGTAGTACTACTATGATACTTTCATTTTCTTAAACTTTTGAAATTTTGATTATAGATCTTATTAATTCCCAGGCATGAAATAAAAAGGGAAACCCCTAATCCAACTACTCTTTAAAATGATTTCTAATATTTGAGATCTTATACTAATGTTTTTAATTCACTTATCACAATATAAGATCACATATGCACTGGAATTGGAGTAATTCTCTAATGTTACAAAATGACCTCTGCTGGCCTTTATGCGAGGGTAGATTGCTACTTTTGCAGCACATGTTTTAGGGAAATGATAGTGGCTTTGTCTCCACTATAACCTAAGCTATGTAAGCCATTTTTGGTGAGATAAACTCCACAATATAAAATCACAAATAAAGATAAGAAACCTTCTCTAAAAATCTCCTATTCTATTATACTCTTGTAGGCACGAGAAAGAAAAAGATCAAAGGATACCAAATGGTTGTGACCATGCTTCTGCTTACATAAACACTACTTCAAATTCCAAAACAACAAAAAGGGAAACCTTCTCATAAAAAAAAAAAAATACAAGGAAAAGAAATAAAATACTACTATCTAAGCCACTCCACATCTAATTTTACTTCAATTTTCAAGAGTTCTTCAAGGAAAATTCACGTAAGTAGAGAAACTAACAATAGTTGAACCTAGATAAAATTATTCTCAACATTTCAGAAATAACAACTTGATGATGTGAGCTGCAACCACRTAACCATCTTCTTTTAGTAGAATATAGATCAAGCATCGGCCTCAATGGTTTGTCTGAATCCTTATTCGTTGAGGTAGTTAGTATATGAGTATCTTAAAAAATGTCAAGTGAATGTGAATGATTTTTTATTCTTGGACATGTTTTAAAAAATGAAGGAGATCGATAATAGTGAGGTTTTTTCTTTTATAAACTTGTTGGCATATATAATTTAATGATTAGGAGTCAAAATTTATAAAATACTTAGTGGAGAATATAAAGATGACAACGAATATCTTATCTCATGAATCCAACTTTGAATGGAGGAACTCTTCAAAATAAGAGAACTTTTATTTTTTTTCTTCAAACACTTAGTCTTCTACAATAAATATGTTATTAATTATCAAGATTATTTGTTGATATTGATGCATTATTATTGAGGCATATTGGGAAATGATAATTTCACTACTCTTTAAAAATATAAACAGACCTATAATTTGGGAAGGAAGAAAAAGCAAAACAAGCCTATCTTTATGAGATAGAGGGAGTATTTTCTTTTTGCAAAATATTAAAATTTTATCCTTAATTCTTATTCTGTTTAGTAGTTTTATTCCTATTCTATTCGTTTATTGCAGAATTCTTTGCAATGTTGATCCTAACAACAAGCCAGCATGATCCATCCAACCAATTCTGGAAGGATGATTTTTTGGATCACATCCTTGTTGGGAAAGGGTCCCAAAAAATGTCGGGGACATATGGTATATCCAATGGATGGTACATGAGAGTTTATTTTTATTCATTGTTTTATAGTTGCTTTGACATTTTAAACTACCATGGTATTTTCACGATTTTGAATGCTACAACATAGAAGGAGTTTAAATGGGAGAGCAAATACGATAGGTAAAAATGGGATAAAAAAGACAGTCGGATCTATAGATTTTTGGTGCATCAAGTCCGTAATGAGAGAATCAAACATGATTTCATCAAGGAGTTCTATGTGTTGGGATACTTAAGGATTTAAGATCTCAAGGATTATGTCGACAAACAGAAATAGTGATACTAGAGGTTTGTGAGATACACATAATTAAGAAGCATCCAACCCGACTATAGTGTACAAGAGCAAGCTAGTAATCAAATTTCATTTTAGACATCTTTATATTTGGGAGGTACACATCATTAAAAGTTTGGGTTTGATTAACTTGTTAGTTCATTTTTAATTTTTACTGATTCATTTTTATATAGTGTCCCCTCACGTCTAGTGGATATTATGTGTTAAGGGTCTAATCAGTCAAAATTTTCTATTTGCCTTGAAGTGGTTGTTYGAATATGGATGGAAAAATGAGTTTTCTGATATGTTTGTAATTAYATTAAAAGGTAGTGTATTAGATAAACTTAATTTTAATTGAAGTTTCATATGATGGAAAGAAGGTGTCATTGTGAGAACTTGGTTTCTTTCTATCCTTGTAGTAATTTCACATACTTAAGGAACTTTGTAAATGCATCTATATTATTTAAGATTAAGTTTGTTTAGTTAATCAGTTACTCTAGGTATATTTCTATATCAATAATCTTAGCTTACTTCCGCCTTCATCTGATATTCTTGCATTTTGATATTGTTAGCGCAAGTACCACTAAGAACTTCAAAAGGAGGTGCATTACTTGCTAGCAAGAAACTTGAAGGCTAGCAGCCTCCACAAGTTAGCAAGGCCGACATTTTGTTGTGAGTTGTGGGACCATCGAAGAAGAGAAAAGCTGATCGGATCCATTAGAACTAGCTACCAAAAGAAGTCAACAATATACAAATAATCTTCCTAATCCCGTTCACAAGCTTCAGAGATATCTAAAACAAACTATCAAGGAGTCTATGGATACGACTTTTGACAGGCCGCTTGAGGAGATAATGAGGAGAAATGATCAACTATAATCATAGGTAGGCCTATCAATCGAGCTCTGTGAGCCGAGCTTGACTAACCTCATGCTTGGCTATGGCTCACATATAATAAGCTCATGCTCACTCCGTTTCCTTATGTGAACTTGGGCTCAGCTCAATTTTTTTCTTTTTTTAAGTTGTTGATATTATTTTGTTACAAATCCAACATATTTATGTCCAAATGAATAATAATGATGTTCCCTTTTAATTATAAGTACTGAAATGCAAACAGATGAGGAAAACATTCAAACAAAAGAACATTTATGCAAACAAAGGACACAAAATATCAAATACTACACAAGTCACAACCACACTGATAATACCATAGGTTCAAAATGCTTATATTCCTATACAACATTTGCGGTATGATGTTTCGTACTATACATTTATCCTAAAACAATGTATTTTTATAGATTTTTATTTACTCTTATCTTTAAACTTTAAGAGTTTTTTAAAAATAAAAATATATATAATATTATATATAGATATATATTATATATATATATATATATATATATATGTTCAGCTGAGCTTTAAAAACAGCTGAGCCAAACTTAAACCTCGAGTTGGCGCCCA
>MEJB01000044.1:1638411-1655298 GCA_001752375.1 Rhazya stricta
TCGAGTGGGCCCAAATTCATTTTAGGCTTATATTTTAGGCTCGAGCTCACCAAAAGCTCAGCTGGTCCGAGCTCACCATAAGCTCAGCGGGCGAGCTCATATTGGCCCGAACTCGTTGCAAGCCTAATCATAGGTTAACCTCCAAACACAAAAATTGATGGAACTAAGTCAATTAGATCCGTCACAAGATCGTCCTTGACTAAAAATATATTTATTTTTAATATATTGATACCTAAATTAGTTATGAATTAAAAATATATTTATTTTTTGCTCTTGCTGAACATGATCATATACTTATTTTATTTTCTTTCACTTTCGTAGTTTGATGTGTAACATAATTTGATGCTAAAGGATTATATTTCTTTTGAATTTTATGGTATTCATGTTGAAAGGATATATGTTGAATGGTACTTCTATTGAGTAATTTATTGATTGATTATGAAGTCCTTTTTCCAATTGAATCATAGTAAGTAAAATCAAAGATTGATAGGTAAGTTACTTACTAATATTACCAACCAAAATTTGATTGGTAAATTACTAACTCAATATTTAGTTGCTAAATTGAGATTTTCAATTCAAATCACCAATTGATTTTTCAGTTACTCATCGTATAATCATTACCAATTAAATTACAAACACAAGTTTTAGTTGCTAATTGAAGAAAATTACAGCAAAAATGATAAAAAAAGAAGAAGCTATTTATATAAACTTATAAACTGCAATGTTGGTTTGTAATACCAATAGAGTTTGGCAGTTGGTAATTACTGACCAAAATAATTCATTGGTGGTAATAAAATTTGCTTTTGTAATTACTAACTGAAATAATTCATTGTGGTAATAAGAAATTTAAATTGGTAATTAGCAACCCAATAGTCCGTTGGTGATAATGACTTTCAATTGATAATTCCAAACTGAAATAGACGGTTGGTAATAGTGAGTTTCAAACTGAAATGATTTCTTTCAGAAAATCCATGTAGAATATTTGTCTTCATCTAGAATAACATTTGGCAAGAAGAAAACCTATGTTTTCTGAAAATTGGACATGCTCATAAATCAATTGTATAACTTTGCTCAACTTTGATAATACTTTGGCAAATTTCACCAAACTTCAATTAAAATTTCAACAATTCAGATTAAAATCAGCCAACTAATCATCAATAAGATCATTGCAATTAATTTCCCACTGTAACCAACAACATTAACCATAACAAATGAACTATTAACACTAAAACTCTACTGTAAAAGCATCAAATAGRAAAAATCAAAGTTTCAATTCAATAGAAGATCATCAAACTCGATTAAAAACGTAACGATAAAACTTAGCTTGGAAGATCTGAGCACCACCAWGTAGAATTGGATAAGGAGAAGAACACGATTGAGGATCAACGCAGTGTTTTGATCCCATGTTTACTCTTCAAACTGTACAAAAGYCTTAGAGAGAAGGAGGAAAGAAATCGAATTTTGTATACCACATAAGAAGAGAGATTAGCTACAATAGCAGTACATTGGGCTATTTATATGTTGTTGACTAAACAACTCTAGTGGAATACATTACAATTGACGCATGACACTATAATGGACACCTGACATATGCACTGGCTACTATAATAATGAAGATATTTTTTTTGCCCGTTAACAATATAGATTATTATGGAAATATGAATTGTATTAGTTTGACCACATAACACTTTGTTCCCTCATARACAATATCATCTCTTAGTGTCTCGTCTAATAATATTTTGGTAAGTGAAGTAATTCATTGCTTGATGATCCATTGTTAGAGTCCAATTCATAGTTTGGTGATGAGATTTGTTCTGATATGGACCTATTGAATAAAATTTATATGTTAGAATATATTAGAAAAAGACCAAAAAAAAAAAAAAAAGCAAGTTATATGCTTTTGTACAAAATTAGTCTCAATAGCATAATATGTACATTTTAAATGTAAGTATAGAAGTTCTTTAGGAATTCTCTTGCTTCGTCATGTGTTCTATGACCAAAGCGATTTGCATAAGCATAATGAAGAACAAGGAAGTTGCTTACAACATGGACAAGTATCTATATAATAAGCAATACCATCATTTACAAAGTAGAATTTCATAACTTCTGGTTCCATACTTTCGATTTGCATTCGTTATAATCACTATAGGAACCAAAATCACTAGCTTATGAAGTGCCAAATTTTCTAGAGTAGTAAATGGAATAATGGAAATATTGTAACTTCAAATTTATAATGAATACTCGAAAATAAATTATAATAATAATAACAATAACAACGACAATTCAGTTGTATCAAAATTAAATTTAAAATCAAGGAACGTCTATTCTAATTTTATTAAGGCTATTTCATAAATCTATACAAAAAGTTCTTTCTATATTATAAAAAATCAACTACTTTTAATTGCCTACATAAATTTCCTGTTGTGGTAGAAGAAAATATGATTGAATTACCTTGCGAAAAACTTCTACGATTGAAACTGATGAATCTCGCAAAGAAAAATAATTTGAAGACTATGAGTTTTGCACATCATGAGGTAGAGAAGGATGAACGGTTTCCGTTACGAATTAAGAGGAAGAGGGTTTAAAGGTACCCAGATTTAATAAACTCATTGGGGACATTGGATTTGTTATTCAAGAGTTTAGGAATAAAAGAGCTTTTGGTTATGTTGATTTACATATCAAATTTTGTTCAGTTAAAAATGTATTATTTTATTTTATTTTATTTATTTAAAGAAAATATGCTATCGAGACGAAATCATAAGATGTTAATATAATAAATCGGATGTGACGTGAATTTTACTTTCATTTCACGAATGTGGATTRATACATATATTGATTGTCATATGAGAAAATTTATTTATTGTCATAGTGTAGCATCAGAGATGCTCTTATGTCCTATTAGCTATATTTTATTTAATGAATTGCCTAGATGAATCACATTAATTATATATCAGGCAATCATTAAGGAAATGAAATAAATAAAATGTTAAGATTATTATTAAGTAAATAAAATACCCATTACTTGAAGTATTATGAATTAGGAATGATTGAAAATTATAAAAAATTGCTTTCTCAATGGTATGAGAAAAATTCTTAATACTCCCTTCGTTTTTCAAAGTATGTCATTTTTTTCTATTTTTGAAAGTATGTCACAATCCACTTATAAAGATATCATTAAATATGTTTTTTCATCTTTATCCTTATTTGATTTTCAAATCAATACATAAGTCAATATCTTTTCTCTCATGCATTTAGTTCTCTTTTTTTTTTTTTCAATGTAAGGGTAAAAATATAACTTTAATAGTAATTTTAGACCAATTTATTATCTTTTTGTGACATACTTTAAAAAATGAAGGGAGGGTATTATACTGACATATATGTCTATTAATACAATGGTAGAACCACAGGTTTTTTCCAATTTGACCCCATTTCTAGAATACTGGTCGTGCATAATCTTACTTTTTGGAATATAAGCACCTATAACCTGGACGTTACTTCTAGTAGCATTCTGTTTCTAGAAGGACATTGTCATTCGAATTCATCCAAAGATGCCATGCGTTTTCATGGAGTTATTTCTAACATTACTTTTTATTTCGTTCACCTTTTATTCACCCTTTGATCACCCTATGTTTCACGGCATCATGAGATTAAATTTTTTATATCTTTATTTTATGTAGCCCGTCAAAAGATGGTAAAAATTAATGCTTTTTAAAGTGTTAGTCAAAGATCATGCCTTAGAATAAGTATTTCATCAAATCATCGCTGTGCAATCCATTTACTTTGGTATAGCTCCAGTTATAGGATTCCAGGTCTGTATTTGTGTGGAAGTGSAGCTTTATTTTGGTGGCGCAATGGGTGCTGTGGGACACGATGCTATAGGAGTGGTTATTCAAGATATGAAGGAGCTTCGATGATTAATTAGAATAATATCGTATATACGGCAATGCAAGGATTGTTTTCCCCCATGCAAACTTGGACTGCTGCTAAGAGTATGAAGGAGCTTATGTGAGGAAAGTCTTGCGCTGTTTGTATAAATAAGATTAATCCATTTAAGAAAAAGTAATGTAAAAGTGTTTTTTTAAAAAATATGAAAAATCATAAAAAATAAAAAGCGCAACTATAAATGATGTCTTTTCAAAAATAAAATGCTACTTTTCAAGTCATGCGCGCTCATACTCCAAAAAGTATGGTTATGCGCGGCAAGAATCCCAAATATGGAGTCAAATTAGGAAAAATCCCATAGAACCACTAACTTCCCATGTKAGTAAATGCAAATTGATACATTCTATGTGGGTAAACATTATAATTTGGAAAACATTGAGGGACTTTAATTGCAATAAGGCTAAACTTCAAAGGACTTGATGATCTAAAAGACCGTTAACTCACTTTTGCCTTCCGCTTCCCCATTGAAACGTCAAATGCCAAAATGGCGTTCGCCGGCTCCGTCAAGTCCGCTCTGAAGTCTTCCTCTCTCATTTCCTGGAAACCCGTAATCACTCTTTCTCTCTCTCTCTCTCTATATATATATACGTAATCTGTACGTATATACGTATTTATACTCAATACTTTTCTGAATTTTATTATTCACTGATAATTGCAGACTGGGAAGCTACAGCAAACAGTAGCGAACTGCATAGAGAGAACAGGACTGGGACTTCACTCCGGAAAGATATCAACGGTGAGGATATGGCCGGAGCTCGCCGGCGAAGGCAGGTATTTCGTGTTTAAATCGAATATAATTCGCGCCTCGATTGATTACGTGAAAGAGACGCCTCTGTGCACTACTTTATGGAAAGGCGGATACAGTATTAGAACGATAGAGCACTTGCTGTCGGCTCTTGAGGCCAATGGAGTTGATAATTGCCGCATTGAAATTGAAAGCTGTGATTCTACCGACCCATCCGTTGAGGTCAGTATGCTTTGTTTTACATTTTCTTCTAGTTTATTGTGGCGTTTCTGAATAGGTTTCTTGTCATGTTTCGCACGAAGCATCGTAATTGCTGTCAATATTTTTTTTTCTTTAAATAATTATTGATAAGTTGTTTAAGTCTTTTGAGATTCATGGGTCACTAATCGTGCTTACAGATTTGAGTATCTATTCTTAAAAGGTTGAACCTTTCGTCTGTATGTCGGTGATGACTTATCCTGTTTATAGATTAATTATCATGCAGAATATGCTTGAAAATTGTTGAGGACATTGATCTAATTAAATGAGCTACAGGTTCCTATTTTTGATGGTTCAGCAAGAGCTTGGGTGGAAGGTATTGAAGATGTGGGGCTAAAGGTGGCTATAGATGGTGATGGTAATAGCTGCGAAAAACTGGCACCTTTTCTTAATGAACCTGTTTATGTCTGGAGGAAAGATTCGTTTCTTGCTGCATTTCCTTATTCTCAGGTCAAGATCACATACGGCATCGAYTTTTCACAGGTAGCTTTCTTCTCTATTAGCAATTTGTAACTTATGCAGGATTAGCACATTACAGAAATCTGTTTTGTTGCTTCTTCATGTTATTGTCAAGAAAAATTGGTATGCATGCTGCAGCAGGAGTACATTGTGTCATTTTCAGTATGCAGAGATGTTGGAGAATGATCAAAAATTTCTGCATTATTGAGCCTTATATCTCATCTTTTTTCTCGTCACTGTTTCTGTTTTTTCTGTTCATACACTGAGCATCAGAAATAGTTTCCAGTTGACTGATGATTCTCAAACATGAGTTCTCAATTTATGGGTACTTCTTGGTTTACTACCCTGTACTTTAAGACAGTTTTCCGGCACGTGGAATCAGATAGTATTTGTGATTGATTATTTGTTGAAACTTTAACTCCATTTTATTGTAGATATAGCTATTACAGTACATTGGTGGAGTTTAAATAATAAGGATAATAATGTGGTTAAAATAATGCGGGCTTTTCAGTAGCTGCATCTTTAATGATAAATCCGAATCTCGACATTACTATAATGCATGAACTTAATTAGCACGAGTGATATTGGCTTGTATAACTCAAAACACACTAATTGAGTACCTATTGGGCAGTATTATCTAATGTTAACCACGATTTCTGCTAATTTTGTCCAACAGCAGATTGGAGACTGACAGTAGAACACACTACATAACAGTAATGCCTGTAGGTTTCACCATAAGTAATTTATCAGAGGCTGCTTCGCTAGAAACCCATCTCTTCTATACCAGAATCATGTGGGAAAGATTTGTCCTAAGTTTTGGCTCTAGCTCAGTATTGAGTGGTAATCATATGCACAATGAGGCATATAATGAAGTAATAAGAAATGTTTACCAAAAGCTATGAAATCACTACCTACTCTAGAAGTTGTAAACAACTGTCTTGGAAGTGAATGTTCCAGCTTTCCAACTTTTCTGCTCTTTGTTCTCCAAAATCCATTGTTGGGAGAACTGGGATTTTAGGGGGATCCTCCTTTCCTCTCCACCCCCTCTTTTCCCCCAGAAGATAGAAGAATTTATAAGATTTAGTTGAGCTTATAGTCAATGGCATGCAAAAGCAGACCGAATGGAATTATGTGCCTGCCAGCATTTAATAGTCTTCAGAATGATGTGTTTCTATAAGTTTGAAAATGAACAAGAAGCTCTGTGAAGAAGCTGAGAAGGTTAACAGCTGAAAAGCTTTGAACATCTAGAACTCTGGCAGTTTTTCATAATTGCTTGCGCATCTGTTCCTATAGAGTTGCACCCTGGGAGGATAACAATGGAAGGGGCAAAAGCAGATTTTGGGAAAATGTAATGGAGGAGGWTATGAGAATAGATTTTTGGGAAGCTATATTGTGCTCAGGCAACATTAAAACTGCAAAATTTCCAAACCTAGAGAAACTTAAAGCTATATAGCAGATGYGGCAAAAACTGAAGATTGGCAAACAAACTAGAAGATGAGTTTTAGAAGAGCTTTACAGGGGTTGGGACTCAAACCTGTATGGAATCTCTTAGACCTTTCCCAAAAATTTTAGTTCTCATGTAAAGAGATTGAGACGTCATTGTGGAAAGAACATAGAAGACGACTATGTATGTGTTCTTTCTTCTTCTTCTTCTTCTTCATTTTTTTTTTTCCCCTTTTCTCTTCGTATTTCTAAAATAATTTTGTGTCATACGTCTTGATAGGAGTATCTGGCTTCTCTTGGTAACAAAATGGTGATCCAAAGCCCGTAGAAGGTGGAAAACTTGCTCTGCAGCAGCTAGTGTTTTACTGTGGAAATTTTAGACAAAGGAAAAGTAGAGCCTATCAGAATGTGGTTAATCTACCGGTAGAACTTAACAAGTATGTTTTATTTTGTACTTTTTGAGCCTTGAGTCAAACCTCCTTGTATGGACTATATGATGAATTTTCTGAATAGCTTTATTGGATGTACTTCATTTCTGTTGCTTACTATTGAGAAGCATTGAGGATGTGCAACCCTTCTAGAGAAACCCATTCATTTTCCTTTTAGAATTAATTTATACTTCTGTTATTTCAGGTACCTGCTATAGGCTGTCAATGGTTTTCTTCGACCTTACCTGATAAAGATGTCTATGTTAAGCAAATCGCTTCTTCAAGAACATTTTGTGTTTATGAAGAGGTTAGTTCTAGCCTGTCTGCTTGTTGTTTTGCTTTTCTGACTATTGGGTGTCCTGTCCTACAATGGCGAAGCCAAAAAACTAGTCTTTGGGGGGCCAAACTACATATTTTGAATCTTAGAATAGGTATAAAAATAGAATTTTGAAATCTTTGGGAGGCCAAGGCCCTCCTGCCACCATGTTGCCTGCCAGTGTGTCCTATATTCTTTTGCAAGTTTGAACAACATCTATTTCTGATTATAAAACACAACTTTTCCATTTCTAGTGGTGAATATGATACTATGTTAATTTGGATGTTACAGTTCCTAAACTCAATTTCCTCGTGTAATTTGAAAGTAAGTGCTGGAAGGAAATTTTAGGTCACTCTTCAAGTCAATCAACATAAAACAAGTATTTATTGATTGTTCATTGCAGATACAAATAACCCAGTAATAGAACAGTAATATACATTTGAAGGAATAACTCATGAGAATCCTTTTCTTGACTGTAGTACTTCGGACTTGAAAGTACAATGCAAATTTTTGTGTTATATATTTTTCTCAAATTTAGAATCCAATTATGGAGCTTCTTCCAGAATCTTAGCTAAAAACTATTTCCAGGTGGAAAAAATGTGCAGTGCTGGACTTATTAAAGGGGGTTCAGCAGAAAATGCAATTGTTTGCAGGTGTGGAAGAATTTATTTTGCAGATGTATCAAGAATCGTTGGATTGGAATCCATATTGCAAGATTCAGAAATATATGTTGCTTTATAGTGGCACAAAACTATGAGTATCTTTTAGTGACAGATAATAATTTTTTTTTTTTTCCCAATATGTGATTCTGCATCTACTTGTGTATATGCTTCTTATGGAGGAGTTATTTCCATTACTTGTTAGTTTATTGTGCATCAAAGAGTATCACTTCCAGTTTTCTTTGCCCTGTGGCTGCCTTGCTTGTGAGATAATATGTCCATAATAACCTGAATAGTTCCAAGAAATCATGATTCAGGTAATGTGTTTTGCTCCTTAAAGAATTGTCTTCCTTACAAACTTTTTAGCCGAACTGCTAGCTTTTCAAAGCCATGTATATACTAATATTTTGATTCTTGAACATAGGAAATTTAAATACTATGTCCTACGATTCTTGGTGTTGTTCAGGAACTTATTCTCAAATGTCAATAGAACCATTTCTTATATTTGAGTGGAAAAATTGCAAAAACTATTATATTGCAGCTGTCAGAGATTTTCAAGACTTGATTTTAGAAGTCATTTTCTTTAGTTTCCTTAATAGTTTGGTATCTTTCATTTAAATTTTTGATTACATTCTTTGTTTGCTTTTTTAATTTATCCATACATGTCTATACTTTAAGTTGGACATCATCTTATGAGATATTCTTCTTGCTCCTTGAAATCGGGTCTACCATTCAACAGATTTTGTTGATTACTTTTCCTGCTGAATTTGAACTTAATTGATTTTGATCAAGTGTCTATGCCTTTTTAATTGAATCTTCTATACTTTTCCAAGTTAGTGCAACTAGAGGTTGGTTAAATCCACCATTACGTTTCAGCGATGAGCCATGCAGACACAAGGTTTTAGATCTGATTGGTGATATATCCCTTTTTGCTGGGCCTGGCAGTCAAGGGCTTCCTGTGGCTCATATAATTTCTTATAAGGTGCATCTCTTTTCCTTCATGTATTTATTGTTTGACAGCAATATGCATGGTGATTATTCTTCCTTTGAATGGCGAAAATCCCTGTAGCTTAAATAATTTCTTATAAGGTGTATCTCTTTCCTTACATATATTTATTATGGCGATCATTCTTCCTTTTAATGTCAAAACCTATCAGAATTTTTAAAGACTGTAACTAGTAGTGTTTGAATTAATTAAGATAATGACGAAAAAAGTGTCAATCATTTCAACCCGAGTGTTAGAATGAAGATAATGGATGAATTGACATTCTAGTTTTTGGGAGAAAAAATTATCTATTTGCTGTTCATCCTTTTCACAAAATTGGTACTTTCTGGAGATTGTGTGAAGTCAGTTTGCAACTAGGTCATTGACCTCTTTGCTTTGATGTGGTACCTCTAGAAACACTAAAGAGTGAACTTGAAAATGAAATGTGACTGTATATGATGAAGTATAATGTGGTCAGAAAAAGATTTCTTATGTTCACTTTTCCTGCAACAGGACTAGGCACAGATACTTTAGACAGGATTTCCTAGAATACAAGAGCATTTGCTTATAGTATTTATAATTTTCTAATTCTTTGATCTGTGTTGCTATAGGATTTTAATAGTTTAATAAAGTTTCATTATATTAATTACGTGGAATTAAAATCAGGAGTAGGTTTCAATAACTGCAATAAAAGCTAGTAAATGTTAAGAACATTTTCGTTCTAATCCGAATATCAGTTTTTAATATCAAAAGAATTTTCTCTTGGAAAATCCTTTGATATCAATTCCTAGAAGAAATTTCAATATGATCACTGTGTGAAATTGTTATTACATTAGAAACAACAATCAAAGGACAATCTTATTATTACGAGGAAGGAAACAATCATAGCAGCAAACAAGGCTAACAGTATTATCAAAATATTCTTCTGAGGGAAAAATCTGTTGAATATCTCAATGTTGGAATCAAGCATTTTATTTTTGCCGGATAGTATATGTCTGCCAACGCTTCTTTCCCCATCTGCTTTTCCCAATAGTTGAAGTTTCGTCAGCGAATCTCGTCTGTTACTGAATCCTCTGAATTCAACTACTGACTGGACTTTGAATGGCAGGGGGGACATGCACTGCATGTTAATTTTGTTCGTCGCTTGAAAGAGAACCAGCAGAGTGAAAATGAGTGTCAAKAAGCCTCTTAACTGAGGCTGTTTTATCTACCAAGCTTCTGAAGTTAGTAAGTGACGGCCGTATAAACCACAAGATCCTTAATGTTTTGCAGCTAACCAATATTCTCTCCAGTTGTTGGGTTGATGATTGATTGTACTTAAAAATGATATAAMTTCCATCAAAGGTAGATGTTGTATCATGATTGCTTGAGCAAAGTACCATTACACTCGCCCTTGTTTTGATTTTGTGGCCTGTTTTTTCTTTGTATTTGATTCTTCTTGAATGTTATAGTTATTATTTGGGATACCATACAGTATAGCAATATCATACTGTTATGTAACAGATTTTGCCGAATCTCATTGGTGAAGATTTGAAAAGATATCGAGCGATTGACCTATTTTAGCAGAGTTATGTACGATTTTCTTTTGTTTATAATGATTGTGTTTCATTATAAAGGAAAAGAAGGAAACTTCTAATTTCTATAGAAGGTGAAGTGGATCTCTTTCCGCTCTGGATTTTGTTTTTTTCCTCTCTTATTGTTACTTTTGGAATTTGCCGTAATCTATTACTATTTTTGGTTCTTTAAGTTTTGGATTTTGTCTCCATGATCCTGAATGCACATTCTAATTCATGGAACTGCTGTCTGAGTCTGCGTCGTAAACCCGAAGAGCTTAGATGAGCTCCCTTTGGGTGCCGCTTTTCCATCTCCAATGCGTTGCAATGTATCCCATTTAATTAGGACCTGCGTTTCTTTTTTTTTTTTTTTTTTTTGTCTTTTCACCATGGTCCACGGATATTAGATTTCAGAAACGATATGGATCTGATTTTGCATTTGGTTTCCTGTGCTTTTGTGGCTTGCTTCGCTGTGAGAAGCCCAGGTACTTCGGCAGTTGAATTCTTTATATCCCCAAGTTTGATCTATTAGGATTTTATTATACTTTYCTAGTATATTTTCTTATTACATTAATCAAAACACGATATATTCGATTCATATTGATCAAAGGGAACTGATTTTACACTAGAATCAGAGATAAAAAAAGGTTTAAAAATAATATTTTTCAGATATTTCTTTTCTTCTTTCGAAGAAATAGATTCAGAAATAATAGATTTTTCAGAAATCATTGATAGAGATTTTTCAATCCTATCGAGCTATTTTCCTATGGTATTCAAATTTGTATTTGTAAAATTATTTTGATTTATAGTATTTTTAGAACCGGCCAAATAGGAATTTAATTGAACMAACAAACAAGGTATTTAAAGATGCATGAAGCAGGAGGCAGAGCCTTCCATATGCATGTAAGAAAACATATTTAAAAAGAATTTGAAATATATATATATAGATAACAGAAAATATAAGTAAGAAAACTTACTTATAAAATCTGGTGATACAAATCTGTGATCTGATCTTCAGAAGAGATCGACAGAATGATTGGAGGGAGAGGGAAGTATGAGAGGGAAACTCTCTCTATGGTATTTTCTTCCTCTATTTTGCCTCTTCTAACAATATGAGAGAAGCCTCCTTATATAGAAATCAGAAGGGGATATTTCTACAGTGCTTTGGTAAGCGCTATAGTAAAAAATCGAGAGCGCTATAGTGTACAGTGTACAGTGTACAGTGAATTTTGAATAGTATTTATAATGATTTTTCTGATGTAGAGCGCTATAGTACTCTACAGTGTTTCTAATGGTATTTCTACGAAGTCTTCTACTGCTTCATTRGAGTAAATCGGCTTTGTCTAAGGCAGGTGATGTCGCCGAATCTTCGGATGACACCGCCCTGGATGATAATGAAGGGATATACTGCAACAAATGCTGTTGCATCTCTTCAGGGGATTTTGCTGCTGCAAGCTTTGCTGCTAGCTGGGATTTCTCGGAGAGGAATTCCTTTTGGTCCGGTGTGAGAGCCAGAGCCATAAGCTTCTGTGTAGTTTGTCTGTGTTGGCAAAACTCTATGATAGATGCTACCTGGAAAGATAGTGGGATTTTAAAGGAGGTTCACTATTTGATGTGGAATTTTAGTTGGATAATTGGGATTTTGACTGAGGCATTATATTCTAAATACCAAGAAAGAACCCATGATAAATAGAATTTTGTGTGGAATAAGGGTAATATCTTGAAATGGGATTCTTCTGGGACTGGTGTATAGTGGGATTTGAAGGCATTGAAGACTGTTTTTATAAAGGATTTCTGGTTGATCCGTTCTTCGATAGTACTAAAGATATCCCACCACTGGATAAACCAGAAAGGGAATGATATGGCATCACATATATGGGTATTAAAATAGATAAGCCATGTATGTTGGGATTTATGGTTCTGGATATATAAGGCATTGTATCAGGCCTGCTGGTAATCCCAGTAGATGAAGGATTCTTGGTAAAAGGATTCACTCTTATAGGTATCTAGAAAACCAAATTCCTGATTGAGTTCTCCCTGGCATTTCACCCAAGATTTAGGTGATAAAATATTTAAAATTTTAAATGTGGAATATGCAAGATACTGATGGGTTTTTTCAAGAAAAAAATATTTTATTTCCACCGATCCACATAGTTCTAAAATTGTTTGATAATAAATTGGAGTTTTTAAAGGATGAATTGGTTTATAGAACCAATTCTGTCCGAAAAGTTTTTGAATGGTTTTAAAAGTAGGAGGTTCATAAAAGGATTTTTCAATAGAAACAATATTTTGAAAAAGGAATTTTTTAATAAAAGGGGTTGATGCCTTAGTAGATTGTTCGACTAAGATATCATCCTTGATCTGGGAGGTATGTTTTGAGGTACCTCTAGACTGAAATTGTTGACTCTTAGCAGGGACTACTGCCTTGCCTTTGTCTGCAGAAGAGCTTGCCTAGAATTTGAAGAGTAGCTCTTGGAATTCCCTGGAATTTGCAAGGGTTTCCATCAACGTCTGGGATGGAATGTTGGGAATTGACTCTCTGATTGCTGACCGGAATTTTGAGGCTTTTTCTCTTCTTCTTCACAAATGTCGTACCAAGATTTTCTTCAAACAATTGGCATTTTGGAGGTATTTTGTGGGTTTGGTGTGGTTGCTCCCTGACGTTGAGATTTTTCTCTCATTTTTCTGGGTGGCATTCTATAAAAATTCTCGCCTRARAAAATCAGGAATAGAATTTGTATCTCATTTGATAAATTCAATATCAAAGTCAAATATACTCAAAATAGCTTGCCATCGGGTAAAAATTTGTTTAGATGCAAGGTTTTGAACATCTTTTTGCAAAATTTCTTTTACAGATTTACAATCTATACGTAATAAGAATTTTTGATTTAATAAATCATGTTAAAATTTTTGAATGCACATGACAATGCTCAAAATTTCTTTTTTAATAGTTAAATATGATTTTTGGGTTTCATTCTAGTGTCCAGAAGTAAATCGGACAATGGATTGTTTCCCATTTAACAATTGTTTAAGGATTCCACCATAACCAATTTCAGATGCATCAATTTCAACAATTTTAAACAAAGAGGGATCAGCAATATGCAAACAATGGATTTCATTGAAAGGGATTCAATTTTCTTGATTAATGCAGTATGTTCATCTGTCCAAGGGATGAGATTTTTCTTTAATCTATCATGCAAAGGTTTAGGATTTCGAATAATATTAGGTATTAAATCTACCACATAATTCAAACTGCCTAGGAATCTCTGCAACTGATTTTTATCAGTGATTTTAGCATGAAATTTAGAGCTAAATAACAAAGATCTTTTGATGAGTGTTATTGTACCTTTAGAGATATAATATCCTAAAAATTGGACTCTTGGCCAAAAGATAGACATTTTGGATTTAGAAACAACTAAGCCATTTTCTTAACAACATAAAAGAAAATTTTAAGGTGTTTAAAATGTTCATCTATTGTTTTGGAATATACAAGAACATCATCATTATAAACAATACAAAACTTTGAGTAATCATTAAAAATATTATTCATTATTCTTTGAAATTCAGAAGGGGTATTTTTAAGATCAAAAGGCATGACATTCCACTCATATTGACCAAAGGGAACTGTAAATGCCATTTTGTAATGGTCTTTTTCAAAAATCTGAATTTGTCAGAAATCAGATTTCATGTCAAATTTAGAGAATATACAAGCAGAATTTAGACGATAGAGAAGATCTTTCTGATTTGGAATTGGATATCTAATCCATTTCAAAGCAGAATTAAGGGGTTTGTAATTGATAACTAATCGGGGAGTGCCACGCTCTATTTCGGCATTTTTATTAACATAAAATGCAGCACAACTCCAAGGGGATCTTTTCGAATGAGATTTTTAGATTCGTGATCCAAAATTTCTTTCCTACAATGCTGTTCTATTTCAGYATTCATCTGAATTGGTCTAGTTTTGGTAGGAATCATATTTTCATTAAAATTGGGGAAGTAAGGAAGATCAATTATATGTTGTTTCCTGGCTCAGAAGGYATTTGGAAGATCAGAACAAAGTCCTGTTTCAAAAGAAGATTGGAGTTTTGAAATATTCGATTGAATTCTAGGTGATTTAAGTGCTTCATCGATCCTTAGATGAAATAAGGTGTTTTTAAATTCTTTTAACTGAAAGGKTTTGYAAAGTGATAAAGTATTAATCTGTTCTTTATGAAGAGAATATGCTTTGATGAGATTTAGATTCTTAGTCTGAGGTTGTCCTAAAAAAGGAAAAACTAGATTGGTATTTTTAGCTTTGAATGAAATTGACTCAAAATTTACCTTATAAGGAGTGATCAATGATAGGATGGAGTTCCTAAGATCACTGGATGACAAATATCATTTACTACCAAAAATGAAGTTTTTATAGAGATAATGGGATGAGTAATCGAAGCTTCAGTCTTGTGCTTGACCTGGAGCTTGGAATTGTTAGCAGCTGATAATCTACTATTTATAAATTCTCAAAATTTCTTAGGTACTAAACTATCTTTGATACAGTTCAAATCTGCACCAGTATCAAATAAGGCAATAGTATCTATAATATAATCAGAAGAGAATTTTAAAGTAATACGAATAAGGTATTTCTGGGATGCAATTTCCCTAAGGACAAATAAGAAGTCAGGAGGAATTTTATTAATATTTTCTATTTGGTTTGGGAGCTCTAATGGTTCATCCTTTTCAAAATCAGATAAAGAATTTTTATTTTATTTTGAAAGGTGAATTTGAATAACACCAGAATCTTGTTCAATTAAATTCCTACTTGGCCGGTTCTACCGCCTTATGTGTTTAAATTCCGTATCTTTGATTGTGTGATTTAATAGTTTGTTTTTATAAGCTCTGATTATTAGAAATTTATAAATACTCCTTCTATCACTTGATTGCTCCGTATCTTCCTTAATTATATCTCCTGTGAATTTATTGGCCATTTACTGATGAAGTAGATCTCTTAAAGAGATTTTCCATTTCTAGGTATTTATCGGCCATCTACAATAGGAAAATAGTTGGATAGGATAGAAAAATCCATTCCGATGATTTTTGAAAAATCTATTGCTTCTGATTCTTCGAAAAAAGAAAAGAAAAAACTTAAAAATCCTATTTTCAAACCCTTCTCAATTTCTGACTCTAGTGTTAAGTCCATTAGAGAAAATAATTTAGAATTCTCTAGAGCAATCCAGGATAAAGTAAGTCAATTAGACTTATCCTCTGCTTCTAGYAAAAATATTCTAGATTCTGTTTCTGAGTCGTCAAACAAGATTAATGTCTAAGAAGAGAATTCCTCTTCTTCAAACACTGATCAGGCTTCAGAACAGTTTCAGTCTAAATCTGAGTCAATTCCCAGGATCAATCCGATGACTTGGCAATCGTCGATTATTCCTGTTCCAAATACTCCTATGGCTCCAGACATTACTGTAGMCAAACCAATTTCTCAATATAGATTCAATGCCTCATCCGTCTACGATTGGAACATAGACAATTTGTCTGACTATCAGATCATCAGCTTCTTGCAACAGATGATGATGGCTACAAATGCCTACAAAACCCAGATAGGAGCCGAAGATAGAGCTATAGCGGAGCTCTTTATCACAGGTTTCTCTGGTCAACTGAAAGGTTGGTGGGATTATTACCTCACCAGTCAACAGCGTCAAGACATTCTAAATGCCGTTGGACCGATGAAGTTGGTAACTTCATCGTAGATGCTAGTGGTCAATCCATTTCTGATGCGGTTTCCACTCTTATCTTATCTATTTCCCTCYATTTCATTGGAGATCCGTCTCACCTTAAGGATAAAAATGCTGAATTATTATCTAACCTTAGGTGTAGAAAATTATCTGAATTCCAATATTGTAAAAATACTTTCTTAACTAGGTTAATGCTTAGAGAAGATAGTAACCAGCTATTCTGGAAAGAAAAATTCCTTGCAGGTCTTCCTCATCTCTTAGAAGAATGAGTTAGAAACAAACTCAGAGAAGAAAATTCTAGTAAAATCATTCCATATAGTCAATTCACATTTGGTGAATTGATTTCTCACATTAACAAAGAAGGTCTAAAACTGTGCCAGGA